>CM059265.1:32017352-32079852 GCA_030347295.1 Setipinna tenuifilis
TGTCTAGATGTCGTATAGCACCAGTACATTATACATACCCAGCTATTTGTTACAGGTGTCTCTGACAGGAGTATCTGACTAGGAGAGAAAAAAAACCCCAGCTTGATGCCAAGTTGTGGGGGTACACCGATGTACAGTATGCCACTAGGCTTGATCAGTATGTTTGTAAGGTTCAATCAGTATGTGCAGTGGGATTGCTGAGCACTGCAATAACTTCAGTAACTATCAGTAGTGACATTGTATGAGAGAGTGTGTGTCCAAGTGCACGTAAAGGAAACAAATATAAATTGCTGTAATTGAGTGCTGCAGGACCTTGTCAGCCCACTTATGCACACATACACACACACTAGAGTTTTTACATGCATGTTGTTGTCATGGCAGTTGTTGCCACGGCTACCGCGTTTTTTTTCCTGCATAAACCGATTGCACCCCAGTTTTATCCCCCAAGGTGTTTTTGGGACATCTCGAGGGCTAATGGAGGCTAATCGGATTAGCACTCTGGTGTATTGTCCAGTATACTTACAGGCAAGGTTTGCTGAGGGTAAAACTCTAAACGCCGGGATTACCTCCCTCACATCCCTTTAAAGTGCTGTATAGTCAGGACTTAGCTAATAGGATCCAGGGGGAAGAGGGGGGCCCAGGAGCTGGTCGAGGGGGGTTGGCCAACAGCCGTCCCTGAACGCATGCAGGTCAGCAGATGTTCCTGGCAGGCTGCTAGGCTAACAAGAGGGGATTACAGGCCCCAGATTAGGATGGGCTCCTGAGGGATGTTTAGGCAGCATGGCTAATACACAAGGGCAAATCTTTATGCTCCCTTATGATGGGGTGTTGGGCTAATGCTGCAAAGTGCACACTCAGAGGGCGAGACACTGGCCACAGCCTCACTGTTTGCATCAACTGTCAGCAGGGCCCCAAAACATTGTCTGACCCAAACAAACAAACACCTGACTGGTAATTACCAATTATCTGTGACCACAACAACAAAAAATGTCCAACGCACACACACATACGCACACACACACATGCACGCACATGCATGCACACACACACACACACACACACACACACACACACACACACACACACACACATACACACATTGGCAGATGTCACTGTGGATAAAACAGATAGGGGAACATTTTCTGAAAATAAACAAAAACAAAAAAAAATACTGTAATAAGCAGTAATACTGATTGGCATGCCTGATGAATATTGCCGTAAAAATGTATTTAAAAATATATTGAAAAACAATATGTGACACTCACAGCTCCATAATTCCATGGAAGAGGGGTTTATGTTTTCTCCTAAGCTCCATTGCAGTCTCCTCTCTTTACATGGTCTTGACGCAAGTAATAAAGTGATCACTACTAATAGCAGAGTCCTGGCAAAGCCATAAATCTTGGTCTTCATATTTTTGCACTTAAGTGCTGTTTGGCTTAATTTTAAAGAAACTGATTTGGGTTTTTGTGTATGCTTTAGAAAAATCACTTAATTTAAATGGTATATCTCTTACCACCGCTCCCCGCCTGCCCCACCCTCTCTCTAGCTGTCTCTCCTCTCATCTGCTGATGTCAAGATATGTGTCAGATATGCGTTGTAAAAAATTATGTTGAGTGTGGATGCAGTGTGTTGAAATGTCACACCGTCTCTGATGGGTGGACAACAGTCTTAACTTGCCCAACAACAGCTTCTCCCACTGATCCACTATCTCCTCTCAACTTGTCTTTCCATCGCTGCGACTCACTCTCAGGAAGCGGACTATTGGGCTGTGAGAATATTGGGACGGAAACTTCTATAGAGAGAATCAACCACACAAATACAACAACTCAGGTAAAAATATTTGCTTAAAAAATTCTATCAAAACATTCTATAATTTAAAAAAAATTATTTGTGTACTTTATGGTATGATAAAACATGCTCTGTTGCCATGGTTTGCTGTATGACAGAAAGAAAAAGAAACTTTTCATTTTTATATATATAATATATATTTTATATATATTATATAATGTAAAATGATAGATGTTTATATTGTCAGACAAATACTTCACACTTTCAATAAATTTATATTTAAATATTAAATAAAGTATTTGCTTAAATTGGCTTTAAAATGGAGTGAAATACCATCCGTTTCTATGTTGTTTTGCATATATTTGCATGCTGTGAAAAGTGTCCCTCAATACTCCCATCTAGAGGTGACTTTGGTATCCTCTTACACACTAAAAATACTAGTTTTATTATTATGATTATGTTACCAGTACAACCCCTATTCCAAGGTCCACGATGTGCCATTAGACTTTTATTGGCCACCTGTGGTGTCTGTAAAAACCATGCATTCGCAGCCTGTGATCTGAGCCAAAGCTACTGGACCCACAGATTGAACTTGTAGGAACGGCGCTACACAGAGCCTCCTGGTGGCAGCTTAGCGTAACAGAAAGTCATCTCTGTTATGCTTGGTATCTCTCTACATGTAACTTGTGAACACTGCATGTACCAGTGGTGGACATGAGTTCATTCCCTTCCATTTGCACACAGAGCAATGTTTCTCTCTCTCTCTCTCTCTCTCTCTCTCTCTCTCTCTCTCTCTGTTTCCCTTTCTCTCTGTTTGCAGGAAGGCAGGTCGTGTCATGACCCTGCGTGAACAGCTGAGGAAGATGACAGCACTGGGGGAGCAGGGAGCCCTGGATGAGAAGCACTGGTACCGCCTGGTCAACGGCATGTCCGCTGGAGGTGATCTAAGGCTACTCTCCTCCATTTCACATTGGCATACTTTGTGGCTGCTAAGTGCCCCCCAAAAAACACATGGCAGTGGGGCAAGATGCCGCTGGGTGGCCTGAGTGGAATGTAACTGTGTTGTGTGTCTGTGTGTTGTGTGTGTGTGTGTGTGTGTGTGTGTGTACGTGCCCCGTGTGTTGGCTCTGTGTGTCTGTGTCTGTGTGTATGTGTATGTGTCTGTGTGTCTGTCTGCCCTGTGTGTGCCCTGTGTGTGTGTGTGTGTATGTTTGCCCTGTGTGTCTCTGTGTGCGTGTGTATGTGTGTGTGCCCTGTATGTTTAGCAGAGATGCGGCAGAGGCAGGAGCTGATGATGAGGAACCAGATGGCCATGGCCCCCCAGATCCTGGCCCAGGGGCAGCAGAGGCTGCAGGGAGTGCCGGCCCAGTTTGAGCCTCGCTTCATGGAGAGGTGAGTCACCAGCATCCTCCCCACTGCCCTCTCCAAAAAAACACCAGGTCTTAGATAAACAGAGCCCAACCTAACCTGAAACTGTGGTTCATTAAGGTGGCTTAGCCCAGCTGTGCTAGTGGATGCTTGAGAGTATTTAGAATAACACCTTTGCCTGGCTTATTTATGTGTGAGCTGTGTAAATCTGTGATGCAGTGACTGTAAAGCTGAAGAAGAATGTGCCCTTTGGAAACATTAAAGTACTTAAAATAAGTTATAAGTAATAAGTAAAATACTTTAATAACGCCATGATTCACTCCACCTCTCTACTCCACAGGGAGCTGGTGCCCCCAACTGAAATGGTGACCCCTGATGCTCGACAAATGCATATGAGCACCCACCTTGGACCCCCCCTGCCACCCCCATCAAGTGTTATACCAGGACGAGGATTTCCTCCACCAGGTGAGAATGTTTAAATGTATATTACATTATACTGCACTATTTTCTACATGACCAATGTATATTAGCTGTACTATTTTATGTGTGTAACATTTTGATATGCTATGCACTGATTGCAATTACAGTTAAAGTCACAACTAATTTGTTAACTACTGCTTATAGTACAATACCATAGTGCTATATGGAATTATGATTTTAAGCACAAACGAACAAACGAACCACAACAAACCCTTCTCTCTGTTTCTCTTGTGACAGCAGGGTACAGTTTTCTGCCAACTGAGCCCATGGAAACTGTTGCCAGGCGACAGGAGCTCATTCACAAGCAGAACATAGCCAGGTATGGAATACAGCTTTGCATGTAAAGTACATCTACCCCAGATTCACAGTTCATCTAGTTCACCCTATGACATTTGAAGCACATTTAAAAACAACAATGGCTATTCCAACATGTTTTTAGTTTAATGCAATATAGAGTACTGAGAGTAAGCACCCCCCCCCCAAAAAAAAAAATACAATACAAAAAAAAAACTACTGGTAGAGATCAAATTCTTACTTGAGGCCTATGTGTGCTCCCTAATCAGAATGGAGATGAATGCCATACTGCACCAGAAAGAACTTGAGAATGCCCACCAGAAAGGTCTTATGGGCATAGAGAACCCCATGATGTACCCGGGCATGCAGGCCAACCCCATGGCATTCCGGGGACGACAGCGGCTCCCGGACGGCCACGATGTCTTCGTCCACCGCACGACCCTGGAGGACCTCCAGGCCAACAGCCTGCTCATGTCCGCCAGCCCCTATCCACCAATCAGCAGCCTGCAGAGGGAGAGGAGCCGCCGGGCTGGCAGGAGGGCAGCCAATCACAAGACAGTGGACAGCAATGGCTCCGGCCACAAGGGCCCTTCGGAAGACAAGAGCGTGGAGCAGAGCCCCGGGGCCGCCTCAGGCGAGGAGAAGGAGGTAGAGGGGAAGGGCGAGCTAGTTGGGGAAACCTCCGACAGCAAGCCGCACCAGGTCAAGATGGACACTGAGCTGGCGCCGGGCAATGGCAGGAAGAGCTACAAAGAGGGCGATCCGGGCCTGAGGAAGGCCTGCATCAGCGGCCAGGATGGCTGCTCAGACGTGACCAACTGCACACCTGGCGTAGGTGACAAGGAAATACCCAATCCGTGCTCCGCGTTCCAGGAGAAGTTCCTATACCCTTCAGCAGCTGGGCCGCTCGCAGGGCTGCCCTTCATGTTTCCGATGCCAGGAAACGGCTTTATGCCACCTGGTGAGTATAGACAGTCTGAGAAAAAAATGAACACTGGTGCCACATGTACAATGCTGTTACCGTCCTTTAATGTCCAAAATGTTCCCAGGAGATGGTTTAACACTAAGCCCAGAGGTTAAATAAAAGATGAGCAATTTTGCAACTATATATTATAGTTAATATATATTATTCATTAAATATCATAATTACTAAAGTTTACCATGGTTTACATTTGTGGTAATTTTATTACTCTTATCCACAACTAAGAGACAGAAGTTTTGTAATTGGGCCTGTGTGTGTGTTTGTCAGCTCACTGTTCTTATTGTTTGAGGATAACTTCTTTAACTGTAATGTTACCTGGTATTATCTATTCTAATTAGGTCCTCACAATGTTTTCTTCAATGGAGAAGAGATGTCAACACTCGAAGATATCAGGAAGTGGACTGTTGATGATGTCTACAATTTCATTGTGGAAATACCGAGCTGCTCAGAATATGCGCAGGTGATTATCCATATATTGTGCCCATGTTTATTCACGCCCCTTCTTGTGCTGTTATCTTGAATTATGTGGAATGCAGTCACTCTGTAAGCCTACTGTATATTCATCACAAATATCTATTGCAGACATTTAAAGACCACATGATAGATGGGGAGACATTGCCCCTCATCACAGAGGACCATCTGCTGGACACCTTTGGCATGAAGCTGGGCCCGGCACTAAAAATCAGGTCCCAGGTATAAACTTCAGTATTTATCTATTTATCTGTCTCTTTAGATGAGCTACCTGAGGTCATGAAGAGTAGGGTCTTTTGTTTATGATCGATGATCTATGGTAATAAAAAGGTGATTAGTTACTAGTCTGACAATTCAGACATGCATGTATCCCTCCCCTCATGACACATGACCTGGGCACTGCTCAGGTCCCACACTTCTAGGTGATGTGTAGTGCACCACTAACTGCACTTTCTAAACTAAACAAATCGAATTTCTTGGATTTTTGCGAGCCAGGTGTCTCGGCGACTTGGCAGTGCATTGTACATGATGAACATGCCCCTGGCTGCCCCCGCGATGCACCCCACTGCAGAGAAGCCCAGCGGGGACCGCTCCTCAGAAATCAGCTCCCCCCTCAACTGCAACAGCATGGAGCTTCTCGGCAGCCCCTGTGCCCGGGACACGGAGTCCCTGAAGCCGTCAGAGCCTGTCCTAGAGACAGAGAGCCCTTCCTCACCAGCAAGCAAAACAGCATAGTGCTCTTACAGTCTCTGTGTGTCTGAGTTTGTTTGTGGGTGCAGGTGTGTGTGTGTGCGTGCGTGCGTGTGTGTGTGTGTGTATTATGTTCAACGCTACACCTTGAGACAATTTTAAGTAACATTGGTATGATTTTGTTTTCATGGCATTCATTAAAAATGTACTGATTTACACCACCTTCCTAGGGTGTAAAACAAGCTAAATTATAATATTACACTTTGATGATGTTTGTAAAACAAGGGACTGGTTTTCACTATTAATGTCAGCATATTATGAGGGAATGCAACTGGCTTATGACTCCATTCACCACGCACTTGCTATTCATTTACTGATGAAGTGATGGATGAACTGCAGCACTCTGTAGCTTTTTTTTCAGTTTATGTTTTCCTATTGTACTGATGCATTTTGATTTGTAAACATTTTATTTTTTAGAACTTTACAGCAAGATTGTACATTATTTTGCACAATAAAAATTTCACAAAAAACGCAAAGAGATGTATCTTTTAAAGACCAATATCGAAGGCAAGTAATTTAATAACAACCAAAATAAGGACAGATATATTATAGCCTAGTGCCTTTTCACTGCTCGTAATATGTAAATTATTGTAAACAGATGAACATGCCAGAGTGTATTATATTTCACACTGTACATTTTTCAGCTTCGATTCAGACGTTTCCGTTTCCATTTTTAGTTCAGTTTCAGTTTCCATTCAGTTAGAAACACATTATCATTGGGAAGCTCAACATAATCCATTCTGATGGGTCAAGAAAAAAGCAGTGACCGTCTATAAGTTTACAAATGGAAGTAAAGATACATTAGGCAGAAAACATGGTTTAGGCACACCAGTCAAAACAGGTTGCTTACAGAGACTGGAGGCTACTGCATAAAGTGATGGCACCTCATGATGGAGGTAAATGACGAAAAATGGCCGAAACTGCAACAAGCGTTTTGGCCAAGTGACATAAATGTCTTTACAATATTTGCAAATTCGCATACTGCTTTTTCGAAAGCTGCATAACAAAAGCACACCAACAACATAGCAACATCCTCACAGGTCTAATCTGAAACGCCAGTTCCTTGTCATGACCAAGAAATTCAATAGGTGGCGGTATTGCCGCTTCAGATCACGGTCTGATCTGGGTTCTCGCGGTACGTTTACCCATCTCAATGGTTTACCCCTCTATGTCGTGGCTACCACGTCAAGTGGAGACTTGAGAGCGTTGGAATCATGGCGGAGCGCAGGAAGCACAAGAAGCGAATTCAGGTATAACCTCAGCCTTTGAATCATCATCCGATATTTCATTTTTGTGATGGGTGTTACGTGCCTCTGTCATATAGCAGCATTTAGCAGAATATGTTGCAAATCATCACATAAATTCTTAGATTCTGTGAACAGTCTCCCAATACTGAATAACGTTACTCCTCAGAAAGTGGGCTAGGTAGCTTGAAACTATTAACTAGCTAGCTACTTCGTTATTTTAATGTATGCAGGAAGTAATAGTCGCAAAGTGTTGTTGTGGTGCCCGTCGTTGGTTGATAAATAGGCTGACATTTCTAACATAGAATTCATCAAGTCACCAGCTGGACACTAAACGAATGTTCGCAGCTTATAACGGGGATAGAGGTTCTGTACACTCAGCTAACCAAGTTGGCCATCTTGGCTTTAGTTTAGGTAGCAGAGCTCCCTGGCATAATTTCTGCTAGCTAGCTGGTTGGTTCATGTAAACAGAAAAGCACTGGATAGTTTGTTGAGTTGCTAGCGGGCCCAATTAGGACACGAATGGCTAAGGCGATGCTTATATGTACCCACGTTTACAATTATTGTTTACAACACAGATAGCATTGCTATTGTGTAGCTAATTGCAGATGTTATGTGACACGGACACGTCAATACTCATTCAAGCGTGATGGAGCAACCATGGCAATTTTGAGCCAAGCTAATTGCCAATCTGGCAACTGAGAAATTGTATTTTGTCTGCAAGCTGGACACCGTGTTAGCCAGATAGCAGCATTTAGCATTTACTGTAGATGGAAAGTCCATCACAACATACAATATGTAATGGTGTTATCAACCACTTGATTTTCTTGCCTGGATGCTAATGCTTCTCAGCGAATAATCAAACACCCAAATGCTATTGGAAGCCATAGCCTAACCGGTTGTAAAGAGATGGATTTTAAGGTCAATGTTACTTTCAAAACACATTTTCTACAACCTTGCTAGCATTAGATCTTCTTCTCCTGCCAGGGCGTTATCGTTTTTTTCTTTTAATAGCCATGCTATGTACAAATCTAAACTTGTGCAGGTAAATGACTGCATAGTCTGCTTGTCCAGCCGGTTATTTCATTAGAATTTCAATGTTGCGATTAGCGGAGTTTTTAGCTTTCGAATACATACGTAAACATAGTCCCATGCTGATCTGCTCGTTTACCTTTCCTGCTCGTCCATTGCCAGGTAGACACGTTGCCGAAATTATGCAACCACTAACTGTCAGCGTTTAAACAAACACAACGGGGATGTCTGGGGCATTAACAGTGTCCAGTTTCATTCACAGGTCGTTCTTTTCACCGAATGAGATCACCGTTTTACTTAAGTGCCAACTTAACGACACTGTAGCATTCAGTTTCATGTACACGTACGTACGATCTGCCAGTCATTGTATCAGTCAAATAAGAGGAACGTTAAGTAGACTACATCATGGACCTAAGCTGACACACGTCACCCAAATAGCCGTCTGTTAGTTGTGTGCTTGAGTCTGTGTTTTGTACTGATGGAATTTGTTCCGGTCGTTTGTGTCTGCAGTCATCAGAGTGATACATGAGGTAGAAGATGCAAGGGCCGTCCTCTGCCTCTGTCAACAGCAGGTTAACTGGTAGTATCACTGGTAGACTTTGACAGGACAGTGTCTCTTTTAGCATTGAGATGTCCAACATTTAATATCACCAAGATCCTCAATGGGTCTAGACTGCTTCAGGTAACAGGAGTTGACCCTAGAGAGCACCTGTTGATTGTTACTGGGGGGGGCAGTATAGACCTTATCACACAGCACAGGATTGGGTTTATTGTCCCCCTCATTGTCTCATTTTATAGCATTCAGTTTGCTGCCTTTGGATTTGCCCAAAACTAACTTATCTTGTGCTTATTGTTCTTGAAATGACTGTCAGAAATGCAATAGCAATGCTCAGAGCGTCTGGAAGTCTGATGCAATATCCTCTGACAGCTGTTCAACAGAAACTCATAAGATCAGGTCCACGTCCACATGGTCCAGTTTTCATGTTGTTGAACAGCTAACAGTGGAATGTGAAAAATGTGCTATGTGACCCAAATAAAAGAATATCAAGAGTCAAAGACTGCTGTAGTGTCTCGCCGTGCAGTGACTGACCAGAAATCGTTTGGCCTGTGCAGGAGGTCAGCGAGCCCACCAAGGAGGAGAAGGCGGTGGCGAAGTACCTGCGGTTCAACTGCCCCACCAAATCCACCAACATGATGGGCCATCGGGTGGACTACTTCATTGGTCAGTGCCATTCATTTGTTCAGAGCAGTTATACATCTAGCCAGTCAGCTACGCTAGACTGATTTTGTTCTTGCCATGCTAGACTGATTTGTAAACATTTCTCACTTTTACTTTTACCTGCACTTGGCACCTGCACAGACCTTGTAATGCACTTTGGTAGACATGCTGTGCACTTTGCCATGTGGTGTTAACATGTGGTGTATTGGAGAAGGACTGATACACCACACACACCCCAGGAGAGCTCCAGTGGGATTTTAAGTATTGATGTTCATCTGATCTTTATTAGGGTAATAGGGTAGTCATACAGACTAGTAACACTGAGGTATGGCTGTTGCTCTTCTGTTAATATGTTTACCAGGTGATGTATGCTTGATATAATTTAAAAAGGTCATATTATACATTTTTTAATGCTTATATAATTTGGTGTCTGGAGTGTCTGCAAGCATTCCAGCATTCAAAAATGACCATCCAGTCAGTTTCTTGTGGGCAACACAAGTAAGAAAACAATAGGCTACAGCTCAAGCCAAGGGCAGTTAGCACCAGCCAGTGCTAACAAGGGAAGGGAAGGGTTACTGTTTAGATGCTTGTTAATTTGTAGAGAGCAGTATCACTAGCTTAATAACCTAGAATCTGTAAAGCGTTATGGAAGTTGAGCATTGTCCTTTTAGCAAGTGGAATTTAGCATTAGCATATTATGCTGTTATGAAGAAGCCCCATCTCAGTTTGGCACACGAGACAATTCAGCTTGCCGTGTATGTGGGAAAGAAACCTGATCTTGGTCAGGCTGTTGCTTAGCTGTACAAGTTCAGTTGCTAATGACATTGCCAGTCGTTTTTAATCCTTTTAAATTTCTGTCAAAATCAATATTGCTCCAGGTATGTAGTGCACTGCACAATCATAGAGATTTCTGTAAAAAGATAGTCGTGAAAAAGTTTGATAGTAACAGATGTGCACCCTCAGCATTATGCATGTTTGTTATTATAAACTCACTGATTGACACACAAATGATAGGACCAAAACATGATAAAGCCACTGTGAGTTGGGCTACCTCGGCAGGGTTGAGATAGCTGTAGTTTATTGTCCTTCAGCACATCCGTCACTAGAGGATGTCACAGATATGTTATTGAAACATCAAAGAACTGATTTGAATGCGATGGGATCTTTAAATATCCAACTAGGCCTAGAGCTTTTTGAGGTGGTATTTTTGGGCAAAGCAAGGCAGGTTTATTTGTATAGTGCATTTCTTACACAGAGGCAATACAATGTGCTTAACAAAAATAAAAGCAAAGAACAACATGTAAAAGTATAAAAGATATAGGTATAAATGCTTAAGAGAGATAAAAGCAAAATAAGTATAACTAGGTAATAAAACACATATATAATGTTTTGATGTCTTCAGGAAGTTGGTACTGACGCTGAACTGCATAGCAGCTTTCAGCTGCTTCGCCACATTTTGTTCTGACAGCAGGTCTTACCAACAGATTTTTCTGCTGTGATCCTGTGATCCTGAGACCTAGTTGGTGCATATAGCTGAAACATATCCCATAGGTAAATGGGTCCTACGTACTTCAACTGTCTTTGATGGATGAGCACCAATTTTTTGACTCCATGATAGAGATCCTCTGTTCAAGCCCAGTGCATTTCCTACAGGAGTTCCTGGGTCTTCACATTTTGTTTTAATCCAAAGTCAAGGTGAACTGTTGTCCCAGCTGTATTGTCTAACGTGTAGGTTATCTTGTTTAAACACTTATAACTGGAAGTTTTTTGTCCTTCTTTGTTATACTGACTAAACTTGTGAACCTAAGAAAAAAAAGAAAGGAAATCAAATGCAAAAATAGTGGAAAAAGAGAAGGTCCAGCAAGAGCGAGGTGAAAAGCGAGGCTTACTTAGGAGGAGCAGTTTACTTCCCCTGAGTGATGTATGTGGTTGGTACTCACCTTTCCCCAGGAAATGGTGTACTTCTTTATCCAAGACAGTTGTAAAGTGATGGTTTGAATGATGTTTTTACAAACGCTGTGTTTTTTGCTATGACACCAGTCAGTCACTGGCAGATGACATTGGTCTGACCTGTTCATGTTTGCTCTGGCAGCCTCCAAAGCTGTGGACTGTCTTTTGGACTCAAAGTGGGCAAAGTCCAAAAAGGGGGAGGAGGCCCTGTTCACCAGCAGAGACACCGTGGTCGATTACTGCAACAGGTGGGTCAGTCCCTAGAACAGCTGCCCCCCTCCCTCTGCATCCCTCTGTCTAATTCTCTCCTTCCTGCTCCCTCTCTTTCCCTCTCTTTCCCTCTCCTTCTCCTTCTCCATCTCCCTCTTCCTCCCCATCCACCCCCCCCCCCCCTTCTCTGGCGGTGCATGTGAATGTGTATATTAAGTAATAACGCTCTGCACAGAAAATGCAATGCCATGATGACACAGCTGTTATCTAAGTTTGTGGTCTGCTGTGTGGTTTCTCTGAGCAGATTACTCAAGAAGCAGTTTTTTCACCGGGCTCTGAAAGTCATGAAGAAGAAGCCGGAGAAGGACCTCAAGAAGGAGAAAGAAAAGGAAAAAGAAAAGGAGAAGGAGAAGGAGAAGGAAAAGGAAAAAGAGAAGGAGAAGGTGAAAGGTGACAGCGGTAAAGAGGAGGAGAAGAAAGGAAAGAAAGAGAAGAAGAAGGATTCTGAGGCCGATTCCAAAAAGGAGAAAAATGTATGCTTTTTGAGACTTTTTTTTTTTTTTTTTAAGTTTCCATAACTTAAGTGCATGAGGGATGAAGATGTTTACAAGTCCATACATGTACCTTGACAGACATACAGCTAATCATATCTCAACATGTAGTAGGTTTTCCCCATTGCCGTAGCAACCTATGTTCTAAGCAAAACGTGTAGTAGTCACAACATACAAGATAAAACATAACAGTTCCAACCTCTGTACATGAATATGAGTGACCCTGAAATTTCTAGGCAGCGCTTGTGGGCTCATTTGCTGAGTGCTGCAGTAGAACAGGGGACGACACATCTGCTAAAGCGCACAGACCACAAAAGAACACAGACACTGTGTTCTGTGTTCCATTTTCTGTGTTCTAGGCTGTTTTTTTTTTTTCACTGCAGGTCCTGCCGCTTTGTTCCAACTGTGCAGTTGCACCCAATAATACGTGACTGTTCTGGCAGTGATCTAACTATGATTACTGTACAAACTAGAGTGGGGAAAAGGCCAAAAACACAAGTGATGTTTAGTAATTTCTTATGTAGGTCGTAGTGAAGTGTCTGAAAAAGAAACAAATTATGCAGCGTAGAAGTAAGAGGAGACCCCTGACTTTTGTCTGTAGAAGTGACAGATGCAAACACACTACTGGTGGGTGTGCTCAGATGTTATTAAAGTCCCTACCTGCAAAGATAAAATATTTTACATGATTTTTGTAGTACAGTGATATACCTAATTATTACTCTGTCACAGAAAGGATGATGGGGCACACAAGCACTATAGCTTTGATTGATGATGCTAGAAAGTTTACTCAGCAGTTTCACACAGATACATGTGATTCATGATTTGAGTTGACCATGCAGTGTCAACATAGCCAAGAAGATTTGCATTGGCAATATTTCTAGGCCTATGAGTTTGGATGTAAGTGTACAGTAGTAAGGCTTGCATGGTGTCACTTACACTTACTGCACTGATTGGAACATGGCTAGCTGTTGTGCGTAGCACCTAAGCTACGAATGATGCAAATTTATGAGGTTATTTGTTTTGTTTTACTCACTCATGGGCTCATCACGATCCTCTGTTTGCCAGGATGACAGTCCAGGCTCGCCGAAGAAGAAGAAGGATGTGAAGAAGAAGTTCAAGCTGGAGCCCCATGAGAATCAGGAGTTTGTGGATGGTAATGAGGTGGGTGCCACGCCTGGAGAACACAGCACAGCACAACACAGCACTGCCCCTCAGCTCCACTGGGCATTAGTCATGGCCAACCACCTTGGCCTAATTGTTTTTTTTATCCTCTGTGTGTGTGTGTGTGTGTGTGCACGTGTGTGTGTGCATGCGTGCGTGTGTGTGTGTATGTGTGCACGCTTATGTATACGCTTATATATGTGTTTTTCCCAGGTGTACGTGTGGATTTATGATCCAGTGCATTTGGCGACGTTTGCCATGGGACTAATATTGGGTAGGGTTTGCTTTGTCAATTTGTAATTTTACTCAAATCTAAAGTTCTGAGTTGTTTATCTGCAAAGCTGTCTTCATATGCATAAACACAGTATATGCATTGATGTCACGCACAGATCCTAAGTATGTGTACTATTTCGCCATTTGGGAAGATCAGGCAGTAACTTTTTTTGGTGCCAAAAATGCTCAGTACAAAACACCAGCAAGTACTCCGTTACTGAGTCACAGACACTGTAACTTAATTACCCAGCAGTTTGTTGGCTTTGGTCTCATAATTATTAACTTAGGGTTTTTTATTGTCATTAAAGCACATGTAACATGCAGCTCTTAAATATTGTATCATTAATTGCTGAGTAACACCTACAGATGTACATGGTTGCAGAGAGATCTTCCTCAAGTAGTGACTAATAACAGACAGACTCATGTTCTTACAGCTGTTTTGTGATGGTGTGTGTACATGTGTCTGTGTTGGTGTTAGTGATCGCAGTGATCGCCGCCACCCTGTTCCCGCTGTGGCCTGCGGAGATGCGAGTGGGCGTGTACTACCTGAGCGTGGCCGCTGGGTGTTTCGTGGCCAGCATACTCCTCCTGGCAGTGGGTAAGAGCCCTTCACTGACGCACACGCCACCTCTTGGGGCTGTCTATGTGCCTTCTAAGACCTCTCAGTTTTGGCTGCGGCAGCCTCCCCTATCCCCAAAACCTTCTTGCTATCAATGTTTTAATGTCTTAGGACAAAATGCTGTTATGCTGTCTCCTGCTTCTTTTTTCAGTGTTCTGGTCTCCAGTCTATTCCTGTAGGACAGTGCACTAATTACCTGGAGTTTAAAAAAAAACTTTAAAGGTGTCATCTTGGGATCTGGTAACCACTGATCAGCAGTTTCTGGCACATCCCGATTTTCTGAAATTTTAAAGACCAGACAACCAATCGAATTTGAAAATGAGACAATAGTTGCAGGTCCAGAGCAGACCTAGTTGATGTAGAACTGATGCATGAGGTGTTTTCTGTTGTTTTAGTGCTACTGATGAAAAGTGTGTGTCTGTGTGCCTGTGTGTGTGTGTCTGTGTGTGCACCCAGCTCGCTGCATCCTGTTCCTGATCATCTGGCTGGTGACGGGTGGTCGGCACCACTTCTGGTTCCTGCCCAACCTGACGGCCGACGTGGGCTTCATCGACTCCTTCCGGCCGCTCTACACGCACGAGTACAAGGGCCCGCGCGCCAGCAGCTCTAAGAAAAGCCTGACCGACAAGGCCGACAGCAAGGCCCTGGAGTCCACCAAGGCACACAAGTCAGACAGCGAGGAGAAGTCCGACAGCGAGAAGAGGGACGATGAGGACGACGACGATGACGAGAGCAAGGAGGCAGAGGGCGGCGGTGATGGCGACGGTGATGGTGACGAGGGTCCAGACGAGAGGGAGGGCGAGGGCCTGGTGGCGGAGCGGCACTCGGACACGGACAGCGAGCGGCGGGAAGACGAGGGCTCGCAACACAGCAACGGCAACGACTTTGAGATGATCACCCGTGAGGAGCTGGAGCAGCACACGGAAGAGGAGGAGGAGGAGGAGGATGGGGACGAGGAGGAGGGGGAGGGGGAGGAGGAGGTGGTAGAGGGAGGGAAGAGGAAAGAAGTCGATGGGGAGGACCAAGAGGAGAGCAGTGGGGCCAAGTCTGATACCGCTCACACTTAAAAGAAATTGAAAAAAAATAACAAAAACAAATACACACACACAAACATTTCGCCTCAAGCAACACGACGCCCACGCACTCCACAAGGGACCCGCTACCAGTGCTTCTGTGATGTCCAGGAGTGACTCCCATTTCTGTGTCTGTTTTTGAGATCTTCCAAACCAAGAATAACACAAAACATTTATTATCGTAACAGAGAAGAGAGACCAGCTATGACAATGAAAATGTACAAAGCTTCTTTCTTTTTGTTATTTAGAGTATCTCTCCCGTATATATATATGAGAAGTTGAAAATGCAGAAGTATGTAGATGAGAACCCTTCTCCTCTATCTGTTAATCTCATATTTTTACAAGTCATTGTTGAGTAATGCAATTACCTTAAGGAATCCATCGTTTAAAAAGCATCACTTTGCAACTTTTTAAGTTTACAAAACAAGGAAATAAGAATGACCATTTTCTCTAAGCCATCACATCGCCCTACAGACTGCTGACGGAGTGGGGGCGTGTGGTTTGGCCTGTGCCAGATGATTGCAGGGTAAATCTTGAGTACATGGGGGGCGCCGTCGCGCAGTTGGCCAAGGTGCCGTACCATAATCCCAGGGACCCAGGTTAGATGCTGACCTGAGGTCATTTCCTGATCCCTTCCCCATTTCTCTCTCTTTTTTTTTCCTCTCTCTCTCTCTCTCTCTCTCTCTCTCTCCCACTCACTTACTGTCATCTCTCTACCACCTATCTAAAAAGCCTCCAAAAAAAGTAAAAAAAAGAAAGAAAAAAAAAGTACATAGCACCCCATTCAAAACCAAATTTTCTTTGGTTCAGTCCTATGTGTCAAATGGGTTTTCTGATGAAGTGGGTATAATCGATGATGATCAGTCGATGATGGCAAGGTGTGCGTGCGTGTGCGTGTGTGCGTGCGCATGTGTGCGTGTGTGCGTGTGTGCGTGTGTGTGTGTGTGTGTGTGTGTGCTATTGATTGCTGACTCTAAGACAGTAGTCCTCCTGTTTGTTTGGACCAAAATTTAATTGTGTTTCGTCCTTGTTAGGAGAAAACCGCTTTGCAGAACTTTGGCCATCTCACGAGCAGTGTTTACATTTTTCTTCAGAGATTTTGAATGTTGCATTCGGTACCCAACATCTGGCCCTGTGCCCTCCTCGTTAAGAGTACAGGCCGCGCTTGGCTTTGTGTGTGCACAATCGGTTTGACTTTATTTTTCTGTTCTTTTCATTTCCCCCCCCTGTTGTATATTTGAAAACAAAAAGGCCTTTATTTCCAGTCACATGATACTGTAGTTGATATACATCCATATTGGTGTCGAGTTTATAAACTGTTTACAAAATGGCATTGATAACCATCCGTCATCTTATTGACATTAGAGATCCTCGGCGACTACGTAAATACTCTAGTGTTTTGGAAGGACCTAAGCGACAAGTGGCAAAGAAAATCTCATAGTAGATTGTGGTATGATCAGCATACATTTACAAACACTAGTGCCAAACTCATTTTCTATCTTTTTTTTTTGTTCCTCATTTGTGAAGACTTTCATAGTAGAACCAAGCGACAATGTAGTACTGTTCAAAGGTAAGCCCAGGATTTCAAAAGCTGTCCCAATAGTGGATCCCCTCTTATTAGGCACAGGTCAGGGAGGCCACTGAACTTACGTGATACTTTTTTTTTTTTTGAAAGTACTTTGTTAAAATCACTGGACTGAAAGGTTTGAAATGAAATGTCAAATGATGCTTCTGTTGCGGTTTGGTACTTTTGCAGATGGGATGGTTGCTATGGTGTCTCTTTATTAATTCAGTGACTGGCAATTTAACAATGTTGTGAAACTGAAGAAGCTGTGGTCCAATATGACCTAGAATCCGGTGGTCGTCCTCATCGGGCTGTGGTCCAATTCTGTCCCATTGTAGGGTTGCATTCTATGTACTAAATATTTATTTCATATTAGATGGTCTTTTACTCATAGTAAGGATAATATTTAAATAATTGCAAATATATCATTTATATAGAAATTCTATAAATATATCAGATGTACACATGCTATCAGTTTGGTTAATGATGAACAACTGCATTGAACCTATACATTTTTATAGAATGTCCATAAGTTGTTTTTTTTTCCTTCTTTGTTCTGTGGCTTGTTTTTAAACCATGAAATGGTATTCTTAATACCATTAACTCTAAAGATGCCTTGCATTTGGTTTTCTCGGTTCATCCAACAGATGACAAATCAGGGTCAGGTTCCTTTGTGCTCGGCTTGCGTGGTTAACCATGATGAGGCAGATGATCAGTGGATCAGACTCTTTAACATTTAATCTAATCTATATCTAGATAATCTGGTATTAAAAACACTTGTTCAATATGTACTCAATGTCCAGTTCATGTGTTAGGTTTGTCCCTCACAAGCAAAGACCATGAAAATGTGAAATGTGAATGTTTGCATCTCCAATGTTAGAACCTGAATTCTGTCAGGTTCTTTGCACCACACCCTCCTCACACAGAAAGGCAAAAAAGAAAGAAAAAAAAATTGTTTAGAGGTCACAAACTGTGTTTTTTTTGTTTTGTTGAGAGACCCTGTTTAAAAAAAGAAAAACTCCGATCTGAGCATAAGTGGGTGATTTTAACCCTTTTCTTGGCCTTGCCATCCCTGCATTTTCAGAGGTGAGTGTGGACCGGTACAGGACTTCGTGTAGGTAGTGTGCGGCACACATCCGACTGAGCTGAGCAGATTTTCTTCTCTTGTTACTCAAGACTTTTTTTGTTTTGTTTTGTTTTTTTTTTTGCTCCTTTTTTTCCTGTTTGTCGTTCATTTCCCTCGTTGTCTGCTGACGAGCTGCCATTGTGCCAGGGCCAGTGTCATATTTGCAGAAAACTACGTCATTGGAAAGCTCTCCTGTTGTTCTCGAGTGTTGCACAGTACCCGTCTGTTGTGTTCTGTAGTATTACTGTACATGCTGCTTCTCGTCCAGCAGTTTTTCAAGAGGAAACGGAAACAACCATTTGCCCTTTTTTTAAAAATGGTCAGAATTGACTTAAAACTGCATAGTTGTCCATATTTGGATTGATATCATATTGAAGACTGTCTCTTGCGATATTTGGAGTATAATTTAAGTGATGTCTGTCTTGAGGTATATCTGTATCCCTTCATTGCAATAAAATATAGAGCAGACCGACCGCTTAACTGTGTTGTACTTGTATTGCCATTGGTGATGTTCATTGTGATTGCACACAACTACTGTAGGCTGATACTTTTAAAGGACACAGCAAACCATCGATTTGTCCTTATATACAAACTAAACTATGGCTGAAAAGCGCTTCAGGTGTCCTTAGAAAGCACTACATAAAATGCGGTGTGGTGGTGGTAGTGTAAAGCAAAGTGAGAAGTGGCTTAACAACACCGCTGTGCTACACATCTTGTTTCTTTTATGCCACAGGCAAAAGTGTAAAAAATGTAGAAGGATTCTTTAAATGCAACCAACCTAATTAGGATGCTTGTTTTTCTTTATCTTTATACCTGCTAAGAAAACAGTTTTTAAAACACTCCTTACACACATGGCCAGTGTATAACCAGGTAACAAGAGGGCAGAGGTACTCATGAAAGAAAGACAAAAAAAAACACAACATTAACATTTCAGTATTTTATTTGCAGTGAAAGTGAGAAGACTAATAGTGGTAATTAGTACAAATATATACCTTTCTTGTCCCATGTAATGTAGAATCAGAACTGTGACAAGTGCTTTTCTTTTGTTGTAAAGTGAACTAAACAGAGCCCGTCTTTGTTAACAATCTTCATATTCTGTTAGATACTTTGTAATAAATATAGTAAACATAATTTATATTGTTTAACCTCTGGTATTTCCTATATGCACAAGTAATAGACTTCTAATTATTCATGTTATTTCAATAAACATATCAGAAAAAAAGTCAGTTACATCATTCTGTCCTTAGGATGTTCAATGTATAAACCTAGTCTCACATCTTCGCCACCAGTGTAAGAAATTAAAACTCTTGACGTAAGCAGCATACCAGCCGAAAAGACAGTCGCTATAAGGCCCCCTCCAGTCAAAGGGACAGAGAGTTTAGAACCTTAATTCTTTTTACACAAGTGAGTCACGCTGCACAAGCCAGACAGGTTTTGGTGTTTTGGAATGTATGAATTAGGCTGGAGCCGTCTCAAGAGACAGTCTACAGAATAAAAAAAAAAGTATTAAATCAGGTAAAAGAGGAAAAACAGGTTAAACCAATGGGAGCATAGCAGCACTGCGCCTACAATGACAATGTAAGGGAAAAATAAAACAACCTTGCACAGAAAAATCGACAGTACCGCCCATGTCCCAACATATAAACACAATGCTACACAGCATGTAACTACTCGTTTCAATGCCTGTCCCCTCACCCTAGAGAAGAGAAGAGAGATGCAGACACGAAAACTGAGGGTTTTTAAAAAAAACGTAAGTAAGTAAGAGAGAGAGAGAAAGACAAAACAAACAATACAAACTGAGAGGGCAGGCTTGCGGCACTGTCAGTTTTCCGTGTCCGAGGAGTCGGAGGCCTCGGACAGGCGCGTCTGCTTCTTGCGCACGTTCCAGTGGAGGCACTGGGCCAGACTGTCGAACCAGTCGTACACCAGGTCATGGCAACAGATGGACGGCACTGGGTAGCAGGAGGTGGTGATCTTAATGCTGCGAGCACACAGGAGACAAGAGACATGAATGAACACTGGGTGTCATCCTAGACAGCTCTCTATCATTCCACTCCCACATCAACAACATCACCAGGTCCGCCTACTTTCACCTACGCAACATAAATCGTCTTCGCCCCTCCCTCTCCTCCCACACCTCTTCCATCCTTGTACACAGCCTTGTCACCTCCCGTCTTGACTATTGTAACTCCCTCCTCTTTGGTCTTCCCCATAAATCCCTTCACAAGCTGCAACTGGTCCAAAACTCAGCTGCCCGCATCATTACCAGGACCCCTTCATTTCACCATATTACCCCAGTACTACAGCATCTCCACTGGCTCCCCATTAAGCACAGAATTCATTTCAAAATACTCCTCCATACTTTCAAAGCCATCCACAATCTTGCCCCTCCTTACCTGTCTAATCTTCTTCACACTGCTATTCCCTCTCGCTCCCTTCGTTCCTCCTCCTCCCTCCTCCTTACTGTCCCCACTGCCCGCCTCAGTACTATGGGAAGTAGAGCTTTCAGTTGCTCTGCTCCCCAACTCTGGAATGCACTACCCCCTGACATCCGCAATATTGACTCTTTACCCCTCTTTAAATCCAGACTAAAAACTCACTTGTTCCAGTTAGCGTATGCCCTTTGACTTTTAATTATTTCCTTGTTTTTTTATTTTACAGTCTGTGCTTTTTATTGTGTATTGCCTTTTTAATCTTTGTATTTGTATTGCTTTTTATCTTTGTATAGTGTCCTTGGGTGTTATGAAAGGCGCTCTGAAATAAAATGTATTATTATTATTATTATTACTGGAGCGCTGGTACACTGGATTTTGGTGTATTTCTGATCGATTTTACACCTGAAGTCTCTGCTGCATTGTGTTTTCTAAGTAAGCTAAAAACAGGTCTTCACTAAATAAAAGACTTCTAACTGTCTCATCACCACACCGATAATAATACAATAAAGGCTGCACAGTACATTTAACTCCTATATACAGGGTTCCTACACATTTTCAAATGTAAAATTCCAGACTTTTTCCATACTCAAATTCTCAGATTTTGGAGACATCAGCGCACCACCAAATACTAATGTATTTAAATGAATTAAACACATACAGTTATTGTGGCATACCACCAAAATCTATAACATATTTAGCTGGGCCTAGAACGTGTGTCAGTGTCCTATTTTATGTCATAACCAGTGGCGGCCGGTGGGAAAAATGTTTGGTGGGGCACGAAGGTAGACATCATGAGCATATGTACTACCCCTGGCGGGGGGTATGGGGGTCCTCCCCCAGAAAATTTTGGATTCCTTAGATGCAATTTCCTGCATTCTAGTGCATTTTGGGGTAGCCTGTTTCACATAGCAAATGCAAAATCCATTCTGATTCAGCTTACATTGTCAGTTGCATGACCTTAATAAATACTTGTAAAATGACAGTTGCAAAGTGATAATGAAATGTAGTCTTACAATGAAAGTACACAGCGCTACAGTGCTGCGTCCGCAGCGCAAAATAAAAGGGCCAATTAAAATCTTTTATTTGTAATACTCTCAAACTTTTTTCACATGCTTCCATAGACTCAAGCTTTGTCGGCACCCCGGAGTGGGAGGGCTTTCACTCACTGTACCAAATAACAAACAATCATCTCACGTTAAAGTCAATACACTCTCACTGGTGGTTAAGGTGGAACGGTACGGTTTCTTGTTATTGTTAATATGATGATTTTTTTTAATCCCTCACACGTTGGGAGGGCCGCGCCCGTGCGCCCTTAATAAAAGGGCCGCCGCTGCGTCTCACTTCAGATTTCTTTTAAAATTACCAGATGAGTGTGGAGCATATTTATTAAATGTAACTTTACAAAACCAACAGGAATATTTTTCTGAACTGTGTGGAACTTTGTGGTGATAGGGACTTTACATTGCGCTTATGTCGTTTTCTCTAATCGACTGAACTAGCAAATCTATCTGGCTAATTTTCATGTCAGAACAGTGATTACTCGTAGGCCTAATAATGAATTCTCAGTGCCTAACTTTTGACACTTGATCATCTCGCTGCTGTACGCTACGTCACAATCGCAAGTTTCAGACTACAAAACGCTGCTCCACTCCCTCCGCAGGCATTTCAGCACATTTCTTAGGCAAAATTCGATGAATGTCTGAAAGTTGAGCTGCATTTTACCATGTAGTGGCAAACGTCTGGAAACAAAAATATTTCTCCATACTCTAATTTCAATTTTCCATACTTTTTCAGACCTGGAAAACGCTAAAATTAAATTCCATACTTTTCCATACTGCGTAGGAACCCTGTATATATTTGTTATCCTTTTTTTCCATCCAAAAGGTATACAATAAGGTATGTGAATGATGGCACTAAATTTCACCATGGTCAACCATCACATGAAAGTCAATCTGGCAATGCATTGTTGCGCATGATTCAGTGTGGGTATGTAAGCTGTGTTGTAAGTCTGTGGTGTTGTCTGTAAAGGAAAGGTGGTGATATAGAACAGGCTGGCCACTACCTGTCCCCGTGCTTAATCTCCTGCCTCTTTCTGCCGTCGAAGGACACCCAAGCTGTGTTCCGTGCGTCAGGGGACAGCATAATCTACGGACAAAAACACAAACACTGCTTAACCACACAGGCAAGGCAACACAGATTAAAACAGCACTGCTCGTCAACAGAGACTCTCTAAACATCAACATTAACTGTAAACATTTTGGTTAGGCGTGGACTACTATTGCTGCTGCTCACCATGAGTTCGACCCCAGCTGGCACCACAATGGGCCTGAAGGAGAGCGAGTGGGGGCAGATGGGGGTGACCATGATGGCCGGCACGTTGGGGTGGATCATGGAGGCTCCAGCGGCCGCAGCATAGGCCGTGCTGCCTGTGGGTGTCGACACGATGACTCCTGAGGGACAAGGCACAGGAATGTTAAAATACAACAGAACTGTATGTCCAAGAAAAAAAAAAACTCCTTGCAAGTGGGCCCTAAGATATAGCGACCCCCACATCCGCCAATTACCACAATCTGCTTCATTCAATTCGTAATTACAGAAGTGGGAAGAAGACATGCCTTTGTGCATCCTGTGGACCTTGTCTCTTTCCACAGCTAAATAAACATGCAACAGATCACCAGGAAGAATTTCATTGTGTAGGGATCATGCTTGGGAGTAGAACGTCTGTAGAGAACTGTACTACAGTAAGAGTTTGTGTTTTCCAAGTGTGGGCTGTGGAGATATGTTTTCACAGTTGACTTCTGGAGCACACAAACACAGACTATTGCCGTTCTCTCGCTACAAGGCCTCAAGTCAGAAGACAGCTACCCCCAAAATGGTGATCACCCCACCACCTTACCATCTCCCTGCACCGAGGTGATGAGACGTCCGTCCAGGTACAGGTCCACATTGGACAGGTAGGACGAGGGCCCTCTGTCCACCACCACCTCATTCAGCACCTGCAGAAAGACATGAACAGTGCTTAGTACTATACAGAGGGTATACACAGTATATATAGTGTAAGGCTTCAGATGTAAAATTAATACTAATTTGAATGGTCATTAAACCTGTTCAATGCGTTATACAGGGTAACATAGGGGTTGTGTGGTAAGCCCGCGACTGTGAAGTTGGACTAGGCAAGGGGAAATTGCTCTCAGGGAGAAAATGAATAGTGGTTAAGGCAACTGGACACTGGCAGGTGTACTTCAGTCTGTCCTGGCCCTCACAAACATAACCAGGGTTAATCTTTAACATTTTTCTGTAAATAACCAGATTTCTCCCTGGGCATCTGAGTCGTCATTCAACGAAGTGGATTCTGCGTCTGTCTGCGTGGCTTACACCTACACTAACCTGTGAAATCCAACCATCTGCTGGGTCAATAACACATGCTCACTCGTCTTTTACAACTGTCTCCATGGAAATAGAAGGGGGGGGGTTGTAATGCCTCTGGTGTTGTTACGTCTACGTCATAAAAATGTCATCACGGAGTTTCCAGTCAGGCTTGGGGCAAGGAACAATGCCTTAGGGGATGGCCAAGGGTGGAAGTAGTGAACGTAAAGTGAAAAACAAGAAAAAAACAACATTCAGGCCATTCTTGTCTATCAATCCTCTGCTCTCTTAACCTCCTGTTCCTTTTGCTTGAACACTGTTCTCTCTCAGCCTCCCCTCCTCATCTGTCTAGCCTAGTCTGTCCAATCCATACTGTTGGATGGAGGGGGTAAACAAACACCTAACAACATCCTCACGGTCATGGCCTTTCAACATTTCTCATGTGTCTAAATAGCACAAATCTACCTCCCGTTTACCATAGGACAATCACTTCATGTCCAGCTCCAAGGTTGCAGAACACAGAGCATGAACCAGAACTACAGGGTACAGTACAACAGCTACGGAGTACAGAACAACAGCTACTGAGTACAGTACAACAGCTACGGAGTACAGAACAACAGCTACAAGCCAAATCCCACAGACCGCTGTACAAGGTACATGAATGAAACATGTCTGAATGGTGCAGTTGTTGAAGTCTGTATAGTAGCAGTTATTTTTGTCAACAGTGTTTAAGTGTTTGTTGGTGTGACTCACAAATGGAAGCTCTTGTGCTCCCGACAGTTACGCAACATGCTAATGAACTTATGAACCAGTCATAGCCAGCCAGTTTAAACTATGTTGATGTACCACTTTCACTCAACAATGTAACAGCCTAACAACACCTGTAATTGTTTAATCCTGTGAAGCCTCTGAGTCTTTAAATGACCTGTGTGCAATACAAAACTGCGCTCTGTTAACGCTTCCGTTTTGCCCTTGACTTAACTTCCTTATCTTTTTTCTTGGAAAACATTAATTGTACTCGAGCTTTATTCTACAGTGCTATGGCTCCCGTTCAACCAATGATATGAGTTGAGTTGTTAAGCTGCTAAGTTCAGTAGGCTAATGCACGCAAAGAGGGTAGGGCATGCCATCAAGGTACTACATTAGATTACGGATGATTTTTTTTTGTTTGTTTTAAGCAGTGGGCAACTATGCAGTTGTGTTACTGGCAACAACAGTAGGAAACCTGTTTCCATGCTTATTTGAGACGCACACAAATGCGTTCAACCTGGATCTGTAGAACCACTCTTGTGTATTGAGTCTAAATTTGCACACCATGCAAATTCAGGGGGAAGAGCAGCTCTGAGCAAACTACTAGATCTCATGCTGCTATAGTCTTTTTGGTCAACTCTGAGGACAATAGCTGCTTTTCTTTCTGCTAATCAGTTCTGTGTGTGTGTTAGAGAGAGAGAGAGAGAGAGAAAGAGACATTTTATCTGCTAGGTAAGTAGGAGTATGTGTTTGCCTCAATATATATATATACATACAGTATGTGCGTATGTGTGTGTGTGTGTATGCAAGTTATGTGTGAGCTCATGAAAAAGTGTGTGTGTGTGTGTGTGTGTGCACAGACCTGCAGCTGCTGGGTGACTTTGCCAGCCTCACTGCTGCCGCGTTCATGAGGCTCGAGGCCATTCTCATCGGGGCCGCCATCCTGCCCGCTCCGCACCAGCGCATCCTTTACCACCTTCACCTTCAGTCGACTGCGCAGGATGATGGCCGCATTTCCTACACACACACACACACACAGTCAAAGCATCTGAGCATACACTAAATACTTCACTGTCTTGACTGTCAGATATCACTAATTATTTAGCTGAAAGTGCTCTGTTGTGGACAGAAATTTAAAAACAGGTGCAAAATTGTATGAGAAAAAAAAATCACAAATCGGCCGCTTACACTAATGTAAATTTCGAAATTAAACTCTCTCTTTTAAGTGCAATGGGTGGATAAAGTCTTAAAAACTATTTGACAATCATGCCAACTAATCTTGCCTTGGAATATCATCTTTATGTCTGAAGGGGTGCACTTCTACAGACGCCCACTAGAGGGACACCTGCGGGCAGGGCAACCCAGCAGGCATCATCTGACACCGCACGAGTCCCTTGGCTCACCAGCACACAAATCTCTGTCACAATGAAAACACTCACCTTCGAACACTTTGGCCACCTCAGTCCGGTAAGACTCAAACTTGAAGGGTGTGAGGAAACCCAAGGAGCCGAGGTGAAAGGCCATTACGGGAGGAACACTTCCCTTTCAGGACAAAAACAACACCCAGTCAACATTCATGGTCGCCACTTCCCTGTTACGGTAACAAGTTGTAAGAACGGACATTTTCAAAAGATCACTTCCTTAATAGTTAATATATCCTGGTTTTCAACTCCTTCCTTATGCATTCTTTTGAAATGGCTTTAGCACACATGCCATGAACTAAACACCTTTATTTCACTCATCATGATATGGGATATATATTCAAAACCCCCACCCATTGGCTTGACCACATCATCCATGTTTTTTACAGATTTACTGGTTCCCAGTCAAATTCAGGATCATTTTTAATTTTTGAAGTTGGGCCAGTAGACTATAGCCTATCTAGTCTCTTTGTTGTTTAGCTACTTGTTTTGTCTCGGTCTCAACACTTAATTTACAACTGACGTCCGGGATGTTTTAAACTCCTCACATACGTACCCCTTGACATAAAAAGCTTGAGGCAAACACATACTCCCACTTACCTAGCAGATGAAGTATCTCTTTCTCTCTTATACACACACACACACACACACACACACACACACACACACACAACTGCTAAAGCGGGGATGTAAATTCAAGTCTAATACCTGGAAAAGGGAGGATGCGTAGAGGAGGGTTCCATCTCCCCCCAGACAGATGATAAGGTCGATACAATGGGATATGTCATCAAAGCCTACCAGGAAAAAGACAAAAGGTCTCAAGGTGAAGAGCTGTAGACATAAACAACTTGAGCTGTGCTTGTGGCTTATTTTGAGTATATGAGAATGTTTGGTACACACTTTGACACAGGAAAGGAAACATCTTTGGTATTAAGAGACATAATAATGATTAAAGTTTTGCATTGTGGTGTGTTGCTTTCGTCACATGCACCATGCTTCCTGTTTGGATGGGTCTGAAGAAGTGTTTCTGTCGCTGACGCAGAATTACAACAGCCTTTAGTGCCGTGGCATCTGTCGACAACTACATTTTTTTTGTCGAGCGACACTTCTCATCTAGGCCTATAAATTGGCCTTAAAAGAGAACTTTAACACACTTAATGGTCTTGTGCAATATAGTGTGGTGTAGAAATAACAATGATGTGCTATTGGCAAATACACTGTTGCTTTCACAAATCTGTGAACTACAATTCTTGCCACCACACCTTTTATGCAAACATAAGCAATGATTATGCATTATCTGGAAGCTGAGTGAAATTTAAGTCAGAAGCACACCTTCTCTGAAAGTGCAGAGTTTTTTACAGATGGGAGAGAAGGCCTCATCATTTGTGAGAGTGGCATCATCAGCAACTTTCTTCTCAACAAATACCATCAACTTCTTTTCCTTAAAGAGACAAAAAAAAACATATGAACAAATGTTGTAAAGACAATAGAGTTTGACACGTATCATGCAAGACAATCAGTGTACCAGGAAGTTAAAAATCACTTGGACAAAGAACTGAATAGACTGAGGAAAGACAACACTGAGCCAATCGCTTTACATCAACACAGCTCCAACCTCTTTTGTTACCGCGAGTCAGCCATTGATGTAAATCTATTATGCCTGCTGCAATCTAGTCTGACAAGTTATGAAACATTTTTCTCAGGTTCACACAGGGATTCTGTTCTTGGAGCGTGCTCTTGGAGTGCTCAATCACACCTGTTCCACCATACTGCTCTACAAAGGACAAGTGCAGTAACTACACAAACACTTTAAAAATGCCTTTACAGTTGTCATACTGCACAGTGACACATATTGTAGGTATACTACTGATGATATCCAGTCTAAACTCAAATTCGACAAAATATGTAGTTGCTGTGTTTTGACTTTGTAGGGCAGCATAGCTCATTACACCTTCCCCAAGTAGGTGAGGACCACTTTCCCTGCACTTGCCTGAAAGCATCACCCAGAGATTTAATAGCTACCTGGGAGGCTCAGACAGGTGCGACTGGGTGGGGGAGCCAGAAAATCACCTGGGCAAGGTCTTTTGCCCTTGAAACCACAAATGTAACACAACAAAACACCTTGGTTTCACCGAATTATCACAGCCATCAGAAACACTGTTTGTTAAATGCCTTGACAAGAGCCATCCTTGCAGTACCAGAAAAACCAGAAATAAACATGTTGGCCACTAAGTGTTCAAGTAAAAAAAGCAGTGCACTCAAGTAAACAAATAAACCAAAGCTTACAAATAAGCTTTAAAATAAATAAAAGTGCATGGGTCTTGTCTAATCTATTTCATTATTACACACACGTTTGGAATGCTTAAATGTTCTGAAATGACCCAAATACAGTACCTCCACAAGGAACCGGCACAGCTCTTTGAATGGTTCCAGAAGACTGTCGTCGCGAATCTTCCTGATGACAAGAACGTTGACTGGCGGCTTGTTCCATGTTAAGCGCTGACTGGCTGGGTCTTGGATATGCCTGCCGTGAGACATTAAGTGAAACATTCACGGGGGAGACACGGCATTCCACATGTGATTTCAGCGGTAAGTAAACGCCACCTCTACCCTGCTTTTGCAACACACGACTCAAAGGGCTATGGACTAACAGAATGCTACACAAACGCACTCTTTCAACAGCAGCTTGGCCGCGACATCCACACAGGCTCACCAGATTAGTTTTTTTTTAAACCCACCAGTCAGACCCACCATCCCCACCAGTCAAACTCACACAAGTCAAACTGTTTAAATGTATTACTGCAACAGACAATGAAAATGAATGAAACACTGAATGAAAAGCATCGCAAATATTAAATGCTACTAGCATGTTAATCAATGAATCAAATTTACCAATTTTCCCCATTCTGTTTAAAGGCGAAGAGAGCAGGCATCTGGACCTCAGAGTGTGGGAAGAGTTTCACCTCTCTTGTTTCTGACTGGACAGGAGGTCCTTGCAGGACAACTGTGATTTACTCTTCCTGCAAAGTTTATCGTACCCACGGTGCACCTTCCCACCACTTCCCAACACCCAATCAGAACTGAAGCCTGAGCTCTTATCTCATCCAATGATACAAACAATGTCTATGCAAGAAACAATTTGTCTTACATAATAATGTGTCTCACTTACATGACGGAGGTCGGGTTGGGAAGAATGCAGGCTTTGGGTCCAAAATGAGTGGTTGGATATGGTCCATGAAGAAAATGGGCTCGTCTGAAATTCATGGCACGAAGAACATAATAAGACTTTTGTCCACTGGTAAACTCCTTTGACAAAGTTAATTTACAACCTCACATAGTTTACGAACATGTGGATATGCATGTCTACTTTAGGTGTCTATGTCTGTTTTTTTTTCTTGCAGTTTTAAAATCTTTTCAGTATTGAAACTACCTGCACCTATCCCATCTCTTGGGAGAGCAATCAGACGTCTCTACTGTCGAGTCAGTAGGTTCGGAGAGCTCATGTTGTCCAGGTAACCTCCGCTGTTCGCAGCCCAACAGCAGCTGTTCTTGACAATCCAGTCGTCGCTGCGACCTCTTCACTTCACGCCGCCTACGAGGTGACTTCCCCTGCCGCTCCCTCTGTCTAGGTGGCCGGGCAGACGCTGTACAATTCGTCTTACTTTCTGTCTTTTTAATAGGTCGCCTCTCCTCCACACCTTCCATCCTGCAAGGCAGCAAATCACGTTACACATTTCAGCCCTCTAAATATAAGGGCACTTCTCTTTTTTTAGGCAACAACTGAAATTGTAGGAAGTTTATTAGGCAACAACTGAAGTAAACCTGTATTCATCAGACACTTCTAAATCAGTGGTGCAATCCCCTATCGTGATGTGAAAACACAAAATCGGTAAACGGAAGAGAACATTTCCAGCACTAGCAACAAAAACTTCTTAGTGTATATTGGCATGGTTACAAAGTTAGCACATTGTTGATTACTAAGTAGCCTACTGCCTCTGTAGAGCAGGCTACAAGCGCATATACTCAGTTTCCTCTTTCGATACCATAATCACTGACGCAATGGGCCGAAACCAGTCACAGAAAGTAGCTTTAAGTCGCGATAGAATCAGTAAAATGGACTTTTCAAAATGACATTACTGTCAACTTCATCAGCTTGCTGTCAAAAACGCCCTACAGAACTCCGTCCCTTAGCTAACTGACAGCTAACTAGCTAACGCCAGCTAACTGGTAACTCCTTAATGTGAAAACCACTTGCGTCGAGTTTAAAGCCAGATACACGGCCACAACGTTCATGATGAATGAACAGACATGGTGCAACCACAACACACTCTTCATGCATAAAAAGTGACTTAGATCGACTCCTTTTGAAAAGTACCACCGTGGTGCCTGTCTTAAGATATCATTAGCAGAATTAGCTCATTTAGCCATCGTTTGCTAAGTAGAAACCAAACTAGCTAACTACTGCAGGCTTTAGGCTTTTTATGCCTCCATTGAATTGAAAAACTACTTATTTTTAACTGAGTAACTGACAAATAATACAACAATTATATTACCTAAAATAGCGATAAAAAGTACGCGATTGTGTTAGCCATCTCGGTTGTATGGGTTAGCTTACGCTTGTGATCCGATGTTGGCTACCTCATGACTATGCTGTATGACGCGCTGACGTCATGCAGAAATGTTTTGTGTGTGTATGTGTGTGCGCGCGCGCGAGTTTGTGTAGGGGAAAAAATGCCTAATTTCAATTAAGACCATATTGTAGCTGATCTGCTGAAACAATAAGTGCTGTTATATAGCATATCAACTCACCACAGTCGGCCGAATTGATTTTTGAAAAGATGACAAGTTCAACTCTAGACAAACACGTGTATGGGCAAAGTCCTGTTGGGTTTCTGTTAATCAGCTTTACTTGGCTTGGTTTAGGCTATATCCTATTGATGCATTGCCATCATGTGGCCAGTTTAGACTCTACAGATAGCCTGCCTCTGTTCACTGATTAACATGAAAGGAAGCCCAGCACTGTGTCACAGAATGGGGGTTTCTGCAGTCGTTGGGGCTGCCATGCCAACATTGACTGTGTGGCGTAAAAAAAAACAAGGCAACCCCCAGTCCAAGCTGCAATTCCGAAACAGGTTTGGTCGAAAAGAGGACCTTATGACTCACCCCCGTCTAAGAAGACTAGGGAAAGTCTGCTAAAGCCAAGCTAATGCTGGAAAGACCAAAACAGAAGTCTGGGCACTCTTTGAAGCGCCGTGATTATCCTCTTTGCAGGCTATTCCTAACCGCATCTTATACAACCATAATGACAGTGGCCTAACACTTAAAAACAAGACCTTTCATTTACGGTAGCTGGTACTGTGTTAAACATCGATCGCTGAAAGACTTGAAACGTGGGCGTTTCATTAATAAATTCATGAATGTTTTACCCGAAACTATGCTGTGCCATAGGCCTATTAATTGCCTATTTAGAGCCCTTCATTTGTACAAACTCACTTAATGTTCCCAAGTCAACCACCCAATAATTTCTGCTAATTAGGCTACTCTAAAATCTCTGCACAATCTGCATATTTTATTATTGGTTGGTGAAATACAGTAAAAACCATACAGTAAAAAAACATCAAACCCTCAAAATCTGTTATTATTGTTCCCCTTTTTGGTCTATGATAACAAAAACAATACAATGGTGTTTTCAAAAAAGTGAAAAGAGGACAAATATTGCTATTTAATTTGCAGGTAAAGATGTTAGTGCATGCTATGGTCATGGTGTTCCCACAGTGGCTTAACCGCCTATGGAGAGTCTTATCTCTATTGCCTGCAGGAGCACACACTGGAGACCTAGCCTACGATATGAATAACAAACTATTTTCTTACCATTAATGCCTTAATTGAAATTATTTACTTTCGTGTCTAGCACTTCTACAACTGCCCAGGAGATGTCACTGGAGGAGTGAGTGTTCATGTTTTATCAGTGCAACCCCTTCAACAACAAGTTTCATTTAGGTTTTTATTTTCGAACCGACTCTTCTTCCGCAATCCCCACAGCGCCACTCATTTGCCTTAGAATATGGTTGTTTTACAGGAGGAGAGACACTGCTGTTTACTGTAGGTTGTTACTATGCTACCTTCTCCTGTTCATGTCTTCTGCTCAACTTGTTGTCCTAGCAACTGAGTTCTGGTTGTGTTAATGGACTTCAGCAGTGCAGCTCAGGAGCTAACCCACCTCCTCTGCAGGGGCAAGTGTGTGGTGTGTTGTGTTGCACAGTAAGTTCGTATAATGGCAGGGAACTATTATCACCCAACTGCTGACATGACACAAGCTAAGTTTTGAAAGAGAAGCATTGTTGAGCTGGGGTTAGGGTTAAAAAGCCACCGTTGCCATGGCTATTACGACTGACTACCTCAAATTGTCCAATGTGAAGACATCACCAGAAACTATGCGGGTGTCAAAACTTCTCAATGCAGAACAAACAGGTTTCACACAGAAGGACCTATGATTTATCCTAAAACTGCATAATTACAATGTATAGAGTTTTCACCCCCATCTTTTCTTTGTCTACCACAAGTACCACTGTTTTTGTACACTCAGGCATTCCATGCTATATCTCTGTTTTGCCTCTGTTTCGCCATGCCCACCAACATGTTCTGACAAGCTCAAAATCCACTCTTAACTGATGCCCCACCTATGAATAAGGCACTGAGTAGTTTGCTTCATAACCCAGATGAGTACTGATACTATATGCAAAGACATGTCTTTGAATAGTTCAAGCGGCCAAGAAGAAAAGCAGAGAAGATGTTGTTAAGAGCAGTTTTCTGTTGCATGAAACTTTCAGATCCAAATATCAGTGGTTGTCCTATTCAACCACTGTCCTATCAGATGAGTTTCAGTCATCCTAACACAACCACTCCAAGGCTGCTCTCCACTCATGGAAAAACAAAGGTGTGGACATTACTGTTTCATAGTTTCAATAAACCTTATTCTGCACTACTGATACACTTCATGAAAGATACAACCAGCTTAACCAGTCCCACCAGTTCCACTAAGCTATTGGCTAATACAGTGAGACATTAGCAGGGCTTGTCTAATGCTCTGTGTACCACAGCAGTCAGTGAAATACTAGTATGCATTCTGTACTAAGAATAAAAAACAATATTGGATGACCTTGCTTTACTTTTATAAAATCTCATGCTTAAATTGAAAAATATATTCAGGTTGCATTTAACATCAACTAATACCATGTACTACTGTAGGCTGTTTAATTTAATTTTAAAATAAGGAAGCACTTTCCTTCTGTTTTATTTCCCCTCTACCCTGCGGTCAAACAGGTTCATGATTCCTTCCATGAGTTGATGCAGTTTGATCAATGATTGCCTGCGAGTGCGAATACATACATAACTTGCTTTTCCAGTCTCTGTCTTTGCTCCCTGAGAACGACCCTTTCTTCCCAGTCTCCTCAAGCCACCATCATGCAGCAACTTTGGAGGGCCTACTGAGAAAGGTGGGGCATTGACGGTAAAATATCAAAGCAATTCCACATGCTGATGTGCCGTGAAATTAGCATAATACAGAATCAAAAACAGACAGTACTGTCAGCCTCAGTCAAGAAAAGAAGGGATTAGGTAATACCATTGACATACTGCACACATGCCATCCAAGGCGTCCTTTCACTGTAACTTCACTGACCTCCAGGCACTACTGGTCTACCACCTGTATTTTGCCTTCCCAGTCATGGATGGCTGCAACCATGACTTACCTGGATACTAGAACTGATGTGTGCGAATGTTGCCTGGTTGTGCAGTGAAGCAGCACTCACCACTGGTCCACCTCTGCTTTCTCTGGCTCCGCTTGCCAACAGGGCAGCTCTCGGATGTGCAGGAAATGTGACTGCAGACACACACTGGTCTCCACTGCTGGGTGGCTGGTCGGCCACTCACTGAAATGAAATTAGGCTGGCGGAGAAGAGGCAGCTGCTGTCGTGGCAGGGAAGTTACAAATATTCTTTTTTTTTTTTTTGCCGTTTTTTTGGGAAATGTCCTCCATAGCTGAACCAGTGCTCTGTGTCAACACTGCGGCTTGCCTGCTACTTGCCACACCACGGGCTGCTTCCTCATGTAGTCTACTTTCGGACTGAGTGTGCATGGGAACAGGACATCTATTGGTCATCAAGACATCCGTCCACCCCATAGCAGGACCTCTGCCACAGGCTATGGCAAGCCTACCATGTAGCTGGATGGATGTTCCATTGCTGTGCAGGTGTTCAGACAGTAGAAATCATTGGTTATACTTGCACTCATCACTCTGCCCTTTCATGAGCCTTATGTCAGTATTGTACTTGCACCTCTTCATTTGTAATAGTTATTTATTTTCAGTTTTTGTTTTGATCTTAGCTAAGCCCTTGTGGCTCCTAGTTCTCCACAGTAGAGGCCAAAAATATGGACACACCTTTCAATGTGCCTCATTAAATGTGTTTTCTTTATTTTCACTGTGCAAAGCAGTAATCAGAGCAAAGGGCAGCTACTTTGAAGAAACTAGAATATAAGACATTTTCAGTTATTTCACACTTTTTTGTTAAGTACATAATTCCATATGTGTTTATTCACAGTTGATGCCTTGAGTCAGAATGTACAGTGTAAATGATCATGAAAGTTAAGAAAAATGCATTGAAAGAGAAGGTGTGTCCACACTTTTGGCCTATATATGAGAGAATTGTATTTTTTTAATCTTCTGTATGTCCTGCACATATGGCTAGAATGACAATAAAGTTACCCTTGAGTTACTCTCTCATGAACAGATCTGAGGGAGAGTCATATATTACGTACTGCACACTTCCTCAAATATAAATTGAAATAGCCTTTGGAAATAAAGGCAAATTGGTAATGGCAAAGAATGCAGTCAGTTATGGGCATGAAACTTTAATACAATGATTAATCTTGTTGCATTTATGATTTTGATGTTCATGTCATCCTTCTGCTGTGACAGACAATGAAGCTGACCTATCAGGAGTGCTGTGCTTCTCATGTACTAGGCATGCCCACCAATCAAATGGCCCACATTAAAGTGAAATTTGAAATGCTGAGCTGAAGCTTGACTTTGAAAAATTATATCGCAAATCAAATTGCAATGTCAGTCAGAAAAATTGCAATGAGATTAGCATGCACATGTAGCAGGATTAATGATTAAATGATTTACAGAATTTCCCAAGTAGTACTTTTTTGAGTGTCTGTGTTTTCTTCACTTTCCAGTATGTGAGAGGGGGGTGGGGTTAATATGTGGGGAGGGGCCTATGGCTGTGAAATTAACTTTAATCTGGAGTGCCACCCTTTGACCCAGAAAGCTCCTACACTGCTACTTTAGAATGCTGTCACTGAACATTCTAAATCAGTACTTACTGAAGCTTCTACATTATCCTTATGTAAACATATGCTCTCGTTAGTAATTATGCACGTTCAAATATATATCTAATTGAAGTTAAAAATTGCATGTGTGAATAGCTAATATTTAATCTGTCTCTCGTATTAGCATTCAGTGTATATATCCATGCTACCCTGCTGAAGGGTTCTCCATTATTTGTTTGTGCCACACTCTCAGAAAATAAGGTACGCTCAAGGAACTGTACTTTTTAACCACAGTTTTACAATTAATTTGTACAGAAATAATGTAAAATCTGTATCTTAAGGTACAATCAGCATTAATGTACTCCAAAGGCTTATATTTGGACCTTGTGGTACTGATGTATACCTATTCAGCTCTGGAGAGGGTACAAACTAGCTGTAAAACAGTGGTTAAAAGGTATTATGTGCCTTTGACCGTACTGCCAGTGTGACAAGTTAAAATACAATTCTGTACCTTCTTTTCTGAGAATGCTGGTACATGTTTTGTTTTGCCTTTAAGGCATGTTTATTGTATTTTCATTAGTCATAAAATATAACACAGTTTGGAGGATTACAGTGACTGCATTGGGTGTCTGTATATATCCATACTGCCCTACTGAAGAATTCCTAATCATTTGCTTTTGCCAGGCTAACTGGTCCCATGTTTTTGAAAGCAGACAAACAGATTGGACTTCCACAACTAGACATAAGACTAGAAAATAACACAAGTTCAAAATTACAGAGGCACAGATGACAACAGCAGCACTACATGCTGGATAAGGTATTTAGGCCAGTGGTGACAGACCACCCCTAGACTATGCTCCTGTAGTGAGCATAGTGTGATAACAGGAAGAAAAACACTTCAGCAACAGAAGCACATAACCAGAACACTTAATAACATGTAAAATAGGGTTAGGAAGTCGCTGGGGTTGGGGTGATTCAGTGTAGGCGAGCAGCCATCGGGTCCTGCAGCCCTGATAGCACTGGTCACAGACCCGCTTGCCAGGCTATGGATAAGGTGGAGGAAAGGAATGCAAGAGAGTCCCAATGCCATGATCTGCTGGGGGAGTTGTTATTTCAGTAGTGGCCTTGAGCCGGAAGTTTTAGCTTTGCAACCATACTCGCCCTGTAACCCAAGATTTTTTAGTTTGGAGAGCAGGGTGGAGAGAATCTCTTGAAGTGGTAGTGAAGAGACGGTAGACTAGACAATACAATAGGAGCAAAGCAGGGAAGGTCAAGGGGAGGAGGAGAAGAAACATGTCTGTCCCTGAAGACGGCCACAGAAGAGAAGCCATTTTAACAATTTGAGCCATTTTAATACTCATTCCTACCCTATTTAATCTCATGTCTTAACCAAAATAATCCATTAGGATAAACATACATAACATTAGCTTACATTACATTGCATTTAGATGGTGCTCTTATCCAGGGCAACTTACAGTGAATTGGGTACAGAGAGCAACATGGATGTGTGGGTTAGACACCTTGCTCAGGGGCACGTCAGCATGGATAAGGGTGCAGAAGTCTATCTCTCCCTCTCTCTCTCTCTCTCTCTCTCTCTCTCTGTATAACACATGCACACACACACACACACACACACACACACACACACACACACACACACACACACACACACACACACACACACACACACACACACACACACACACACACACACACACACACACACACACACACACACACACACACACACAAACTCACAGAATACCTGTAAGGGTATTCAAACACACTAGGCGTTTGAATTAACCTAAGTGAGTAACTTAATTTTACAGTGCTTAGTACTAATAGTACTGTGTATACTTGATGTGATTAGCAGAAGTTAGGAAGGCAGGGCAAGATACTAAAACACATTTTATTGACGAAATCATTGACAAAGACAAACTTAATGTGGACACACAGAAAAAAACATAAAACACAATGCAAGCACTTGTAAGGACCAACAGAAGTCTTCAGACACTCCTGTTCATTGCTGCAGCCATTAATGATTATCATGAATTGCCAGCGAATACCAGCCCATATCAGTCACGTTTCTAGCTAGTCCTCATCGTTGCTGTGGCTGTTTGTGATCCAATCAGCGACTATTCTCGTTTATGACTATTTTACAGGATGGTGGAACACCTGTGGTAACCTTAACTCAGATTGCACTTCCCTGGACATCCTTTGTATAACAGCAAATATATTTGGTGCTCTGTATAATGTTTACATTTCAAGATGTCAGCATTTAAACTGTGTACCGTATTTTTGTTTAAGGAGGTCCATGAATAAAAACAAACAAAACAAAAAATAATGATTCAAGTTCTTGACTGTTAAGTGAAATCTTTAACAGTTGTTGACTGTTAAGATTGTTAAGTGAAATCTTTTGCTCACTGTTTATTTGAAAGCTGCACTGTATCTGCATTGTTTTGTTTAATGTTTGGGCTATGTTGCCGGCAACATAATAAGAGGTTGTTTTTTATGCTCAAGTGTTTTAATCATTTTAGGCTACATGTGTGTTCCTGTGTGGTGGTGAGTAGACAGATGTCCAGGAAATCAGCAAAGAGACACACTTCCTTGAACCAATTGTTTTAGTGTGAAGGAAAAAACATTAACTATCAATAGGCTGACAATAGGGGCATTTACACTCTGCAGTAGCTCACACTACAGTGATGTGGAAAGAATTAAAAAATACCCAAGGCACAAACCTCACAGCCCTTCATGGCATCTGTTTGACGAAAGACCAGACGCCATTTCTGCAAGCCCAGAAATGCCACATGTTCATGCTGGCAAAATGGGCACTCGTGTGCCATGTGTGTGAGAGAGAGAGAGACATGGGGTGGGGGTTGGGGGAGTAAAAGGAAGTTACTCATCAGAAAAGAACGACTAAGAGTGGAACACGGAGAGAAGTGAAGTTGTGTGTTGTCAAAGTACCCGTGGCAAGACCTTGGTCCACATTGTGAAGAGCAACACAAAAGAGGTAGGTAATCTCTGGCAATATCTTCGTCATCTGTTCTCAACTTTCTGTGAGGATTGGATAAGGAAGACCAAGGGCCAGGAGTTGCCTCAGTTTTCAAGTGCCCCTGCCTAAATGATCACACTGTATTCCATAGGAAATGAACCAGTTAGCAACTACAATGGCATGATGCATTCTATTTTAGAATATTATTGTAGAATAGAATGCTAAGGCACAAAGGCTGTGTAGGTACTAATAACTACCAGGCAATAACATGCTGTTTTGGTTATGCAGCTCAAAGTCTTAATGCAGAAAACCTCTGCTCAACTATCACATAATGGAAGATAATGATTGTGTAACTCAAACCAAATGCTTAACCTCCACAGGCACAAGAAAACACACACGCTTTAGTTCAAGAGAGAGGAGAAAGTGAAATCAGACTGATCAGTGTCTTTCTATCCCTGCTATGCAAAGCAATGTGCTCAGCTACAGTCTTGGTGATCTTCAGCACTGTTGATAGTCAACATCTCCTGTCATTGAAACAAAATGATATGCAGTCAACTAAAAGTGATGGTAAATACCTGAGAAATGCTAATTTACCCCAGGTTTCTTTTGCTCCAAGTGTGAAAAAAAAACAAAACAAAACAAAACAAAAACAACACAAAAGAGTTTACCTACAGTAAAGCATGTCTATTTTCAGTGTCTGACTTCCTTCAGGAGCAAGAGGTCGTAGGAGCAAGAGGTTTTGAGGATACTTTGGTCTTAGAATGACCTGCCTCATGAACCTTTATACTGACTGTTGTTTTCTAAACCCTTCAAAAGACAACTCTGTTATTTGAACTTGACTCTGTTTCCACATTCACTCGAGTGATTTCCTACCAGTGAGCTGTCACCAGACTCAGGATTTCTAAGGGTGGCAATGAGAAAGTGCCTACATCAGTATGCCATTATCCTTCCATGGACTGTAACCCTACTCTGTATTGAAAGGAATCAGTTGTAGTATCCATATTAGCTCCTATCTGCAGTCTCTGTTTACATTAATGTGTGCACAGCTGATTCTGCATTGTGTTCTTTTTTGTGCAACAGTGCGAATGCATAAGACTTACTGCTAGCCAGTTAAAGTCACAAATTACATGTCACTCACCAGGTGCGGGGTGTGGGAGTCTTTCACTGTCATGCACTTTAAGCAACAGCAGTGAACTCCACACCACCATTACAATCCTCACGCAACACTCTTCTTTGACAGGCAAGGCCCGGGGTTCCAGCTCTCCTTAATTACCTCATCCTATTACAATTACCTAACTGATTGTTTGTGCCAGCCAGGCTAATAACGTGACAAACTGATGTCACGTCTGCGGCCTCCTTTGACACAAATTAGTGGATATGGTTACACATGGGCAGTGCTGGAGTAACCATGTATGAAATTGGCACCAATAAATCTCTGTTGAGTCCCCCATATTTCACTTAGACTGCTACTCTGTTTTGGATATAAGCATTACCTCCTCCAAACAGGCCATGGGTTGCTATTTGACCTCCAACATGAGCTTCGTCTCCTCTCTAGGCTGGGTGTGGAGGCAAGGTTCTCTCTCTTGAAGGAGAGTCAACCCATCCTCAAAGGAGTTCCTGGCTGGTAACCCCCGACCCCACTGACTTCCCTCTGCTTCTTCCCATTCACACCAGTCACGGCCAGGTGAGCACCTCCTCTGTCTCCCCCACTGGTGGCAAAGCTGGCGGGTCAAGTTCCCACTAAAAAGCACCCTGTCACTGTCACTCATCTCTTCGGTCACTGGATCTCAGTCAGTGATTTTCCAGTCATCTAATTTTCATCCTCATTTCCCTAGTGTCCTTGCTCAGGCTTTCGATAGCCATTCACCAACCACAACCATCAGGTGTGCGGCACTACCTCCAGTAATTTCTAAACTGGGATGTACTGGGATGTGCTACCTCCAGTCAGAGGTGTCAATCCTTGGTTCAGAAAGTAAAAAACCCTGCCACAAATTTGATCCAACCTGCTGTGAATCAGCTGATCATAAGGAAAACATGGCAGGGTTTTTACTTTCTGAATCTGGGATTGACACCTCTGCCTCCAGTAATTTCTAAACTGGAATGTCTGTATTTCCAGGCTTACTTTCCTAACTGCTCACCACGCACCTGCTGTGTATTATTCTCATTTTAAGGAAAAGGGTCATCTCTACCATCCGATCGAATAAGCATCATCCGAGATCAAGGCACCCAGTTGCACTTTCCATCTTCCCCATGCTGCCCACTACACAACTAAGGTCCACTTTAAATGCATAAGGCAATCTGCTGCAGACAGAGTTCCCTAAAACATAGCCTCTGTGCTCGCCATCTGTGGTAATGACAGTAGTTAATGAGTACACATTGATACAAGATGTGTATACGTGTATATGTCAGGTGGTGAAGAGTTGGCGAAGTACATCTGCAAGCAGTAGATTTCTATCTCCTTTCGATGTTAAAAAAGTTAAGTAATAAAACAATAACCACCTTTGACCTCATTCGCTGAATTAGTACCGCTTGATTATTCCACACCATCCAAATGTTTTGAAGGCATAATTTGAACAAATGCTTTGGATAGGCAGTCATGGGACAAACACTCGTTAAACTCGTTAAAAAAAGAAAGGTTATTAATGTGGTTGCACACTATTCAGGCATTATTTGATGATACATGAAAAAGATGCTGTATTTGTTGAGGGGATACTTATGACTGACAGGGAGGATGTGTGACACGATAGTTAAAACCCTTCTCTTCCGAAACTGCTTCCCTTCCTAACAAAACTAACAATCACTAAACCAACTGTCTCTTCCTCTGTCCCCATGTGGGAGTATGTATGTATGTCTGTAGTGTCCCTGCTCCGGGAAACTTATTCAGACACATGCACCTCCCTGTATGTATAAAGGTTGTCTGGTTACTCTGTGTTTCTTTACACCTCTGTTTGCTTACGCCCTCCTTTTGTAAGTCGTTTTGGATAAAAGCGTCTGGCGAATGCAATGTAAAGGAGATGTTAAAACCTGAACATTAGACTTTACTGGGGCCCAGCAGATGAAGACAATGGTGCAGCACAAGGGATCAGTCGATGCCCGTTTTTGAGCATAGGCAGAAGGGGTATTTGATTTATTTTATTAATTTATTTTTTGCTTTCAGTCTTTTCCATTGGGTTTGGTATTTTTTTTGTGGTCAATGCACCTCATGGAGTTCAGATGAGCCCATTCCTTCCATTGTTAAGTAATGAACTCCAGTTTCTGTTCTGGATTAGAAACACACTTCTATCAAGAAAATAGAGCAGCAGCAGTAGAGGACCGCCAGATCTTGCCCTGGCAAATAACTGATGATAGTGATGCAACACAGACAGATACTGCAGCTTTATGCATGAAACAGAATTCAGCATGAACTGAATATCATTTCTTGTTGTGTGTGGTAAAATCACATGACTTCCCCACATCAGGGCAAAATATGTTTTTTCAAGGTTTATGGAGGAGTGGCTTACAAAGCTACACTGCATGGTCATGTGTTTCCTTTTATATGTTTGCTTTGCAGCTTATCACACAAATTGAGACTCCTCTGTCTGAATAGGTGACTGAACAGGTGTCCATAGCCACTCCCATTTTCTAGCTATCACACTGGGCATGAGGCATGGCAGTCATGCAGTCGGATAGGCAGGGTAAGGGCTGATTTAAATCCTAACTTCTACAGTTTTCCTTACCATGTTATGTTTATGTTTTGTTGTTATTTGGTGAATTGTGAAATTAAAGTACAGCAGCAGCAATAAGATAGAAGCAGCAGCAGGATTTTAAAAAATCATATAATCTGTTGCGGTGGATTTTGCTGCAGGTCACAGTGTTACAGTGTCACTATGTTCAGACAAAAACTTTCCTAATAGTACGCCTTATTTTACAGGCTTTCGTGGAACTGACTAAAACTACCAGAACATGCAAAACAAACATGCAAATGTTCAGGAGTGCAACATTAATGTGCAGAGATAGTAGCTCATAGTAACTGAGCCTTTACACCATAGCTCACCTGCCTTTGTTCTGATGACCTTTGCACCTTCTGTTAGTGGTGTAGTTGCTGCCATTAATGCACTGACTGATCCTCCTTTACAGCCTTGACTATGGCTGGACAATAGAACATCACAACATGGATTCTCTATGACCAATAGCATTCCTTTTGTATACTCTTCTGGAATGGAAATTTTGTGAATGCACAATTGGCTTGAATCATATCTCAGTGGATGTTCATGAACCGTCTTGGTAAACAGTTGTTGTACCACCTCTCTACCAGTGTGCCCTAGGAATTTGCACTTGGACCTCCCGTAATTGTACCATTGTCTTTAGGTAAGATTGTCTCCTCGTATTGGTTCTCCTATCAGTATAATTTGAACAAACATCCGAGGGTGAAATCATACAGCCCTCTGTGTGACAAAGGGCAAGTGGTTGGGGCTTTCTCCCCTGAATTTCCCTGTGGTTCTATATCCTGTTTTCTCTAAAACATGAACAGCCTGTTCTTTTTCCTTAGTGTGTCATGCAACGAAGTCACTTTTTACCTGTGTACACAGGTACACCTTACTGTAAACCCAGGACTTGATGTTTACCCACCCTGCACCCTGTCCAGCAAACATTGCACACAATACAGCTCACGGATCATCAATCTTGTTTCCCAAACACCTGGCGTCTTTAACGGTTGACTTTCTTTTCCTCCTTAATTCCATTTTCCAGTAAATGACTGCACTGAGGGGGTTTCTGAGTTGGTGGATAAGGAGAACTATGTCGTTTGATTACAACAGGAAAAACTCTTCTCAGCTGTCCTTAATCCTTAATGTTCAACAGCACTTACATAGAAAAAAGAGATTTGATCAGAGTCAGTTTCAGACTTGTCCACATTCGGAATGTGCTACGATAACACTATTCTTCTGCAGATAAATGTGTACACATGTGGGATCAACTGTTTCCCCAAGTCTTCCCAAGTCCTTCCTCAAATTCCTCGAGTATTTTAACCCTTAGCAAAATGACTCACAGTGTTTGCGAAATACATCAAACATACTGTAAGAACAATAAGTGTATGTAATATTATCCCACAATAGTAACTAAAAGCCTCTAACATTTTAGAATTGAGTGAGCCTTATAAAAAGGGAAATCTCATGACCAAACATGCCATTACCTTTCCCCTGTAACAAACAGAAAGAAAGAAAAAAAAGAAAAAAAAAGAAAGAAAGAAGAAAAGGGGAATCAGTTAATTGAAAACATCACAGAAATTCCAATAGCTTCCAGGACTGTTTAGGTAATGGTCTTCATTATATAGTTGTTATGGGTGACATTTAATAGGTTGGCATCGATGATTTTAATTTTATCCACTGGCTTTAAGACATTACCCACAGTAAGACAACATTGTTCTCATTTTGTGTGTCTCCGTTTGCCCAACCCTGCAGGCTCCGTAGAGGTGTGGCTTTCTGGCTTAAGCAGACAAGTGGTCAGGGTGTGCCTCCTCAGTGTGCAATGTCACAGTGAGCCACAGCAGCAGCAACAGTTCAAGCAGCAGCAACAGGAGCAGCAGCAGCAGCAGCAGCAGCAGCAGCAGCAGCAGCAGCAACAGGAGCAGCAACAGGAACAGCAGCAGCAGCAGCAGCAGCAGCAACAGCAGTAGCATTAGTAGGAGTAGCAGCAGCAGCAGCATTAGTAGGAGTAGCAGTAGCAGCAGCAGCAGCAGCAGCAGCAGCATTAGTAGGAGTAGCAGCAGCAGCAGCAGCAGCAGCAGCAGCAGTTTAAGCTGTAGCAGCAACATCAGCAGCATCAACACTTCAAGCAGCAGCAACAGCAGCAAAAGTTCAAGCGGCAGCAGCAGCAGCAACAGATCAAGCAGCACCTGTGCCAGGGATGGCTATGGACCTCTCAATCCCGTTCCTACTGCTGTACCAGGGGATCAACACCCTGCTCAACTGGTCACTGGTGCTGGTCCAGAAGTCCCACCTGGCCGGCAGCTTCATGGGCACTTTCTGCGTGTCTCTGACTGTGGTGGACTCCCTCTTCACCGCTGTGGCATTGGCTATCTACGGCCTGCAGGACTTCATGTTCTTCGGCATGCGCTGGACCAGGCACCACATATGCCTGCTGGTGCAGATAGTGGGCTTCGTTTACAGCGTGCTCCACTGGCCCGTGCTGTTTGCAGCAGCTCTGGATCACTACGGATCTCCTCCTGTGGGGCAGGAGCGGACAGGCAAGGCTTGGAGGCTGAGCCACGCCGCCTGTGTCGGCATGCTGTGGGCCTACGCTCTGCTTTATGTGTTTCTGGGACCAGGCCTCCACCCAGCCCTGGATGATTCACCTCACCTGCTTTTGGATCGTTGCCAGACTCAGAGTAGCCCGGCAAATGCCCAGATTTCTATTGCCATGCTGGTGACTGTGGCGTGCGTCATGCTGTACGCTAAGGTGGCAAGCAGCACAAACTCAAACTCTACAGAACAAGGCCAGCGGCCCTGCAGGCAGAAGTGTGAGCACTCGAGAATAGGCCTCCTGGAACACGCTCTCATCACCTTTACAAAGACCTGGGCTGCCTTTCTAATGCTGGTAATCGTTGTTTTGGCTTTGCGGAAAAATGTGCCATCACACTTGACGATGAATGTCCCATGGCTGTGTTTCCTCAACAGTTTCCTGCTTAGTGTATGTCTATGCACCCATTACCAGCACTTAAAAGCACATAAGATCTCAAGACTTACTGATGGCTTTTGCCAGTGGGATTTAACCTTTGCTGAAGGCAGTATGACATAGCAAATGCTGTTTGCACAGCCCCATTATGTTGAGGCTAATGACTTTGAAATCGCTCAAAGGCGATAGCTGAACTGATGTTAACGAGGTACTATAACTGACGACCACCAAACCACCATGCATTTCAACATAATTTTCATAATTTTATAATGCACTTTTCAACATGGCTTTTAGACATCCTAGATGATAGAGGTTGATTCATTAAGAATGTGGTGAAACTACAAAAGCAGTTGGGTACAGCGATGTCTAACACTGCTGTCAATAATAATAAAAATGCTTTTGACATTCCTGTCAAATTGCTGTCAATCTTTTCTCAACCATGTCAGCAGCAGTTCATACACAGTAGCTCAAGTGGAATTAGATTGTGTTCAGTGGACAAGAATGCTTTCACTACTGGGTTTAACAGAAGAGTAACTGCTGTAATTAAAACTGAGGAAAAAAATCTCAATGACACAGCAAGCTTGACACTACAGAACTTTACTTGAATTTAATCCAAGTTCAATGTCTATACAAGGTCTATACAAGGTCTGAAATTTGGAAAATAAACAAAACACTAGATACAACTGAGGTATTAGCTAAAAGCATGTACAGGTACGTATTTTGCTAGTAAATATCAATTATGATAAATGGTTAGAGATGCGTCATCTGCTTATAAAACATTTTTAATATCACAACATGAGGTAGGAGAACAGTGTCTCATTTCATGCAAGAGCAAACTTCGTATCACACCGCAGAATTGGCAACATAGTATGCAATGGCCACACACTGACACTGCATTTTCAGAATTGCTTTTTTTGTCCCCATCAAATGTTTTAACAAATGTTTTTTTTTTTCTTTTTTTAAAAAAAGAAAAGGAATATGTCATAATGTTATTTTCAGAGCAACTGGTTGTCTTTCACAAAGAAATGATAGTAAAACAATGATAATGAAATTAAAACTAAAAATCCACTGCCTCCACAGCTTGGAGCAAGCGACACATCCATGCCTCCTTAATATTTATATTTATATAGAAAAATTTGTGACTGTTCACTACATTTTGGAAGGGGTGGGGGTAAAAGTCTGGGCTATGCTGCTAGGTACTAATGAGTGCTAATCACATGGGGGCGTGTATCAAAGAGAATGTGTGTGTGTGTGTGTGTGTGTGTGGGGATGGGAACGGGATGCCGATTTAAACAGACAAAAACAAGAATCCTTTTTTGCTCAGTAACGTCCTTCACAAGTGAGAGTGGTCAGAGAGAGTTACTGGGTGACAGTCAGTGGCTAAGTGGACTATAAAAATGCCTAGGTGCAGAGGTACAGGTACAGGTACAGCCCCCCCACCCCCACCCCCCCTCCCCTTGCCACCCTGCATGTCTGGACATACGCATGTGTAAGAGAGAATTTGTACACATCCTCTTCCAACACTGACAGCTATGCCAATGACCAGTTTGCATACTCAGATACCTGGCTATAAAATGCACAGCACCCCCCACCCCATGTATATAAAAAAGGAAATGCAGTTCACACAATGTTCCACAGCATTGACAAAATCAAATAGTCTAGAAAGCTCCAGAAATACACAGAAATATTTCAACACATTGAGAAAAAAAACAGCATTTTCTTGACCGAGGTAATCATAGCAAAAAGATAATACTGATTGTTTTGCACTTGCTTCAGCGCATACTGACAATGTGTTTAGCTTCTGAGGATGCCTGTGAGGGCCGTGTGCCAATGGTCTGAGCCCCACCAGTCTATGTATTGTATAGCACAGCACACACAGACCACCAGAGTGGAGAGCGAGGAGGGTGTGGCGATCCTGTTAGGGAACTGTGTTTTTTCAGATACTGCTCTCAGATACTCGACACAGACACAGACACATACACTCTCTCATCCTGTCACACTTCCTCACACACAGCATACCTTTCAGGCTGCGACTAGTAGAGTCTTTCTGCAGGATCAACTCACAGAGGTAGCTGAACATGGGGGCTAACCCACATGCAGCTCCCCCCCAGCTCCCCCAGCTTCTGACGTGTGTGTTGTTGAGCCACACTGTTTGTGTCACCAGCTCATCAGCACAAGTCACTGAAGGCTGCACACAGGGCAAGTGTGGACTCACAGACTTCAGAGTCAAGAAAAAAAAAAAAAAAGTGTGTGTCCAAAACTTTGCATTCTCCACCCCCCCCCCCCCCCAAATGGCCATGAGAAAGTCAAATAGTTTTCTGAAAATAGATAGTTTTTTTTTTAAAGGAAAAAAAAAACCTACGACAATGAAAAAAACCTGTAAATCTAGATATGAATCACGAATACAAAAGAAGTCATCAGTTTTGGAGGGCATGGTACAGCAGCAATGTAGTTCATTGTCACAGCCCCAGAAAGGGTCCCATCCACAAATACAAAAGTTATTCTTAGTTTCAGTATAAATGCAAAAAAAGATGACAACCTACAAGGAGCTGCAGTATTTTGCATTTTGTCTTTTTCTCTGATTCAGTCCATATAGCCTTTAAAAGATTTCTTCATATAACAGTTAATATATATTAATGACTACTATGTACTGTATATACAAGATGAATATAAATCTTTATTAGTGAATACATTAAATAATTTCTGAATAAATTCAAGAAAAGTTTAAGAACCAAAAAGCAAACATTTACAGCATAGTTTTGATCATTAAATTCTTTGTATTATTTTTTCTCTTTCTCTTGTTTTTTTTTCTCTTCAACATGTGACATGGATGGCAAAGAATATGTCTTCTTACCTCCCTCCCATAGAAACACAGTGGGCATTCTTTCCAAAGGCTTGGGCCAGGCGAACTATTCTACATGGTTATATACAAATGTGTGTGTGTGTGTGCGCACATGTGGTATGTGTGAGGGGTGGGGGTGGGGGTGTCAGCCCTTCAGCCCTAAGGCTCAACCCATCCCCATCCTGCCACAGCCCCCCTCTGCCTCCACCACAAACAAACTTCCCCCACCCTACCCCTGCCCGCCCCCTCCCCACTCACTGCACTGGAACGAACAAACAAACAAACAAACAAGTAAACAAGCAAACACGTGACTGGCCGAGCAAACACAGGGAGCGCTAACGTGTCACGTGGGATGGTCAAAGTCAAAGCCAAATTCCAGGGTGGTTCTGTCTCTGATAACGTCTCCATTGGCCACATACAAGCCACTTCCTCTCACACTTCCTGTCCTGAGGAAGAGCACTGCAGGCGAGGGGAGGAGGCGTACTGAAGGGCGCAGGTATGGTTAAGGGGGGCAGGGGGGCATACACAAGCCAGACTGAGGGAGGGGACATCGATAAAAAAATGGTGCTGAGGTTAAATCTGCCACAGTACACCTGGTATTGGTGAGAGTAATGCTAGGTTTTTTCCCATCTTAAAACAGCCAACTCAGATACTGCACGAGTGATTTATTGTGTTTTCTTTTTGTGAAAAACAAAATTATTGTATTTCTGTCATAATTAACTAACAAAAAAAAAAAAAAACACCAGTCTACTATCAAAAAGAAAAATGACCTAGCCCAAGTCCACCTCCTGTTCACAGTGATTCAATCCTCAGTGAAACATCAAGCAAACAGCCAAGCAAGCCCTCACAGCCCAAGAGCAGTTCTCTATCGCTACCAGGGCTGAGAGCCCCTCCACTACCCTCCATAGAGACTGATGGTGGCACCTTGCCTCAAACTCCTCCTGCCAGACCAAATGCAGGAGCAGAGGTCCTCCCCTTGACTACTCCAGCCTGTGGTACACAAAGCCCATCTCCTAATAAGTTGCTTCCAGACTTACACTAAGACGCTGTAATCTAAAAGAAAACTAGTCGAAAAATTCAATCAAAAATCAAAAAAATGTTCTCGACTTTTTTTTTCCCCTCGGAGCTTCACTAACCAGAAGACCAGACACAACATTACAAATTTTGCAATGGGGACTGTATGAAAAAGAAAAAGGTCTTTTCCTCAAAAAAATCTGTCCAATGTTCCTTAAATGTGAGTCTTCAACTCTGACAAAAGTTAATACCAAAATTTTCAATTTTTTTTATACATAGCTGAACCGTGAAGGCAGATTTAATGACATGTCGAGGCCTAAAGTCTGGGTGTGTTACACCACCCTGTCCAGTAGATGGCATGCAAGCACATCCATGCTTGCTGCTCGGCAACAGCTTACACATGGGACTTCATGGTTTTTTTTTTCTCTCTTTTCTTTTTTCTTTTTTTTTTTTAATTCATTTCCTCTTTCGTGAGGCCTGAAGGGGAGATGGCAGGCAGTGGAGGGGAGAAAACTGATTTCACTTAAATGCTCCAGACGGGGCTGGAGCGAGGAACGGAGGGTGGGCGGCTGATGAGACCAGAGATGTTCTGTTCCCCCACTCGGCTCACTGTACCGTGTGTACCGGGGAGGAGGAAGAGAAGGAGGAGAAGGAGGAGAATCTCAATGTTCTGTACCATACACGGCTTACTTTCCTTTTCCCCTCCTCAACACAGAATGTGAAATGGAAAAAAAAAACATTAATAACAATTTTAAATAGAGGAGAGAAAAAAGAAAAAACAAAACAGATGACTGTCCATGCAGTTCCCTGCTTCCACTGGTAGGGGGCCTGTGGCCGAAAATGGGCCCTTCAGTAAAGGGGGGGGGAGTGGGTGGGGAGGGGGTGGAGAGTCCTGTGGACCAGTTGTGGTGAGGGGTGGGGGCTGGAAAGCATAGTCAGAGCACAGGGTCTGTCAGGCCAGGGCTCTTCAGAGGCCCCGTCCCTAGCCAGGACAGGACAGGACAGGACGAGAGTTCAGAGTCTTGCACTGGCGCCCCAGTCAGTCCGCGGCGCAGAGGATCACATCCAAAGTCCAAAAAGATGTGTGGCTGGGGTGGGGGTGGGGGTGGGGGGTTGAGGAGGGAGGTGCAGTTCTTTAAATTACCTCCTATTGGCTATTGGCAAAGCAGTTTCACCAACGAAAAACTATAAATAAAGACCAACAAAGTGTAGCTGAAACAAAGTGGGCAAATCTTAAATAGTGTGGACAACAGACAGGTACAAATGAGGAAGGGCAGGGGGTAGACGAAACGAAAAGGAAGTGGGCTGTGAAAGGAGAAGAAAACGATCCTGTTTAAGAAATATTGAATAATAATAAAAAAAAAAACAGGACAAATGTTCCAAAACCAGTGAGGAAAAAAAGAGAGGGTGCTATTAAATGTGGAGTCACACAGCAGAGTGGCCCTTGTCTCTTTCAAGCTGAGCTCCTCCTCGCAGGGTGTGTGTGTGTGTGTGTGTGTGTGTGTGTGTGTGTGTGTGTGTGTGTGTGTGTCCTGTGACTCTATGTCCTGGTTCTCCAAGGCTCCAGGATTAGAGGAGAAAGAGAAGAAGGTGAAGGAGGGCAGGTAGCACGAGAGCCAAGGTGGTGGATGGTGTGGTGGAACTGGTTGGTTGGTTGGTTGGGCACCGGTTCCTCGGCGCGTGGTCCCTTAACCAGAGGTGAGCTCAGGGGCCAGTGATGGGGAGGGGGAGGCCTCTGTGGGGGTGGGGGTGTTTGAGGGAGGGGGGGTGTGGCTGGGGCTGGCTGTGGCGGGGGTGGTGGCGGTGGTGGTGGAGGTGCGCGACATCTGCTGCTGGAGCTGGGTGATGGTGAGCTCCAGACGCTCCCGAGCCTCCCGCTCCCTCGTCAGCTCCTCCTGCAGCTCCGCACGCTCGGCCTCCGCCCGCTCCAGGCGCAAACGCAACTTGGACAGCTACACACACACACACACACACACACACATACACAACACACACATACAAAGACAGAGGAATGGTAGGTTAGTCTCACAGAGACGCACACATTTTCAAAATCCTGCTAAACAGCTAAACAGTCAGCGCTTGGTGCCCACACACAGTGCCCACGGAGGAGGTGGGAGGCCCCAGCCTGGCTTTGTGCTGCATGTCTGGGAGGGTGGTAGGGCAGAGGGAGGGGAGAGCGAAAGAGAGTGAGAGATGGGGAGGGTGAGAGAGAGGGGGGGAGAGAGCTAGAAAGAGAGAGAGAGAGAGAGAGAGAGAGAGGGAGGAAGAGAGAGAGAGGGTGGAGAAGGAGAGGAGGAGGAGGGGGGGGATTAGGAGGGGCGGGGGTGGGCTGCATTCCTGTGCCTGTGGGTCCCCTGCACTGCAGTGAGTGCAGCCATGAGTGCAGCCATGAGCGCGGCCGACCAGGAGCCTCACACAAAGAGCCAGTGAGGCGCTGAGGCCCGGCCAGCCTCGCTGGCACCATCACCCGCACCAGGCGCTCACATTCACAGCCCCCACCCCCACAGCTCCTCCGTGTCTTTTCCTCCCTGTGTCCCACCACCACCACCACCCAGAGACGACCTACACACAACCCCCACCCAACCCCCTCGCAACCCACCCCCTCCCCTCCTGGGACAGAGGGCCCGGGCAGCACTGCTTCCCCTCTGGCTGGGGCTGCAGCCTGGCCCTGCAGGGCCGCTGCGGGAAGAGCGGCTCAGTTTACACATGATGCGGCTGCTCTACGCCGGAAAAGTGGAAAAGTGTTTTGACTGGTCAATATGCTAGACTGAAATATAAGCCGATATTTCTGCTGACAACTGGTTATAGTAAACCCCTTTTTCGTGTTTCACAGCTGCCAGGCCATGCAAGGAGGATTTCATTCACATTCTTTACTCAGATACAAGCTTTTGATACAGCTGGCTGCTTAAAATCTTTTATCTTTTTCTATGAAAAAACAGACACTAATGCAATAACACTGAACACGTTTGATCATTATCCAGGTAGCCTGACACATACAAGGATACACTGCAGGAACCTGTGTGCGTGCCTGTATGCGTGCATGTGTGTGTGTGTATATATATGTGTGTGTGCATGTGCATGTCTGTGTGTGTGCATGTTTGTGCGTGTGCACATGTCTGTTTGTGTGTATGTGTATTTGTGCATATGTGTGTGTGTTTGTGCATGTTTGTGCAAGTGTGTGTTTGTGCGTGTGTGTGTTTGTGCATGTGTGTGTATATGTGTGTGTGTATGTATGTGTGTGTGTCCACATGTTTTAAGATGGGAGACAGACAGCAGCTGCTGTTTGAGTGGAGACTGCGTGCCAAATCCAGATGGGAGGCTGTTGTTTATCTGTCTTTGGCTCATGCTGTGAGATTCAAGGTTATACTATAGAAACATGCTGCCCGCAAGGTTAGCCATGATGCGGATGCACTTGTGGGTTTGGATGCTGGTGTCTGTGTATGTGCATGTATAAGGATGTTTTAGGATAGTCAGGTGTGTATGGATGTGTGGTTAGAATATGTATATATGTGGGTTGTGTGTGTGTGTGTGTGTGTGTGGGTGGGTGGGTGTGAGTGAGACAGGGACAAAGAAACAGAATTGAGTGCACATGTGTGTGCGTGTGCATGTGAGAGAATCTGTGTGTGTGACTGAGAGACATAGTGTGTGTGTGACTGAGAGACATAGTGTGTGTGTTTGTGTGTGTGAGTGAGGGATTGAGAAAGAGACAAAGAAACAGAAGTGAGCATGCATGTGTGTGTGTGTGTGTGTGTGTGTGTGTGACAGAATCTGTGTGTGACAGAATCTGTGTGTGAGTGAGATAGTGTATGTGTGTGTGTGTGTGCTTGTGTGTTTGTGTGAGGGAGTGAGAGAGAGACAAAGAAACAGAAGTGAGCACACATGTATGTGTGTGCATGTGACAGAATCTGTATGTGCGTGTGTGACAGAATCTGTGTGTGTGTGTGAGTGTGTGTGTGTGTGTGTGTGTGTGCATATGACAGAATCTATGTGTGTGTGTGTGTGTGTGTGTGTGTGTACCTGTGCGGTGTAGTGTGCCTCCTGCTGCTTGTGCGTGCTGGGCTCGCAGGCACAGCTCTGCTGCCGGAGCTGCTCCAGCCGCGTCTCCAGCTCGCGCTGCTCCTGCCGCACCTCCCCCAGCCTCTGGGCATGCTCAGTGTGCGCCGCCTCCAGCTCCGTCTGCAGCTCGCTGCGCTCCGCACTCAGCTCCCGCAGACGTGCCGCAGAACCGCCCCGCAGAGCCTCCAGCTCCTGCACACACACACACACACACACACACACACACACACACACACACACACACACACACACACACACACACACACACACACACACACACACACACACAGATCACGGTTAAATAACGACTGAATAAGTTTATGCTTAGATACTTTCTCAGTAAGTGCACACAAAGGCACCCATGTTTATGTCTACATGGTGACGTATACACACACACTCATGAAATATGGCATAAATAGCCTCAGCTGCCGCCACACACATACACACACTCACACACACGTCATATTTATTTATGTGTGTTTACAGATTTACACACATGTCCATAAGTCCCCATAGCTTAGGTGAATACTGCCTGATAATGTATTTAAAGATACCAGAGAGACTGATCTTCATAAGTAACATTTTTAATAACTTTAATAATAATTACTTAACATGCATCAGCATGCATTTTAAAGAAAGCAGGTATCAGCATCTTTCTTCACAGGATAGATGATCTACAATAAACTATCATCCACCAGTCTGGTGACAGGGCAAAGCTCTAAATTGTGGGCGGCCATGTTTTTGTTTGTTTGGTTTACGTTTCCCTCTCTCTGTCTCTGTCTCGGCCTTTCTTTCTCTCTCTCTCTTGTGTATGTGTGTTATGGTGAGTCACGAGCTTCTAGTAAGCAAAGCGGTACCAAAGGCCCTTATGAGTCACCAACTCATTCTCACTTCCTGACAACGGCCAACGTCTACACTCGTGGGGCTTTTGTGACGGATAATGTGTGGTCGGGCACATCACATATCACTCTTGCACCACAGGGACGGCACAGGGCTTTAAGGCTGGCAGAGACGTGGCTGTCTCCAGAGAGAGATTAGGATTCTGAGATTAGGATTCTGCGTTTGTGTGTCTGCCAGAGGATGTGAGAGGCATACATACCAACACACACACACACACACACACACACGTACACATGTACAACACCGAAAGTAATTCTCATTCGTACAAGCGCACATTTATAGTTAAACACACTTACACACACACAAACACACACACGATTATTAACAATACAACTGGACACACACACACACACACACACACACACACACACACACACACACACACACAAACTCACCATCTCCAGCTGTAGCTGTTTGTGCAGAGTGGCGTTGAGCCTCTCCTGCTGCCGGCTGTACATCTGCACAATCTCGAGCACGATGCGGTCCTTGTCGTCCTCGGCAACGCTGCTGTCTTTGCCCTCCGCCACAGCTGCCATGGCCGCCGTTGCCGGCGCGTGGGTGTTCTTGCCGCCGGTTGCCAAGGCAACCTCGGCAGCCGGAGCAGCCTGGCGCTCGGTGGTGCGCTGGGACTCGGCCTCGTCTGAAGGAGCCACGGTAGACGGGGAGGAGTGCAGATCTGCGGAGGGAGAAACGGAGAGAGTGATGAGGGACGAGTGTGATAAAGAGGAGGAAGAGAGAATGTGAATGATGTCGAGGGAGATGGAGAGAAAGAGGAGAACGAGACAGAATAAGAGAGGTAGAGAAAGAGAGGAAGAATAAGAGAGGAAGAATAAGAGAGGTACAGAAAGAGAGGAAGATTTTGTTTTACTGTGCATGTTTACTCTGTCTTTAGACCCTGATACTGCTGTTTAACATGCTTGAACAATGAAGACGAGGAGAGGGAAACAACAGCAGCTCAACCTACACACACACACACACACACACACACACGCCCAAATAGACCCACACACACGCACTCACGCTCATGTGCTGCATGTGACTAACGCTCTGTGGGTGTGTGCGTGTGTTACTGCAGAGCTTCAGCGGGTTCTGAAGGTCAGTTTAGCGGAGGAGGAGGAAGATGAAGAGGAGGAGGAGGAGGAGGAGGAGAAGCAGTAGGAGGAGGAGGAGGAGGAGGAGGTGAAGGAAGAGAAGCAGGAGGAGGAGGAGGAGGAGGAGGTGGAGGAGGAGGAGGTGAAGGAGTGGCAGCTCGGAGGCCACCAAACACATGAGCCGCAAAAGCGCTCAGAAAAAGAGAGACAGACAGAGACAGAAAGAGCCGCACACTCGAGAAAGAGAGGGCTTGAAAGCAGGTCAGCATACTCAGAGAAAGACATCAAGAAGAGGTTAACAAAAACAAGGACCAGTAAATGTAGGAGAGAAATCCAAAAAGCTAAAAGAAAAAGATGAAGAGAAATGGGTGTGTATGTGTATATATGTGTGAGTGTGTGTGTGTTAGAGAGAGAGAGAGAGAGAATAAAAATGATGGAGAGAGAGAAAGATGGAGAGAAGTGGTGTCTGTGTGTGCTACAGAGGGAGAGGGAGAGAGAATAATAGAGAGAGTGAGATGGAGAGAAATGAAGGACACTGGCAAACAGAGGACACAGAGAGGAACAGAACGAGGAGAAGGTCAGTGGAGGAGCAGGAAGACAAAGGGAGCCCGAGAGGCTATAAGTGGCCTGCTCTCACAAACACTGCTGCCTAGCAGGACAGCAACGCCAATGTGAGTAGTGGGGAAGAGATGGAGAAGGGAAGAGAGAGAGAGAGAGAGAGAGAAAGAGAGAGACAGAGAGAAATAGACAGAGAATGAGTGACAGAGAAGGAGGGACAGAGAAGGAGGGACAGAGAGAAAATAAAACGGGAGATCAAGAGAGAGAGAGGTAGTGAGAGAGAGAGAGAGAGAGAGAGAGAGAGAGAAGAGGAAAGGGAGAGAGAGCCAGGCTGCTGAGTGCTCAGCCAAGTGACTCCTTGCGCTGTCCAAAGGGGATTGGAGACAGAAAACTGCCTTCAAATGTAGGACAAAGAGCGGGACTGCTGCTGCTGCTGCTGCTGCAGAGAGAAGCACGAGACACAAACAACATCACCCCCCCTTAGCAGTGACTCAGTCAATCCTGTCTATCTCCTTTTCCTATAGACACACACACACACACACATGCACACATACACACACATGCACACATGCGCGCGCACACACACACACACACGCTTGTGGGCACGCATGGCATCCACAGCCAACTGGAGGCTGCGCATGCACATAGTCACCCTACACACCCACATTTGCATACTATGTGCGCACTATGCATGCGCATATCATGCACAGTATGCATGCGCGCATACACACACACACACACATACGCTCACACACACACACACACACACACACACGCTACCCACTCACACGTGAGTTTCAGGCAAGGCGACAGAGAGGAGAGGGGGAGGGAGAGAGACGCAGACTGTGGACGGGAACAGTCTTCAGGAAGAGGGAGGGAGGGGGGTGTTGGAGCACAGCAAATAGATAGAAAAATAGAGAAAAACAGAGTAGTAGATAAAGTAGATAAACAGACAGAGGAAAAACAGACAGTGAGAGAGAGAGAGAGAGAGCAAGAAACAGAGGAATAGAAACAGGGAGAGGTGACGAGATGGGTAAAAAGGAGGGGTAAAGGCTAAATGCAAAGTAAACAGACAGAGCGAGAGAAAGAGAGAGTGTGAAAGAGTGAAAGAGAGAGAGAGAGAGATGGAGAGAGGAGGGTAAAAAGCTAAATGTAAAGCACAGAGAGAGATACTGAGGAGAAGAGATGGAGAGACACTGAGATTGGGGGGAGAAAGGGAGTAAGAGGAGGAGAGGAGGAGGAGAGGAGAGGAGGAGGAGAGGAGAGGAGGAGGAGTAGAGATGTAAAGTGCTGCGCTGCAGAGATTCCCCCCTCCCCCATCTTTGAGAAGACCTGGCACATGCTGCAGTATACGCTCTCTCTATCACACACAGTCACACACACACAAGCACGCATACGCACACACACACACACAGTCACACACACACAAGCACGCATACGCACACACACACACACACACAGTCACACACACACAAGCACGCATACGCACACACACACACACACACAGTCACACACACACAAGCACGCATACGCACACACACACACACACAAAAGCACGCATACGCACACACACACAGTCACACACACAAGCACGCATACGCATGCACACACACACACGTGCATACACACGCACAGGGATACGCACGCACACACACACACGCACACGCACACGCGTGCACACACACACACACACACACACACACACACACACACACACACACACACACACACACACACACACACACACACACACACACACACACACACACACACACACACACACACACACACACACTCTACTTCAGCAGCTGGAGATCTCTATAAACTCTGAGCTTCATTAATGATTAGCCGGAAGCCCCTCTCCCCATCTCTGGCCCTTTGCCCCTCAGCCAACAGCAGGCAGGCCTGGCCATGAACCTGACCCTGCGTTTGTGTGGATAAGTAACACTTCGACCAGCAGCTTTGTGTGTGTGTGTGTGTGTGTGTGAACCCATATTCTTGTGTGACAGTAAGACAAAATGCATCAGTCATTTGCATATTTGTACCTGACAATGTACTCTAAGCACATGACCTGCGTGTGTGAGACAGTGTGTTCCTATTAGACATTTGCATATCAGATATTTTGTGTGCGTGTTTGCTTGTATATGTCTCTCATTGTGTGTGTGTGTGTGTGTGTGTGTGTGTGTGTGTGTGTGAGATTCCTAATCTATGGAAGGAATTTTGCTGCGTTTTGTGCGCCATGATTTGTCTACTTCTCAGGGACATGTAATCTCGTTCCCTTGAGCTATTTTTTGTTTGGGTCAAAAAACTGAATGTTTATGATGAGACACTCACTAGGCTTGACTTGCTGTAATCTGCTGGAGGTCAGGTTGACATAAGATTCTCTTGGCCTACCATAAGGAGTCATTCTGATTTGCTATCCAACCCCCATGTTGTTGCCTGCCCATTTTATCATATAAATTTTAATATAGGATGGGCCTCTCCTTTGTGAGACTGATCCAGAAACGACCTGATCTGAGACTGATCCAGAAGCTTCCTATGCGGAGAGCTCTCTTCAGCTGCTGTTTAGGGTTAGGCCAGATAGACTCTTTTCTTTCGTTCTGTTACGTATCCTTTCTTTTTTTGTCTTTTCCTTTCTTTAGTGGCAGGTGCATTTTCACAGCAGGCCGAACTGAAAACGGTGGAAAATGGGTGAAGACGGAGGAGACACATGCCGAGGGTGGCAATGATTCTGGACGGCGTTTTGGGAAGAGACGGGCGGCTTATATCTGTCATGGACGGTTCACAGTAAGACTAACTATGTGTGTTGAAAAGAAAACGCAAAGACAGGATAATGTACATTTAACATATGATATCTCCATGAAATATTGCATTTAATTTACGGAAGCTGTTAAACCAGCCACAAAACCACAGAGGAGAATTTTTTAGGGTTTAAAACCACCATCCGTGGTGTTGGCACTATTGTCTCGCGTAGGAGGCTAAGTGGGAGTGTCCCTATCAGATCTGGCTGGTCGCTATTTCTGGCGTCAGAGTGTAAATTAAAGATAAATGCATATATGCTGACGACTGCTATCTACTTGTCTATGTTCCTGGACCCCATGAATGGGAGTGTACTACATTTTACGGGCGAGGTATGGTTATCTATATCTTGTGACGTCCAGTGACCTAGATTCTAGCAACGGTAAAGGATAGAAAGGAGGTTAACAAGACAATTGCATTTTTGGGTGTTTTTTATGTTTTTGTTTTAACAGGAGGTAAAATATATTTTGTAAAGGCTTTTTAGCTACCTTGAGAAAAGTTGTCCTTACCTGTGTAAACTATTTGTCCTTATTACTGTTACTATTTTAACATGTATGACATGGGAGATGCTTACGCGTGTCCTTGGTTAATGGTGTCCACTAAATGATTCTCTTACGCTGGTTCCAGCCAGAGCTGTGCTCTTTCACTATTGCCTTTTATTTCATACACTGGAGGACTGGAGAAGCAGTTACAACACCCAGTTAGTGAAATTTGCTAATAATGCAGCTATTGTGAGTCTTCTGAGTAATGAGAGCGGGCATGGACAAGTAGCTCATAACTATACTGCTTGGTGCAAAAGGGTCTAAACAATTATTGATTTCTGTAGGTCACACTGTGTATTGTTTGTGTATTGTTCAGGAGAGGGATGTGAAGATGGTCTCTCAGTATAAATATTTAGGAGTCATTATTGACACAGTGTTTTTCCCTTTTAGTTTTATTTGTAGCTTATAACCTATATTGCATAAAGTATTTATTTAATGCTTTTTACACTGAAGTGTTAGTGTGGGCCTATAGGAATAGTATAGGAATTGCTGTCACTATGTGTATTTCTCTGCTTCCTTTACATTGAAGCATACTGGTGTGTGACGCTGCCTGCAGACTGATTTCCTTGGAGATAATAAAGTTAAAATTGAACTTCTGTTACTATGATGAATTTGTAATCATATTCATAATGATTGACTATGATGACAAACGTCACTGCTTTTTTATGACCCTGCTTCTGTATTTGTTTTCTTTTATGCATGTCTGTGAACTGTGGAAGATGGTCTCGGATGGGCGAATGCTGACAGACGATGTGCTGAAAGACCTGAAATGCGCCTCCTGCCTCTACCTCTGCCTCACCTGCCAGGACTACACCTGTCAATTATACCTGTGTTTATGTGTGGAAGTGATTTCTTTAACAATGAGTGATTTCTTTAGCTTGTGTTATGTATGTCATTGTTGAAAGATTTATCCAAGGAGGTTAAGAGCATTGCAATAACCACCTTTAAGTACACCTAGACTGTGTGTTTCTAGAAGCTACACAATTTGCTTTAGCTAAGGAGTGATTTATGGATATTTAATGATGAAATTGAGGAAGTATTGTGTGTTATATGTATGCTCTATTTCCACCATCCATCTGCTGTTGTACCTGATGAGGAGGAGTTCTCAACCACGCCTTTCCCTCAACCAAACCAGCAGGAGACACACTACACCTGTTCCTACACCTCAGAGAAATGATGCTGCATATAGGCTACTGTTAGTTACTGAGTTTGTTTTTATCAGTTTAGCTGTGAAGAATTTTCTTAGGAATTGCAAAGCACTATCCAGTCTATTGCTCCTGGAGAGGACTCTGCTATGTAACAGTTTCTGATTTATCTCTGTTTGAGGGACTGAATGAGCTGGTAGCACTTTATTTTGGAGATCAGTAATCGTGGGGTAATATCAAAGCAATTAATGGGCAGTTTTTGTAAGTTCCATGAACCCACATAAGATAATGAGACAACGAGATAACTGATATCTTATTTTGGTAAGGTTTGATACGGTAAGTACAGTGCAGTATGAGTACTAAGTACAATAAGTTCTATGATTTAACCCTATGTCAAAATAGTAACATCTTTAAATTAATATGTAGCCTTTATATTTAAACATTAACTTTGATCTATGTATTGTATTAGCCATACATAAGTACCACACTGATGAAAACAGTTTCTATCAGTGACATTCATGTTACTGGACATAACACGGCATCAGGGCTGTAAAATGCAGATTGGTGACAGCTCCTTTCAGTTTCATTTACCGTAATCATTCAAATTGTGTGTGACTGACATGCAGACATGTTGCCAGGCAACCAGAGTTTGCAAGAAAGGCTTCCATCCAAAGATTCTAGAGCTTTCAGTAAGTATTCACTGAGCTATCTGCTCAATGGTCTAAGCAGGTTTTGTTTGGCAGTTAGGTTAATAGGATTTATTAACTATTTTCTCTGTTTTTAGACTGATTCATCTGACTACATGTTAGCTGTGCATTTAGTGCCAGTAATCAAGTATTCTATGCTTGCTCTTGTAATAGCCTGCTTTGATATAGCTGTCTATGCTCCTAGCTAATAGACTGGCACTGTATGACTATATGGTCACTGGACTAACATTTCCTCGATGGGTGATTAAGTTAGATTAGCATAGACCTTCTGCGAAGCTAGCTGGCTAACTCTTTAACTCCATGCTCTTTGATTGCCTGGAAAGGCATTCTGGTGTCAGTCACACAAAAAAGTTGATGACTGCATTTTAATGTCAAAGAGCCTTGCCGATAAATTAATAAGGAGAATAAAAAAAATTATTAGTATGAGATAGGCTATGTGAATTTTGAAGTTGCCGAATGAAACTAAAAAGGAACAACTTAAGTGCCCTGTTACATTTTACAGCCTTGATGTTTAGTTTCTTGGTGTACTTAATTTGTTAAAGGGTAATAACTTGAATAATAATTACAAGTAAGAATATTCTTATCATCTCCTTACTTTTATATTGGCAACATAGCAGTACATGGCAATTACCAATAATAGATAATAAGTGTAGTAAAGCATTTTTAACAGTTCATGTAAACTTTGTATGATTAATGATCAGAGAGACATTTTTCAGGGATCATTTCATCTGTTTGCTTAGAGCTGATTTTCTGTTTGCATCATGAAATTTTATGTTTATTATCAGACGCTCACATTATGAAACATTATGAGGGTCTGACTCACTGCAGTCAGCCACCAGTCAGCTTGACCTGGCATCCTCTCCTTGGTGGTGGAAATTTACCAACTCTGACCATAACAACCCGATCTGATTTATTTGTCCAATAAATATTGTTGCCTGCTCATTTTATGGTGTAATTTGTAATATATTAAGTGCTCCTTGCTTCCTGCGTAATAGGCTTGGAGACTGGAGAGACTGACTCAAGAGACCTCAGGAGCTTCTCATTTAGCCTGGGAGCTCTCTTTAACCAACGTTTAGTTCTGGGTTAGACAGACATGTTATTTTCTTTTCTTTTGTTGTATCGACTTTATTTAATGCCCCTTGTTCTGATTTGTTGTGCAATATATTTATTGCCGGCTCATTTTAGTGGTGTAATTTGTAAAATACAAAGGGGTGTGGGTGAAGGGATGGAGACGGGAGATATTGATCCAGACATGACCTGAGGAGTGCCTCATGCCGGCATCTCGCTCTGGCTCGCAGCTGTTAAGTCTTAGGTCAGACAGACAGACTCTTTATTTCCTCCTTTATTCTGTTACATCTACTTTATTTATTATTTTTTTTATTAATGGTAATATCTTAATCACTCTACAATAAATTTATCTGATTGTATTTTCGTTATCTTCATCCAAGACTGAACATTATGTCTTTTTTTTATTACAGTCAAATCATTTGATTGATTAGTCAAGCTTAGAGGGAGAAAAAAAAAATCAACGCCACACAACGCAACTGTAGGAGTGAGGGCCATCCGCCCCTTAAAAATTAAACACCTATGAGTGGTGTGTCAGACCTGCAGATGCCATTAGGGTGTGTGTGGTGTGTGGTCAGTGGCTAGTAGTGCATGTAGGTGTACATGTACATGTATAAGTAAGGGAGCTGACCCATGGGAGGGGTGTCCTGTCTGCTGCGGCCGTAGTGCTGTTTGAGC
>CM059265.1:32084852-32092352 GCA_030347295.1 Setipinna tenuifilis
AGAGAGAGAGGGAGAGAGATAGAGGGCGAGCAAGAAATAGTGAGAGAGCGAGAGGGAGACAGAGGTGTTGTGAAGGAAAACGAAAAACAACAGAGGGAGACAGAGAATAGGAAGAATACAGGAGGAGAAGGAGGAGGAGGAGGAGGGAGAGTAGTGATTGGCTGCTGTTCCAGAGTAGAATCTATGAAATACACGCAGACAAGCAAGCAGACACAGGAGAGGGAAAAAACACAAAACACAGAAAATACCAACACAAACAATGTCAAAAAACACAAGCCAGACATATGTCTGTGTATGCATGTGTGTGTGTTTGCGTTTGTGTGTGTGAGTGTGTGTGTATGTGCGTGTGTGTGTGTGTGTGTGTGTGTGTGTGTGCGCGTGCTTCTCCACCTAGTTCCACTGCACCGCTTTCACGCTCGCCATTCCTCTATGCCCCATTATTCCTCCATCCATCCATCATCCCTCCATCCATCATCCATCCAATCCACATTGCAACCCATGGAACTGCCATCTCAGTTCTTCCACTCGCTCTCAGCAATCTCGCATGTGCATGTGGTAGTGCATGGTGTGTGGGAGTAGGTATGTTACACAGTGAGGTTGTTTGGCTGTGCTTGTGTAGGTACAAAAATCTCTTTGGTAGCAATACAGAGAGAGCAAGAAAGAGAGAGAGAGAGGAGAGAGGGGGGCAGAGAGAGATGGAGAGGGAGGGAGAGGGAGAAGGAGAAGGAACGTCTGTGATAAAAACATACACCTGCACTGATTCACACAAGCTTTCTGAGGGTGGAGGCTGAGCTCTGAACATCCACCCACACCCACACCAACAGAAGACTGCACTTGCATGCACACACACACACACACACACACACACACACACACACACACACGCACGCACGCACGCACGCACGCACACACATATCACAGAGAGCACACACATATCAGAAGCATTAAGACAACACAAGGCCACTGATTAATAAAGGAGACTGTAGAACTCAAACACTGTTCCATAATGAGAAAAGCAATCAGTGTGTCTGGCAGTGTGGGCGTCACTGGGCTCTCTATCTGCTTTGGTTCACTGTCTATCTGCTCTTCTGTCTGTCTGCCTCGCTTTCCCTATCATTTTCTCTCGTCTTTTTTTCCCCCTCACCCCCTCCTTCTCCACTCCACTCCACCCCCCCCTCCCTCCCCCAAGATGTAGCACCTTATAATCTTGTTTTAATGAAACTCTTCTTGTGGCCCCCTCCTAGTCTCACATCCATGAGTCTCTGCTGGGAAACAGACAGACCCACCCACCCACCATAACACACAAACACACACCCAGACACACACACACACACACACATAAACACACACACACACAGCCTTCTGCACAACACAGCCTGCTGGGTTTGTTTACTGTGCACCATATTAATAGCGTGAATTTGTGTGCTTATGCCAAATCCACACAGAGGTTAAGTATGAATGTCTGTGTGTGTATGGGTGTGTGTATAAATCAAGTCTCCTCGCACACTGACATTCTGACAATGACTGTGTTTTGACAATAACGGTGTTTTTTTCTTGACCACTCTCTATGAAATGCACTGACAATCACACACACAGACACATACTGACACACACTCAGACACACACACACACACACACACACACACACACACACACACACAAAGCGCGAGGTCTACCCATTGCTCTTGAGAGGCGAGCCCTTCTGACAATGTGGATTAGCATTCCTGCGGCTCGCTCAGCTGAACTCTCCCCCCACTGTTCTTAATCCATCAGCAGTCTGCTGTGGCTGGGCGTCTCTCTCTCTCCCTCACACACACACAAATATGCATGAAGACATACACACACAGACATACAAACACACACAAAAATACAAACACAGACACACACACACACGTGAAGTCATTTGAATTTGCATGCGCACATTCATGTACATACACACAGAGACATATATGCACACAGCCACACATATACACAAACACAAACAAACAAATGTACATAGGCGCACACACACACACAGACACTTGGCGCCAAGTGCAATAGTGCGTTGTCTTACTTGCCCAGTTAACTCAGAAAGCACTCCAGTATAACCATTAACTACATACACACCCACACACCCTCACAGGTGCACATGTGCATGCACACACCCATGCCTATTAAGAGGTTTTAAGGCTGAGGCACAGTCACACAGTTGCACTGCCCTGACAGAGAATCCTGGTGCCACACGGGATCTGAGAATCGCTGGAGAGCTGCGATAGGTGATTCATGGCAGCAGCCCCCCAAATCAGTAGCACAACTAACACACAGATCTCCAGAAAATGTGCCAGTGCAAGCCTTTGCAGATTACAGCACCAACAATCAAAGATGAGGCAAGAAGAAAAAGAAGAGAACACTTAAGAGTGTGTGTGTGTGTGTGTGTGTGTACACTACTACTAATGTGCTGAGTGTAAAGGACTTGGCCGCCTGTGAAGTTCCCCCATGTCACACCCAGTAGGTTCGAATGGGGGTCAAGGTTAAATGAGGAATCTATCCTGTTAACCCTGCTCACATCAGCAAGGATGCATGTTCGAACGCACGCACACACGCACGCTCGCTCGCTTTCCAATAAACACAGCCCGTGTTTCACAAGCTGGCAGCACAGCATGGGGGATTACAACCCAGTCCACTAGATGACAAATTTTATCTAGGCCACAGTAGTGTGTAGCCAACACAAGAGAACACACACACACACACACACACACACACACACACACACACACACACACACACACACACACACACACACACACACACACACACACACACACACACACACACACACACACACACACACACACACACACACACACAGTGACCTTTCGATGCATGGGTAGGTTCCAGCAATGTGGTCAGAAGTGGGGTGTGTGCGTGCGTGTGAGTTCTGTTAATGTGAATAAAGAGCAAAATAACAGAAAATCCTTTTCTGTCTCTCCCTTTTCTTTCCCCTCCACTCCATCTTCTTCCTTCTCTTCCTCGTCCAAACTCTCTTCCTTCTTCCTACACCAGGTCTCTCTCACTCTCTCTCTCTCTGTCCACCTCTCCTCCTTTCTCTTTCCCCCCTCTCTCTGATTATCTGTCCATCTGCTCAACCACTGCCAGTGACCATGTCAAACAAAACAGTCCGAGTAAAAAAAAAAAGAAAAAAAAAAAAAGAGGAGAGCGAAAGAAAGGACTAGAGAGGGAAGCGGTGGAACACAAAGCCCCTCAGTGTTCCCTCTGTCAGGAGCCTGGCACTGGCACCGCACAGGAACCAGCCCTCTTTTATGGGGGGCATCCCTCCCCCCAGAGAGGGAAGGGGAAGAGGGGGACAGAGAAAGACAGAAAGAGAGAAAAAGAGAGAGAGAGAGAGAGGGAGACAGGGAGGGGGAAAAAAAGGAAGGTAGGGAGGGAGGGAGGGAGGAAGACTGAGCGCAACGACACGAAAAGGACAGAGTTAAAAGAAAAAAATTTAACCGGAAGACAAACAGGCAGAGAACAAACAGAACAGAGACAAACAAAAAGACGGAAAAGCAGACAGACAGACAGACAGACAGACAGATGGGCAGACAGGGAGGAGGAATGAGTGTGTTCTGCCTCTCTCCCACATCCTGTTCCACTTCAGGCTTGCTGAGGCGTATCAGACGGGAGGGCGGAGGGTAGGGAGGGTAGGGCGGGCGGGCGGGCAGGGTTTTGTTCTGGCCCGTTCCCAGGGCTGGGCATGTGGGCATATGGAGGGGAGTCGCCCCCTGTGCCAGGCAGGCAGGAGGGTGGTCCGCACCGCTCGGCCGAAAAACAGAGGCCTTTGTATGGCACCACTAATCCACACGGGCGCTTTAACAGGCCAGCCGCTAAAGGCCCACTGCCCATGCCCTAACGAGCCCAACTGGGGTCCACAGCACTGGTGGGACACAGCACTGCACAGCACTGAACAACACAGCAATCCTCAACACCACGCAGTGTAACACAGCACAGCCCAATATGGCAAGCAGCAAAGACAGTCACATCAAATCTAACCTAATATAACCCAAACCCAACAGGAAATAAATCAAACAGAAATCAATGACACATACACACAGAAAACCCCAAACACACACACATACACACAAAGACACACACACAAACTGCAGTCATTCATTTGCACATACACACAGACAGATGCCTATCAGTAAGAGCATAGCGACACTCAGACAGGTTTACTCCTGACCAGAGTTGGCTGGGAGCCCGAGGCACATTTTTTAGGCTAGTGGGGGTGGACTCTAAAAGAGAGAGAGAGAGAGAGTGAAAAAGAGAGACAGAGAGAGAGACAGAGAGAAAGAGAGAGAGAGACAGAGACAGAGAGAGAAATTGGGAAGGAGAGAGAGAAGACAGAAAGATAAAGAGAAGAGAAGGGAGAGAGAGAGAGAGAGAGAGAGAGAGAGAGAGAGAGGGAGAGAAGGAGAGAGAGAGAGAGACAGAGAGAGAGAGAGAGAGAGAGAGAGAGTAGCAGGCACGGAGGGAGGGAGGGAGGGAGGGAGCCAGAGACAGACAGGGACACATGGGCATGCCGTCTAGACGGCTGTGATAGGCAGTGGCGGCAGCAGCAGCACACAGACGGTTCTGTCTGAGCCTGCTCAGAGCCAGACAGCACGTCTGCCACTTGTTTTTCTGGCCACCCCCTTCCCTCTCTTTCGCTCTGTGTTCAGATAAGGTTGCTCAGACAGACTGTGTCACTGTCAACTGATTCACCACAGCCATTTCTGGTCAGGGCCTTAGTGCGTACTAGGAAACAGATCACGGATGATACACTACTGATAACCAATTATAAACTTATACACATAATAAGAGAACAGAAAGAAAAAGAAGATAAAATGGAGGGGGGTGGAGAACAAGAGAGGAAGACAGAGAGAGAGAAACAGAGAAAGAGAGTCGAGCAGAGAAATCTTCTTGCCTGCCCCCCTAACCCCCGCACCTTTTAGTTTCTGCACATTCTATTACAGAATGTGTAAGATCATAAAATTCTACGTTATGTTCTGTGGACATGGACATTCTTTAGATTGTGCTTCCTTCTAGCATTCCAGTCGCACCAGTAAGTCAGCTCTTGGACAGACAGGCAGAGTGCAGTCTGGCGAAGAGCTGCTGAACATGGGAAGCTCTAAAATACCCTCATGAATGGGGAGCTGTGTGCTGCTGACCTGAAGCGCCTCCCACAAGCCCACACACACACACACACACACACACACACACACACACACAGAAAACACTTTTGCTTAAAAAAGAAAATATTTACACAAAAATACACATACCGGAAAAAAAACTAAAAATGCTACAAAAATACTGAAGGACAACATTTTAAATTTAATCACATTTAGAGTGTAACAACAAACAAACATAGAAAGCGTACTCAGAATTACCCTATAAAGTAAAAACATGCAATAACACTTTTTTTTTTTCATAAAAGACACAAATAAACACCCCTAACCCTACACACACACACACACACACACACACACACACACACACACACACACACACACACACACAGTGTAGGAATGTAGGTGAGGCTCTGCTGCTGTGCTTTGATTGGGCTGCGGTCCCTGAAGCAGTAATTACCCAGCTGTCAGCACTCACCTCACTGAATCACACACACAGCACAGGCATGAGGGGGCCGACACACACAGGCGCTTTACTGTAAGGACCACTGAACACACACACAGACATACACACATGCTCAGACACACACACAGACACGTGCGCACAAACCTTATCATAACACGTGACAATGCGCACACACACACACACACACACATGCGAACAACATGCATAGACATACACACACACACACAGAGGATGGCAAAGCATAGGAGCGTGACCTTCCCGTCTCCCCAGGACACACACACACACACACACACATCATCCCCCTACTGCTGGACTACAGACACACTTACGCATACACATCTGTGGCAGACATGCCAGCTGTGCTTGACCCAGAGAGACAGACAGACAGACACACACAGACACACACAGACACACACACACAGACACACACACACACACAGACACAGAAATGGAGATAGAGCATGCATGGAGAGACATGAGAGTGTGGGACTCAGTGACAGAGCCGTGTCCCTGTTGGCTTCGTTGGTTTCAGTCTGTAGGTCTGTCTGTGTCAGAGTGTGTATGTGTGTCAGCATCCAAATGGCTTGTGAGTGAGTGTCTGGGTATGTGCGTGACAGAGTGTCTGTCGGCCATCGGGCTATGAGTAGTTTGTGAGTGTGTATGTGTAAGTGTGTGTGTGTGCGTGCGTGCATGTAGACGAACTGTGTGTATGTGCAAGTGTGTGTGTGCGTGTAGACTAAGTGTGTGCGTGTAGACTAAGTGTGTGTATGTGCAAGTGTGTGTGTGTGTGTGTGTGTGTGTGTGTGTGTGCATAAGCATGTCCACATGAAAGCAGCACTCAATCTGTGTTCATCTGTAGTGAGCTGGCCTTGTAGGCCGAGGGCCTGACTGTATGCTGCGCTATAACTGGGCCACAGCAAGGCCAGAGGGACATGACTGACTCCCTCTTTTCCTATCTCTCCCTCCCTCCGTCTCTCTTTTCTCTTCCTCTCTTCCCATCCCTCTCTCTTTCCTTCTCCCCATCCCTCCATTCCTGTCTGCCTGACAGGCAGTGATGGGATTGAGCCCCATCTGCCTGGGCAGCATGTCCGTCAGAGCGTCCTCTGACTCACAGGCCTCTCCCTGCTCTCCCTCCCGCTGCCGCCGCCGCTACCCGCGTCACTGCTGCCGCACTAAAGCGATTAAACCAGCGACCAAGACGAGACAACTGCTCCCCTGGTTTTTATTCCCGATGAGAAACAGAGATGAGGAAGAAGGCAGGAGATGAGAAACAAAGGAGAAGGACAGAGAGAAAGACGGCGACCAAAAGAGAAAGAAAAAGAGAGAGAGAGAGAGAGAGAAAGAGAGAGAGAGAACGATCGAGAGAGAGACAGAGAGAAAGTGAGACAGAGAGAGAAAGAGAGAGAGTGATCAAGACAGAGAGAGAGAAGGAGAAAATGGAGGAGTGGGGCAGGTGTTGAAGGGTTAGGGGTGCGTGCTGTGAAGGGTTAGGGGTGCGTGCTGTGAAGCGGGGCTGTGAGCTTGAGGAATGTTGGTAGCAGTGACACCACTGTGACAGCATAGGCAGCCACCACCGCCACCGCCACCGACCTCTCAGAAAACTCTCAACGGCAGCCGAGAATGCCCACCCACCGCGCACGGCATGCTAGCTGACTGTCACAGACATCACACACACACACACACACACACACACACACACACTGTCTCTCTCTCACACACACGTAGCGGAGGTAGGTAGAGGGAAAGAGAGGAAGAAAGGAGGAGACACAGAAAAAAGAAATCAAGAGAAGAGAAGAGAAGAGAAGAGAAGAGAAGAGAAGAGAAGAGAAGAGTAGGCACAAGACTCATGCATTTTACATGACCTTGCCTGTTAGGGGGCCTGAGATTAGT
>CM059265.1:32097352-32342352 GCA_030347295.1 Setipinna tenuifilis
CAAAACCAAACACTCTGCACCCTTTCCTCACACACACACACAGTATAGTAAAGTATACACACACAGATGTATATATATAAATATATATACACACACATACAACTGACCACACACACACAAACACAAGTAGCCCTACTCACATACACAAGTGGGCGTATGTACACACACAAAGACAAATAGATGTATGTACTCAAACACACACACACACACACACACACAGGTACTCACACACCTGCCCACCAGCATGGTGTATCCTGGTAACCACAGACTCCTGAGTGTAACTCTGGCCTGCCGTGGGGCTGAAGCCAGGCCCTGGGAGAGTCAGGTGGGGGTCTAAATTCAGCAGGCAGCCGCCGCCACCGCTCTCCGGGGCAGGCCGCAGGGACCACACACAGCAGGGCAGTGCCTTCCCAGGGGCCCCGGCAGCCCGCAGTACAGCAGGTATTAATAGGCAAGACAGACACTAGAGTCACGGAGGACCTCACAGTGGGCACATTTTTTTTTCTGTCATTCATGGCTACAGGCAACTTAATGGCTGTTTTTGTGTGAGGCAGCCATGTTGGGGGAGGTGGACTGGGCTACAGCCGGCCCGACTGTGGAAATGGGGGTGGGGGTGGGGGTGGGGGAGTATTGTTGCGCTGAAATTGAAAGGCATCAGAGGATGAGGAGGCTGTTACGTGATTGGTTGGTCCACAGGCCTGTTTCCGGACCAGAGCACCTAATTTGAGCGGAGGTAGCGCGGGGTCAGGTTTTCACCCTGGCAACAGCAGGGGGAGGAGAGGCGAGGGGAGGGAAGGGGAGGGGACGGGTGTCTGAGCCCATGCGTAACGAGCTTCTGTGTGTGTTTGTACGCCGACTGGCCATGGCGGCCGTGACGCAACGAGCAGCCAACAGTCCTGAGCTGACCTCCCACTGCACAGGTCACTCTCCCCCCTCCTCTCTGACTGCCCGCGAGCGCACAGGCCGAGGTGCTGGATTTAGACCCAGACAAATCTTTACGAACCAATCCACCCCCCCCAACACAGACACACACAAACACACACACACACACACACACACACACACACCTCATCTGCGTGTCTTCTAAGAAGCGCTGTTCCTTCACTCCTCGCACGCCATCCGTGTCACACCGTCTCCCACATCCATCAGACTACCAGACCGATCAATACACTCAGTGACACTCAGTCATGTTCTATCTCTCTCTCCGTCTCCGTCTCCCTCTCCCTCTCAGACACTAACGAACCTCCTCCTTACATAACCAATGGCTTATTCAGTCCTTCAGCCACTTAACATGCTCTTCTGACAGTCTGGACTTTCCAGTGGTTGGGGTGGGGTGGGAGGTGGCGAGGACTGAAAAACGTCAATATAGACAGCGCATGGGAGAGGCTAGAGGACATCGTCTGACCAAAACAGTGCTGGTTTCGAAACAGAGGAGCCCTGACACATCGTCGTCTGAGCACGGAGCAGACAGACAGACAGCTGGACTGTGTGCCGGATGCTGTGGTTTTCCTCCATGTTGCCTGCCCGTCCTCCATTTTGAGGGTGTGTGGCGAGGGTAGGAGGGCTTGCTGGCTGGAGCGTTCCACTGTGTCAGTGGGGCTTGTCTGGGAGGGAGGACGGCTTGGGTGGAAAGTGGAGAGAGAGAGAGAGAGAGAGAGAGAGAGACAGACAGACAGACAGACAGAGACCAAGACAGAGAGAGACCAAGACAGAGAGAGAGAGACAGAGAGAGAGAGAGACAGACAGACAGAAAGAGACAGAAAGTCAGAGAGAGGGGGGAAAAAACGATTGAGGAAGGAACGCAGGGGTGGTGGAAGGTCCACTGAGAGCCAAGGCAATTTTTTTTCTTTTTAAAGAAAAAAAACAGACACACCACAGCAAGAGACAGACTAGGAACAAGACAGTAAAACAGAACAGCAGAGAGACAGAAACCCTGGGGGTGAGAGACAGAGACAGAGACAGAGAGACACTGGGGAGAGAGGAAAGCAGAAAGAGGTTAGGAGGTTAGATAGAATGGAAGCGAAAGGGGGAGGGGTGGAAAAGGGGAGAGCTGGTCTGTGGTATATGAAGTCACTGGTTTCCAAATAGAGGACAGGAGAACAGACTTGCAGCTGTCTGCACCTCACCACAGCTGCCTTCTCTGCTGCTGCCTCTCTCCAACAAACACACATACTCTCTCTCCATCACACATATACACACACACACTCTCTTTCACACACACGCACACGTGCACACACATTCTCTGTCTCTCGAACATGCACACACACATGTGCACAAGCACGCTCACACACACACACTCTTTCTCTCTATCTTTAACAAACATGGACATGTGTGCACACACACACACACACACTCCTTTTCTCTTTAACACGCACGCACATGCACATACACATACACATACACACTCACACTCAATCAAAGACATACAGAGATAGAGATAAAGACAGATGGACAGAAAGTAGCGATAACAGCCAAACAGATAGCAGGACACAATGTCAAAGCCAAGCGCACAGACACACAGATACACAGAGACTAAACATGCAAAAGAAGGGTAGACATGCAGGCAGACAGAGACACAAACAGGCAAAACAAGCAGATAGCTGTACGGACAGGCGCAAGGCCAACCACAAACACAAATACACACACACACACACACACACACACACACACACACACACACAGATAGACAGACAGACAGGCGGACAGACGCACAGGGAAACAGACACACAGGCAGGCAGGCAGGCAGGCAGGCAGGCAGGCAGGCAGAGACACGGGGGAACAGGCCACTAGAGACAGTCGGCCAGTGCAGGGAGCGCAGAGCTCTCTGGCAGCCAGCCCTGTCTGCACAGCAGGCCTCTGCAGCAGACACTGCTCCACCACAAACAACCGCACGCAACCTTGTTTCAATCCTTCGCCCGCTCCCTCCCTATCGCTCGTCTCGCTCTGTCTGTCTGTCTGTCTGTCTGTTCTACAAAACTGCCACAAACAGTGCTACATATTGACCAATGGCGCCCACATGCACAGACACACAAAACACACATAGAAACACACACACACATAGAAACACACACACACATAAACACACACAAAACACACACACAAACACAAACACACACTCTTATCAGTGCTGAGTAACACACCGCTAAACTATCTTCTATATTGTGAGCACACAACAACACAGACACACACACAGACACAGACACACACACTGTATGCTGAAGTAACTCCCCTATCTCTCTTTACAGGCAGCTTGTCGTCCTGTTCTCTGCCACTATCGTCACTGCCTCAGACTCTCAGGGACACCCGGCAGGCAGGCAGGCAGGCGTCTAGCTAGCTAGCTTTGCGGATATGCGCTGTGCTGTTATGGCTTTACAGAGGCTAATCGTGATGTCTACAGACAAGAGCGAAACCCAACACCCCAAACACTTCCTGGCTGGCGGGAGAGGAAATGGCTCCTGCTGGTCAGCAGCTAGCCTCCGCTCGGAGCGGCACACATTGACGCTGCCATTGCCGGCCCCAATCAATCCGCCTGACCTTGTTTGTTGTGACAAACAGCTCAATCAGATCCGACCCTGTTTTTTTCTTTTTTTTTCTTTTTTACAGCGCAGCTTCATGTAAACCTAAGGACTTTAGAGGCCTCTCCTCTTTGTATATTTGTATTTTAGGTTTTGTTTCTTGCATAATTTTTGTGTGACAGTGAAAGACTTAGACAACCAAAAAGGGTATTTCATGGTGGTTTAGTGACTAACTTTAGTGACTAACTCACATAAGTTAACTTAGAGTAAGTGGTAACCCTCCTCAGGCTTGAACATTCTCTTATGAAAAAACTGGACTCTTTTCAGGTAACATTCCCCAGTAAGTGACTAAACCCACTTTACAGAATAAATCCCAGCTGCAGTAACAACTACACCAACATCACCAAAAACTAAACTAAAATCTCTCAGAATAAATCTGGAGTCATAGGCCCACAGGACTGCCTCCTTTCTCTGCACTCTCCTGAGGGGCCTTGGCCTGTTTGTCCAGCCCTGACGGCCAAGAGCAGACATGAGGCAGGAGGTGCAGGCGCTTGGAGGGGGGGTGAGGGGTGGAAGGGGAGGGTTTCGGACAGCGAGAGTGTAGGGGGTTAAAACAACACTACGCTGAGGGCATCCGTCAGAGAGCATGTGCTTTAATAACATCCACTCAGCTTTGGAAAGTCTGAGTCAGTCTCGTTTCAGCTACCAGCACCCCACCACCAGCACACGCGCACACACACACACACACACACACACACACCACCACTACCACCAGGCACACACACATCCCCAGACACACAGACACAATATCCCTTTTCCACTGCTACTGCCCCACAATGGCGGATCCTTGGAGTGAGGGCCATCGTCAAGCAACACATGTTTGTCTAAACCACTAAACACTCTCACACACACACAATCAAGCAAAAACACACACTCTCTCACACACACACACACTCGGTTAGTCTTAGAAACATATAATTGAGCTGCGTCCAGCGTCTGCTGCCTCCGCCGGCTGTGCTGACCTTTCACACACTCACTCCTTCCTGCCCGTGTTCCCTCCAAGCCTGTCACATAGGGGACACATAGCAACGCTTACACACCTGTTTCCTCAACACTGAAGAGTATTTGTGTATGCGTATGTGACTGAGTGAGTGAGTGAGTAAGTGAGAGTGTGTGTGTGTGTGTGTGTGTGTGTGTGTGTGTGTGTGTGTATGCGCAGGAAGGGGGAGGGGGGATTAAGCAATTGCTGTCCTTCCAAGAACACAGCCTTGAGAGTCTGGCTGTAAGGAGTTCTTACACATGTTGAACAGCATGGGTGAATGCAGTGCTCACAGTCAGAAAGAGATGGGGGGAGAGGGAGAGGGAGAGAGACAGAGACAGCGAGAAAGAGGTGAAAGAGAAAGAGAGAGACTGACAGACAGAGAGAGAGAGAGAGAGAGAAAGAGAGAGAGAGAGAGAGAGAGAGAGAGAGAGACAGACAGACAGACAGACAGACAGTGTTGCCGGAGGATATGGAAGTAGACAGAACATAATGTACCTGAATGTTTAACGACAAAAGAATACACTGACATAATTTCGCAATCCAACTTCACTCATTCACTGAGGAGGGAAGAAAATATGCACACGCAAGCCGTTGGCAATTGAGCTGTAATTTAAAAAAAAAAATTACGGAGGACAAAAACACACCCTAAAAACAAACAAAGTTGTGAAATCCCCCTGGGGAGAATGAATACAGACCAAGCAAGAGAGAAATACGCCACATATGCAGACTGTGAACCACAGGAGGTTTCTGAGGAGCACTCCCCTACACACATACACAGACACACACACAGGCACCTGATGGCTTATTATCCACAGAGAGATGGTACAACTGACTGACTCACAGCTCTGACTGGTGTGCCCACCAACCCAAGAGAGTTGTGTGTGACTGTGTGTGTGTGTGTGTGTGTGTGTGTATATAATATGGCAAATATGCCGAGCACATCTGCGTCAGATGAAAGGCATCATATAAATGTGTGAAGAGTGAGTGTGTATGTGTAAGTGTGAATGTGTGTGTGTGTGTGTGTGTGTGTTCTTGATGAGGTCAGCCTGAGCTGCAGACATGCCTCTATGACTGATTGGCCTAAAGTCTGTGTCAGACTGCTCTCAGACTGTAAGTGTTGCGTGCGGTAGACTGGGAGGGGGGGGGTGTGGGGCCAGGGAGGGTGAGTTATGTAGTTTAGGCGCTAGACGAGACACCAGACGGTATTTCCGGCACACTTGCACAAGCACACTGACTGGGAGTGACTGGGGTTTCTACCTTGCACTCAATCCAACAGAACTGTGTGTCTGTGTGTGTGTGTGTGTGTGTGTGTGTGTGTGTGTGTGTGTGTGTGTGTGTGTGTGTGTGTCTGTGTGTGTGTGTGTGTGTGTGTGTGTGTCTGTGTGTGTGTGTGTGTGTGTCTGTGTGTGTGTGTGTGTGTGTCTGTGTGTGTGTGTGTGTCTGTGTGTGTGTGTGTCTGTGTCTGTGTGTTTGTCTACGACCAACAGCTCTCAAACACACCTGCACCAGCTATAAATACCCCATTGCAACGAGTGCCTGTGTCTGGGTATGTGTGAGTATGAGTGTGAGTGTGTGTGTGAGTGTGAGTGCGTCTGTGTCTGTGTGATGGTAGTCACAGCCTTGCTCCCCGTTGAGTTGAGAGGCAGCTGGGTGTTGTGTGGGGGTGGGGTAGTGTGTGTGTGGGGGGAGGGTGTGTGTGTGTGTGTGGGGGGGGTATCTCTCTATTGTCTGCCTCTCTGAGCTGTGGGCCGGTCATGAGCCGCAGCCAACACAAGGCTGAAAAGCTCTGGCCTGGTCAAAAGGTCATGAGACATGGCCAGTCAATGGCACTGAAACAATCCAGACCATTTTCTACTGTAGCACGCAGCTTCAATAGGCTTTGCACTGTGGCTGACTTTGTGCCCTTTTTTCCATCTGCAATAGAAAAAAAAAAAGAAAAAAAAGAAAAAAGGAAAAAAAAACACACAGGACCAGACTATGGAATAATCCACTGGGTTCTAACCTCTAATAATTATAGAGCAGCCGAAGGGATGCAGTTGGGTGATGCAACGTGGGCATTTCCCTAGCCAGCTCTGCCCGTAAACTCTACCTTGCTGCAATGCGTGGGGAGGGGGGGCAGTGATGAAGAATGACACAAAAAGCTAAGGCTGAGAAGTAGACTCTAAAACCACAACTGAGTAATACCAACACTCGAATTGGACCTCCTGGTCCACAATCAACTCCCACCTCCAAAAAAAAGAAAACCAAAGTGCTAATTACCATACCCTCCCCCAGGTCTTTTGTTGAGATGGGTTGTTGTTTCGTGTGACCCGAGTCTGACCGTGGGGACAAATGATGTACTTTCCCCTTTGGCTCTGGACAGCTGGCCTCTCCACAGCAAGGCTGGCTGCAGGAGAGCAAATGTCACCTGCCCCTCTCTCTCTCCCACACACACACACACACACACACACACACACACACACACACACACACACACACACACACACACACACTCTCTCTCAACGATGTGGGTCAGTTGAGGTTTAAGAAAACAACCTCGAGACAGAGAGGCCACAGCAGGCCTGTGTGGCTATCAGCAGCAGCCATCTCAGGCCATAGCCGACTGCAGCAGACGCTGCCGACCAAGCCAGACCAGAAGCAGGACCCTCAGCCAACACCACTCCTGTTCCCTTTCAAACGCCCACTGCAGGGGCAAGGGGCAAACCTTAGAACCCACCCACCCCCCCCCCCTCTCAGAAAGCCAACCTACCCAAGAAAGCACAGCAGCAAGACAGAAAGAAAAAGGGAAAAGGAGGGGGAAAAAAAGAACCAGAACCAAAACAAAGGAAGCAGACGAGGCCCCAACTCTGGCCCCCTCGTAGAGGCGAGGAGACCAGGAAAGACATAACAGGATACGCTTTTTTTTTTTTTTTTTTAAAGAAAAAAAAAAAGAGAGCAGGAGGCCCACTTACTTTGTCTAGCAGGAGCTTGTGCTGGTAGTGGAACTTCTCCTTCATCTGCTCCAGCTGCTGCTTCAGACGGGGCTCGTCGGTGGAGCCCAGGTACTTGCGGGCGAGCAGCAGGTAGCAGGGCCACTTGGCCGAGTCGAATCCCCAGTGGCATGTGCGCTTGTCTGATGACCGGTGGGAATGCATGACGAAGTTCTGCGGCGAGAAGAGCAGCTGGCACTCCACGCACTGGATGCAGGGCGCATTGGGGGTCACATAGAACTGCGGCACAAACAGGCCCTGGCACTTGCCCAGGCAGTAGTGCTCCACCTGGAAGGCATCTCTGCTCTCCTTGAGCAGGCCCTGGGCCGACAGCTTGGCGCCCAGCTCAGGGGGCAGGGCCGTGCCGGGCCGCAGCAGGGCGTTGCAGAGGCGCTGGGCATCAGTGAGCGTGATGAGGCCGCAGGAGGGTGCGTTGAAGGGCAGGATGCCCAGCACCTTGAGGATGTGCAGCTGCTCCGCGTCGCAGCGCGAGCAGTACACGTACAGCTCGTCGCACACGGCGTTGATCTGCTGCAGGGAGAAGTCGCGCAGCACCGAGTTGAGCACCTGAGGCAGGCACAGCCGCTTCTCCCCGCCCACGGCGAAGCAGGAGATGGACTCGCCCTCCAGCAGTGAGTGGGTGAGCTCGGTGGAGCTGTCGCAGGGCACCAGGAGTGGGCCGCTGCCCAGGGCTGGTGGAGAGGGCATCGGGTTGAGCTGGGCCACCGGGGCAGCCTCCTGAGCCGACTTGGCAGAGAAGGCGGCAGGGCCCCCCAGCGAGCTCTGGCTGCTCAGGGTGAACTGGGCCAGAGTGTGCTTGAGGCCCGGGCTGAGGTCCAGCGCCTTGGCCACTCCGACGCCATGGATGTCCTGGGCCTGGGCGTCCATCTCGGCACGCAGCAGCTCCGCGTCGATGTGCTCGTTCTTCACCTTGGGGCCGGAGGGCACGGTCTCCTGGCTGCGCCGCTTCAGGTTGATCTCCGCCATCACGCGCTTCTTGATGGGCGCGTAGTCCAGGCGCTCCCGGTACAGCCGCTTCATGTTGCCCTTGAACGAGGTCAGGCCTTTGATGTGGGTCTTCAAACTCGTCTGAGTGCTGGCCATGGTCAAACACAGGTTCATTCAGCTGATTGGACTTGAGCTCTTGTTTTTAAACTGGAAATGTTTTGCGCTTGGTGTCTTGTAATCTGGTCTGTTCTGTGTCAAAAAATACAAATCCTCTTGCATCCAGATATATACATGGTGATGAAAGAATTGAGTTGGTTTTCTATGTGTCCTGAAAGAGAAAAGGGTGAGGTGTAAATGAGAAAAGAAATAGCTGGGTGCATCATTCATTTTTTTAGTACAACTAATGTCACTCCGGTCAAGTGTTGGCTGTCTTCCAAAAAACTCAAACAATCATTGGGGTGAAAATGTTGGAGAAGAGAAAAGTGTGTGGGGGTGTGGGGGGTAGTGTTTTTGCATTACTTGACACACTCATGGTTACTGTTGCATAGGAAACGAGCCAAATGGCCATTACCATACATAATGGTCATTTCACAAACACTGAAGCATTTACCCCTTCCAAAAAGTCTAAACCAAAAAGGAATTAGCAATTCGCCTCTAATCAACTACGGGTTTTGATCAAATACGTCTTCTAAGCCTGACTGAACTGTGCTCACACTTGGTGTGATAATACAATTAGCGTTTTGCCCAAATTGAGGTCGGAGCGAGCCGGCAGCCCGCACTGCTGTGGCTTGTCAGCGGGGGAGCACTCCGTCGGGGTACGGTGACTGCCCGCTGACCCCATCACCCAAGTGAAAAGAGTTGATAGACTAGCAGCACTCATTCAGCACATCCATTAAGGTTACCGAAAAGCACAGCAAGAAAAAACTGTCGAACAAAAGGACCAATGGGTATGCAGAGACTGCTGCGAACACAACCCCACACACAAATGTGGTTTCTTCGAAGCAACCTATTCGTTTCACCATAATGTGGTGAAAATACAGACAATATAGGATGTTGGTTGAGATAACAGAACACATAGGCTAGCGAGTGATATAATTACAGAACGCATTACCAGATATCTGCCGCAATCACCTTTCAGCTTGGAAAACAACCACACTTCAACGAGCAACCCAATTCAGGATAAAACCAGGGTAACGAGCGAGGGATTGTCCAAAAAATTCTGGTGAAATCTGCGGTAGCTCGCTACATGGTGTGAACTACGGGCACACAACCGTGAGATTCAGCTCTAATGATAAACAACTGCCGGAGAGGATATAGAATTTGATACATAGATTTAAACACTTCAGTAAAAATCACATTAGGTGCATAATGTTAACGATTTAAATGGTCTTCCTTTTTTTATTTTTTGTAAATCGCATATCACTATCCCCTCAGAAGCGGTTGCTGCCTTTCTGGTCAAGACCACTACGTTTTCTTATCACATCAACAATAATTCTTTAGATTAAATATCCGACTGAGAATAAATAATACTACAATTCTACATTTTGAAAACCAAACAGAGCCAGACCGCGGCATAACCAAAAACCGTCGGTTCCCAATGCGTAGCCCCGTCTCTCACATAAGCCAGCAAGGACACAGCGCAGAGATCTCCTCTCCTCCACCTCCTTTCCTCCCCGCTCGACAAGCAGCGCATACAAGGCTTCCCCCGCCACTGTCTCACCCGATGGTATGCAAACAGCCGTGATAGTGACATTCACAACCCCAAAACAAGCAAAACCGGTCACAGCACAAGAGACCACTCTTACAGGGGAAAGATAACAGACCCACCAAGCCATTTGATTGCTGGCACGAGGAATGTGTCAATTGGTCGGCTTTTCTACATAAGCCTTCGGAATTAAACCAAGCACACAAACCCCGTAGCCCATTAGAAATGTCTTTGCAACGGTGCTTTTCACACCAACCTCGTTGCCGTATCACTGCTTACCACTTAAGTATTTTCCACCAAATATTTTAACGACCAACTCGTCCCCTAAAGATGGATATTTAATGTTTGTATGCCGGTTAGTTATCGTCTGGCACGGTTTGACATCGAGGCACAACGCTAACAACCATTTAGCGAGGCACTCTCGCTAGCTAGCCAACGGCAGTGGTGTTACCACGGGACTCTCAGCGACATCACACATCCCCTGCAATGAGCAACCCCAAATTTCCCCAATGAACTATAGAAGCCACGCTATTACAGGAACATAATTTACTGGCATTATATGATTTTACCCATTAAGCAGTTAACAACTGTTTGATAAGCCATTTTTGTAGACTATGACATGCTGTCAAGCAGCCAAAGCCGCTTCATAATTCCTCTCTTGTCAGGAAAGCAGAGCTACGGAGGACTTGCTAACTAGCGCTCTACGGATTCACTAGTTTAGAGTGAGTGAACCTTGCTAGCTAGCGTTGCTTGGCTAGCTAGCTAGCGTTGAACCCTCTCAAGCGTAGCTGGTTTGCTAATGTTATCCCGTGTTAATGTAATACAAACACAATTTTTAAAACGTAACAAATACGTAAAATGTAATTTTTCAAATACTGGACGAAAGCGAAGAATTGACGGAATTATTTATCACAACCATTAAAGAAATTGCTTCGAAAAAATACTCACGTTCACAGAGCTGGCTCCGTGTGTCTCCTCTCTCAGCCTGCCCGACCATCAACAAGACGCAGTCAGAAACACCACTACAGACAGTCACAACGTCACAGCTCTAGCCGAAAGGATACGTCACTAGACCCGAATTGGGCATGCCTCGGAAATGGAGCGGGGGTGTCTGTCTCGCCTGGCTCGAGGTCATTAGGCTATGTATACCTGCAGAGGGAAGCGACTGTGCAGTGTTATCAGCCCTCTGTGTCTCGTTTTAATCAGCTGAAACTGTTTTGCGGCGTAAAAATAATGATCAGTGGGCTAAATACAACACTTTAAGCTATAAATCTAATCGACAGAATAGATGTAACTAAGAGTTCATAAAACAAACAAAAAATGCTGTTCATTGCTGACGCCGTGTAATTAACCCTTTGCCATGTTAGGATAGGTCAGTAAATTAATCATTTTGAGATTGTCCTGAAAAAAAAAAAAACGGACAAGTTCTGTGACTCACTGGGATGACGCGCCTCTACGTTCACACACTGATGTGAGACACCATGACATTCAATAACTATCAGACTTGGCAATAAGTTGTAGCGTGAAAACAGGAGTGAGCAGATGGCTGAACATTTAATTACATTGATTTTCTCACATTCCTTCTCGAATTAATAATTACAGCAAAAAAACGTTGGATAATTTAATCCTATGCCCAATATTAACTGAAAGTTTGTCCTCAAAGAAGTTAAAAACCGGCCAAGAGTGAAAGTGAATAGTGGGGATTAACCATAAACATCAGTTGGACAAGTGTAAGACCTGACTCTATTAGTCCGTCAGAAGCGGCACTAAACACCCCCCTGAGGGTTAGGGCTTGCAAGGAAATCTTTAAATACATCACCTGACAAGACAAATGTACACTAGTTGCTGCACAGGTCTGAGATGACCTTATCCCTGTCTGTCCCTGAAAACACGCTTTTAAATAGTTCATTTTAGCATTTAGCATTTTAACATTAAACAATCGCCTTTGAGATTTCATATGAGCCGAAACATTTGGTACAGACAGAACACAATGTCAGTAAAGCATGTTACTATCAATGAAATATCTACAGTGTGCATTATTTTGTCTCCAGTGGTTGATGCCTGGATTTAGTGCCCAGACACCATAATGCCTGACAAAACACACACACACACACACACACACACACACACACACACACACACACACAAATGTAACACAAAATAATAGTAATATTCCCAGCAGTTCATTTCATGGAACCTGCCTTTAAAAAGATGACACATTGTCTCTGCAGTAGTTTGACATCAGATAGGTTATGTGTCCTCTGAGATCTGTGACAACTTATAACAATGAAACAGTCAACAAGGCAGACACAGCCTCATGCCCAGCCACATCCAACACCAATTCTCACCCCAACAACAGAACAGTTCCCGGTCAAAGTCATCCAAGGTGAGTGTGCGCAGTGGGCCTGTGGTCCATTTCACGGGGCATGGTGGACAGGGGTCCTTAATAAGCCAAGAGAGCCCTCCACCATCTGGTTACCATAGAGTTGGGTTGTAAACGCAGGCAGGGAATTTAATTACGAGCTGCAGCATTGTGTTACAAGTCTTTCCTTTCTCTTCCTCCTTGGCTTTTCTCAATGGAACTGTGAGCAAGCATAGCCTATCAGACAATCTTGATACTAGTCATTGATAATGGTGTTGTATGTGAAGGTTAAGTTTTGGAAATGTTCCTTCTTTTTCTGCCTGCTTGTTCTTTTCTGCAACCATTCTACTTGTGCTTCCAGATTGGAAGTACATTTTTCAAAACAACCTATAGGGCCCAAGCAGCTTCTGTTATATTTCAACCAGACCAGCTGGCTGGGAGGTTCAAGTGGCTTTACGAGAGCCAGCTTCCCAAAGGCTTGTGGATCTAAAGTTACACTGAGACATGAATGCCAGTTCTTTTTGTTTAGTCTAGGACGATTCTCCACAGGCCCCGACAGAGGACTGGAACACTCACGCCGCCTAACAAAACAAAACACACAGGGTTGGCATGGAAACCAGAGCTCACAGTCCAGTGGGATCGTTAGTGAGATGGAAAGGGAAACAGAACAGTATAAAATAATATGAGGTCATTTTAAATCTTAAGCTTACAAGAACCCACTTTGTACCATATACATGCATCTGTAATAAATCCATGGTTTTGTTTTGTGTTAATGACGGAGAGAAGATCAGAAGTTGTCATTCTTTTTTATTTTGAATATCATTTCTGCTTCGGACAGACATTTCACCAAATAACAAAATACGAAACTAAAGTGGTGGTGTAGTCATTGTTGACATCATCTCAACACAAAGTATTCAGTAACTTTTATTTTGCAGCCACTTTTCTCAAAAACTTTTGAACAGGATTTTTTTTACTTAAATACTTTAACTAAATGTTGATAGGTGAAAATAAATTCATACAGTTTTAAAGTCAGTAATGTGCTTTTCAAAGAGTGCTTCACCTGAAGACAGATAAAAAGACAAAAAAAGCAAATGGCGATTCTGAATTTCGTGTGGTGTCCACACCTCCTACTAATACACTTGTTTTATGCCTACAGCTGCTGGCTGGTGCACCAATCACTCTAGGAATGTTGGAAGGGTTCTAAATAATCAAATGATTTCTAACACAGGGGTGCCAATGAGTCCCTCATGCTCAGGAACCACCGAGAGTGTATATGGGCGTGCGAACGCCAGTCCCGCATGGAATGAGGGAGGAAGAGGTGGAGGGTGTATGCGTTTGTGTCTGTGTGATAGAGAGAGTCCCCTCAGATCGGTACCTGTACCAGTGTTTGGTCATTGATTTTTTTTTGAAGGCTTGCTAAACTTGTAGGATTGGCTTATTCTTACTTCGATTAAAAACGTGATGCGTTGTTTAAACACAACTCAAAAGTGTAACGTCAGGTGAGCATGGAGGAAGGATGTGGGTTAGTGAGAGGAAGGTGTTGGAATGGGTGTGTGTACAGGGTGGTGGTTGGGGGTAGTGTGTGGGGGGGTGGGGGTTAAAGGATGCTGTACAAGAGATGTCCCAGTAGGAAGCACATGTCTGACGTGGGTGTTGTGTCAAGGAAAAGCTTTTTCCACAGCTTTCTTTTCCTCAGTAATTTAACAGCAAGTTAAAGGAATAATGGAAAAAATGAAAACAACATCAATAGACCAATAGTGTAGATTGTTGATTGTACAAAAATAAAATGTAGAAAGTACAGAACCAAAAAAATCAATATCAGAAAGGCAATGTAGTTTTAAAACATGAAAAAAGAAAAAAAAAAATCAAAGATCTCTATGATTAATCTTGAAACGGCACAATGTTCTACAGTTTACATCTACCAAGAGTACCTCCCAGAACATCCTGTTCTTTCCTAGCATTATTCTCTTTTTTTGGTCCTGTGTAAAGGTAACGTTGCATGAATAGTCTTTTCGGTCATAGTTTGGGATGGGATGGGATGGGGTTGGGTGTGTGTGTGTGAGTGTGTCCGTCGGGGGGGGGGGGGGGGGGGGGGGGGGGGGTGTGTGCGGTGTCTTGCGTCACAGCCCACTGCTATTTCCTCCCCTCTCCTTTCAGAAAAATCCCTCTCCATTCACAGTTTGTCAGTATTTACATTACTGTTAATGTTCCTGCGCTCCCTCTGCAGTCCCCCCCCCTCCACCAGGTGGCTGGGCTCAGAAGCGGGGGCCCCCCCCTGTCTTCACTACATCTGCTAACAGACCATACAGGGGCTCTCTCCTCTCTCTGGCACGGACAGGAAGCCTGGCTTTATAGAAACACTCTGTACATTTTTCCATATCGCCATGCCATTAAATAGGCTGAGGGAGGGAAATAAACAACACAGAAGGATAAGCGTAAACAAAGGATAGTGTTGCTTTTTCTCTGCATCCCTCCCCTTCCCCTGTCCCCCCGTCCCTGCACGAAGCAGAAGTGGCTGTAGAAGAGGTAAGAGAAAAAGTGTTCGAAACATGCCCCTGGTGAACAGTGTTATTCTTAGTGTTTTATTTAAAGGACCGTGCCGACTCCCCTACACCCGCTTTCTTACAGATATGTACACATTAAATCTTCGCCATCACACCAGCCATACAGGGGCCAGGAAAAGACAGGGCTGTGTGTCGTCTTTACTTCCTCCCGTTCCACCTCGTGACCTCTCAACCCTACCTCACAAGCGGCCACTGACAGAAGGCACCGATAAATACGCTGATCAGTGTGGCTTTACATAATACAAAAATAATTAAGAAACAGACAAAAAAACAAAAAAATAAACAAACCAGGTAAACAAACAAAAAAAAACAAAAAAAGTAGACTTAAGGACTAGTGGTTGTAAATGGCAGAGTGAGATTGGTTTGGCAACTAGCGTCTCAGAGCACACAGCCACTCCGTCAGCAGTAGGATGAAGATCATCTGGGTTTCGTTTGGTTTAGTGTTTGTACACATGTTCGCAGGTATGTCGGCGCACATTTAACCATGCAGTGTTGAACAAAAGGCAACGTGGCAGCCGAGAGGGGCATTCACACGCACTCTTCGGCCGACATCAGGAGGGGGTTGATGTACTCGAAGCCCTCGAACTCAGACTGGTCAATCTTCTTTACAGCATCACTGAGAGGAAAAGAACACCACACGCAATGCATCAAATACTAACAACTGACTTCAGATGGTCAGCCATATTTGTAAACTCAGAGGCAGTCATGAATGTGTGTTGTAACTAGGAAGGAAGCTTACTCATCGTCTGGTGTTAGCTGGATTGGCTCATTGGTGAACTGAACATCAAAGTTATCCAGCCCAAACTCGCCAGAAATATTGGGCTTAAACGGTGGCACCACTTGTTTTTGCTCCATCTAGAAATAGGCAGAATAAAAATTTCAAAACACATTCAGACAACTAACCAAAACTGTTGTCATATCATCATACCCATTAAATATGAAATGTTGTATTATTATTGATATTATATTTTCATCCATCCAGTTATTTTTTTAATTGCCCAAAGAAAATATTAATCAATAAAATAACAAGCGTAATCCAACCTACATTATGAAATCAGTTACTCTTGCTACACCATTTTGGGCAGAATGTGCAGACAACTGTGTGATCAGTGCCATCTCCCCCTGCAGGTCATCTGGGGAAGTGCGCCCCAGCTGTCAGAGGAAAGTGTAACCTGACCCAGCCAGACAGACAGTCTGACCGCCACTTCCCTCCTACCCTCCCTCCCGTCGCTCGCCCAGACCAAACAGGGATAAAAGGTCACAGCGATCCTCTGCCGTCTCCTTCTCTTTCTCTCCCTCTCAGTCTCTTTCTCTCTTACTCAATACCACAGAACAAGCAGTTTAAGCTGGCTGGGGAAAGCGAGAATGTTCCAGCCGTGCTGTAACCCAGTGTGAAGAGAACAACTGCAAGCTAACATGGCTTCCTTTGACTTTCCCTTTACTTAGCACAGATATTTTGTGAAGATAGATTACATAGATACATGATTCTCAGTAAAGACTGCACTGTTTATTGAATATATAACCAGTAATTTCTAGAAGTTATATAGCTCCAGAGGTTACGCCAACTATAGATAATTTGCTTAGGTCTTTGGCCAAGTTGTCTTGGACAGCACTGTAATTTGACACTGACAACAAATCTATTAACCAACATTAGGAAGCCCATTATGCCCGAGGTACAGTAAGGACTCACAAGGTCCCAGTCCACGTTTCTGAAGAAGGGGTGCCCCATAATGTCAGCGAAGCCCGTCTGAGGGTGGCAGCCCAGACGCTCCTTAGGATCCTGACATGGAAAGAGAAACACAGGGTGTGATTGGGGTGTGGTAGAGAGAGGGGTCTATTTGGGTGTGTGGGGATATACACAAAGAGGTCACTGCATCATTCCCCAAAAAGGGCTTTTTTTTTTCCAGAGACTGGAGTACCAGCCGGACTGCCAGAGCCTGGCTCCTGCTTACCTTGTTTAGGAAGCCTTTCAGGACGCTGGCGGCTTTGACTGATAACGACCGGGGGATACGAATCTGCTTCTCCAATATAACTGGAAAAATGCAAAAAAAGATACAGAATAAGCTATGGCGTCACACAGTCAAGGAAAAAGTTGAGATACAGACACTGAAAAACCAAAACAAGTACAAATGGCAGACAAATTAACAGAAAGACAAAGGTCATTCTGGAAGACATCTTACCTTGGAAAAGATAATCCTCCGTGTTTTGATCAGGGTTATCTGAGCTGCCCACGATATCAAAGGGTGACCTTCCAGCCATCATTTCAAACATGAGGACTCCTAAAGCCCACCAGTCTACACTGAAGCCTGAGTAACAACAACAACCAAAAACAAATACACATTTCAGATTAAAGTAACATGCTCAGTGGAGAGGGTCATCAAAATCACAAAATGTGTGAGTGAGTTTAATCAGTAGTCTTTTCAAACATTATTCTGGACACTAAAATTTACATGCAGTTTAAGGAACTGGATATGAATATGTTACAAACAGAGTGTGTGTGTGTGTGTGTGTGTCTTTACCGTAATCCTCTCCCCTAAGAATCTCGGGGGCGATGTAGTTAGGGGTTCCGCAAAAGGTGCTAGTCGTGTCTCCCGGCCTCAGACCCTCCTGTAAAAAAAAAATACATTCATTAAACACCACCAAGTTAGACCAACTCCTAAGAAAGACATGGGGAACACACACACTCGTACACACCTGCACAGACACACACACCCCCACTGCCAACATAGGCAAAGCCTGAGGAAATACCTGCATGTGATTATTTTGTGTCCATCAATAAGCCGAGGCATATTTGTTGCAAAGGCTTAGTTTATCTCAGTGTAGCACACGTGCTAACAATTGAACGTTATTCACTGTGCTAGGCCCATTAAGTCGCACAGTACAATGCACTGCCCACCTTCTGTAAGTAATCAACATAGTAAAATTCCATCTTCATTACTTCTGATAAAATCTGTTAAGATGGCGAAAAACTAAAACCAAGCATAAAGCAATGGGCTTTGGACAACAAAAGTTCTCTGATTTCTTGTCAGTTTTTTTGGTCCATGGAAACTCTATGTGTGCTTCAGCTGTTGTGATAAAGGGTAAAGTGGTAAAGGGAACTACCCATCTTCGCTGAGTCACCAGAGGGGTCATCCTACGTTCAGTCGAAAGTTTACGAAGGGTGACTCACACAAGAAACAAAACTGAAAAAAGGTTACAAGTTTTCCAGCAACTACCTCTTCAGGCATCGTTCACACGTTAACCAAATCATCCGCCCACGCATACACATACACACACACACACACACACACACACACACAAGCACTTTCATTCTGCAGTGTGCAGAAACGCAATAGCAGAAATGTCTTATAGTACAGTACAGTTTCTTTGCACCCACACCCACCTTGCACATGCCGTAGTCTGTGAGTTTGATGTGTCCCTCGGACTCGAGCAGCACGTTGTCCAGCTTCAGGTCTCTGTAGATGATGCCCCGCTCGTGCAGGTAATTTAAGGCCAGGCTGATTTCTGCTGAGTAAAACCTGTCCAGGAGAAGAGCAGGTGGGAAATCCCATCAAGCAAATTTTTACTCCACGCCAACCAACAGCCAAAAAGTACTGGCCCATTACACACACACACACACACACACACAGAACAAAAAATTACAGAGATTACTGCAAATGTGACCCAAAACAACTAACCGTGGGTGCACTTCAGCATATCGCTGCCTCCAACAGTACTTCACAACAATAGAAATTCCTGTCATTTTATTACTCACATTCACATTTCAGATAATTAATTTCAACATAAACATCCTCTACCCGATTGTCTGTAAACATAGCACATCCTTAAAAGTCCCAGCCACCCAATACTGCCAGCCCTTCTCCTTCTTTCAGAGTAAAACAAGCCAATTTTTTAGCTCGTCCGCCACTGACAGTCTACTGAGCACTGCGGGGGATGCCAAGGGTGCCCAGATCATTACATGAGCATAGGACACTTGTGTAGAACAAGCCCGGGGACGCAAAGACAGGCTCATCCATCATGGGGGTGGAGTGGGGTGGGGGTGGAGGAGCATCCATGCTCAGTAGGATGGGAATGGAGGAGGGGAGTGGGAGTGGGACGGGTGGGGTGTTGTGTGGTGTGGTGTGGTGGTGAGGGGGGGTTCCTGGTGGCAGGCAAGCGGACGACCGAGCACGCGAACGAGCGAACGAGCGAACGAACGAACGAGCGAACAGGAGTGTGCACTTACCTGGCATGCTCCTCGGGGAGTTTGCGCTGCCGCTGCATGTGGAACATCAGGTCGCCGCCGTTCACATACTCAATCACGAAGAAGAGCCTAGCGAACACAAGGCAGCAGATTAGACCAGATGGGAAAACCCACACTGCCGCATTCCTCGTGTGAAATTGGAATCGCTGAAGCCTCTTCCACTGCCACTATTAGTCAGTTACCATACCACTGGTTTACCATTTGTGCAAAATCATACAAGCGCATGACAGCATCAGGTAACTTAACTGACATTTGCATATTTTACCAACACACAATATGAATTCCACACAGTGTTGTCAAGCCATGAATGGTTACGTGTGTGTATGTGTGTGTGTGTGTGTGTACACAAGTACACACAAGCGCAGACTCACACACAAACATACAATAGAGTATACGATACACAGATTCCTATCGTGTCTTTCAGAGTGACACTGACCTGCTCTCCGTCTGGAAACAAGAATGCAGTCCCACGAGGAACGGGTGGTTGGAGGCCTGCTCAAAGACATGCTTCTCTGTCTGGACCCAGTCAATGTCCTGCAGGAGAACCACATATAGAAAAGCAACACAATTAGGAGGACAATGTCTGTGTGAAGGTGAAAGAAGGAGATGGTAAAAAACAAGAGAAAGGAGAGCAGTAGCCCTGCTCTGCTGTTCATGTCCAGCAGCATGAACCCCACTGGTTCTTTTCTCACCTCAGCAAAAATCATTCTTCTGTGTAAAACTATAATGACTGATAATATTAAAAAAATAAAATAAAATAAAATAAAACACCTGTAATAACTGATGTTGGGAGCGGATAAACAAAAAATGAATGTCCCTGTTTCCGAGGTTGAATAATGATGTACACTTCAGCACTGGCCCTTATGTTTGCACTGGGCTCCCCCTGCCCTTGACCGTGGGAACCATTGACACAGGCCTGCAGGTGCTGAGTGAGCACCGCTGCTGTATAGCCATCAGTCAGTCTGCATGCTGGGGATCAATCATTGCTTGAAAGGGCTTCACTTCACTCTGCCACTCTGTATCTCTACGGGCAAAGTTTATTCACACAGTCTGAGGAGGCCTTGGAGATGACAAACACTGCCGTCTCTGCCTTCAAGGAAAAACTACAGCCGAAAACTATGACCACACCACCTCCCACTGGTAACACAGAAAACTCCCTCAACAGACAAACAAAAAAAGTCCATACATATGTCACAAATGGACTTCACTCCCACAAACACACTCAAATCAGTCTAGTGTTGTGTTCACAAGCATTGAGACAAGGGTGAAAAGCAATGTTGAGAATGTGTAATTAAAAAAAAAATGTAAATAAATATAACACTAGTTTTTTACTCTTTAAAAGCTGTTGACGCTGGCTGGATACATTGATGTCTGTGGTACTCTGGTGACATTTCCCTAATCCCTGCCTGATTAATTGCTTTCTGAAGATCATTCACAGAGGCCGTTTCTTAACGGCCACTGCCTTTCTCACTACTCTCCAATAGTTTCCCTCTGGGTTCAGGGCTAGAGATGGCCCAGGCTGTGGCTCTAGAGGATGGCTACCATTGTCACATGGCTGATCAATACAAGTTACGACTCAAGTGATGATCTTCCTGTAGTGTTTATATTTTGTTATATTAAGAATTTACAGTTCATCCTGTGCTCATAACGTAAAGAGCAGGTATTCAGAGACTGAGCACAGAGATATAGCACCCCTATTATCTCAACCCTTTTGAGACACCACTACTGTATGTTTAAAATAAATGATGATTTATCAGTAGCTTGGGATTTCCTTTAGCGTTCCCTGACCTTTTCGGTTAAGGGCGAACCCCAGATACTGTGATGTTATACTAAATATATCATCCAGATTAGACCAATTTATATAATGAATTGCAAGTCAAGTGTTATGTGTGTTTGCCATCATTTCAGGTCTCTGGGAAAATGGGTCACAGCCTTCCCCACTAGCACATCCATAAAGCTGTGCAATGTCTTTGGCTATAGGGACAACAAAGTATTATTGAAAATTATCCACAAAATAGTGGATAAGTGGATAACACATGAGTGTTTGTCATTAAAACATATGTGTGTGAATGCATATGTGTGCACGTGGTGCTCATGCACACCCCTATACTGTATTTGCTAGCCCAAAACCTAAAGCTAAAGAATTAGTGGCCACCAAAAAAATAAGCATCAGAAAGTGCATCATTGTGCTTGTGTACATGTATGTGCATAATCCAATCACCTACATGGTGCCATGTCGACACTGTATGCAGAAGAAATAGCGAAAAAATAACCAACGCTGGGGCGGGGGCCTCACCTCGTCGTCGTTGACCAACTCCTTCTTCACCACCTTCATGGCGTAGATGCGGTCCGTCTTCTTTAGCCGCACCAGCAGCACTTTGGCGTAGCTGCCCCGGCCAATCACGCGCAGCAGGTCAAAGTCGGTCAGCCCCAGGCTGGACTTCCCAGCATCCCTGCTCCTCGCCTGCCCCGGCACAGAGTCACAGAGAGGGGGGGGGGGGTGAGGCATCGGAGAAGGGTTCTTCTTCTGCTGTTGTACTCTCATGAGATTCTACATTCTCAGTAAGCAACACTAAACTGTATCCTTAATTCCTTAGTGAACATACAAACATAACTCTGAGTAATGGAAACTCAGCAACCTGCCCCCAAGCCTCTAACGACACACATGTATACCCCCTCGGCATCAGATCCCCTGTCCCACGAGTCTCTTTTTCTGCATGCATCAACACCACGATGCAGATGTTCAGCACTCATGTCGGCGTATGATGCTGTAAATCCCATATCGCCGTGACCCCCCCCCTACGCTTTCCCCTCCACTCTTCTTCCTTCTTCCCTACAACACCACCCTCCACCACTGCTCTTCCTCCCAAAGCCCTGCTGTCTTCCTCTTCCTCTCCCACTGCCCCCACCCCCCCCACCCTTCTTCCCTACAACACCACCCTCTTCCTGCTCTTCCTCCTAAAGCCCTGCTGCCCCCCCCCCCCCCCCCCCGAAGAGAAACCTCAGCATCTCGGGGCCCCTGATCCAGCTGCTGCTGCTGCACTGCACCCACTGCCTGGGCCCGTTCATCATGTGGCGTCGCAGACGGCCCCGCCGGGCCCGCACTGACAAAGGCCCTCTCCCACTTCATTAGCGCCCGCGAAAGGAAATCAATAATCCTGGAAGGAGCTCGTCTGTCACTGGACCCCACCACCACCCCTACTATATATTCCCCCGCACCCCCACCCCACCCCCTTACCTAACAGCAAAAAAACCCCTAACCATCCCCCACCCAGCCACCTCCAGAGACGCTGTTCTGCTTGAGCACACACACACCTGCATGACCTCTGATGATTGCATTTAGACATCGAGCAGACTTCTTTTTTTTTTTCCCCAGTGACACTTACAGTACTGAGATATATCTACTGGTATCTGTGCTACAGTGATTAGGGGTTCTGTTCACACCTTGCTCTGCCAGTCGAGCTACAGGAAGAGCAGTGTATAAATTGTGACACCGTGACATTGTGAAACAACTCAACTCCACAGCAAACCACAGACGTGCAGCGCCACACTGTGCATGGAGCACATGCTCACAGCCGCTCGAGACAGCCAGACGAGGGCCCCTGGCTCTCTCTGCTAAAAGCTTTGCCTTTGGTGTCAACCACCCACAAACACATTCATTACAGCCATGGGGGGTGGGGGGCAGGGGGGACAGGACAGCATCTTAAAAGCCAACTGATTGCATCTGACCACCTCTATCCTAATAATACAGTCCTACAGAATAAAACGTAATGATCATGGATAGTGTCACTTGTGCTTATTGCCAGCACCCGCCACCCAACCCAAACCCCAATTCACCTCCTACCCCCACCCCCCCCTTCCCAGGCCTCTAAAACAATAGGAGCAACCTCAAGAGTGACGGACTGAGGAAAAGAGGGGCAGGCCTATAGCTCATGGTGACAGACAGTGTGGGATGGGAGTGCTGCTCTGAGTGTGCTCACCTCTTTCTCCTCCCCTTCATGATTCAGGCTCTCGTTGGAGATTTTGTGTGGATGGACTGGAAGGAGGAGAGACAGCAGTGAGTCATTGCCCGACTTCCCAGAATGCTTTGCTCTCTCTCTCTCTCTCTCTTTCTCTCTGTCTCTTGGTTACCTTCCGTTCAAGTGTCTGGTTTGGTGCTCATCTGATTCGTGCCAATAGATGGACACTCTCCTGTCTGTACGTGTGTGTGTGTGTGTGTGTGTGTGTGTGTGTGTGTGTGTGTGTGTGTGTGCGCGTGCGTGTGGTATCTGTAGTCTCTGACATCCATTCCTGAGACTCATACTGAGCTTGTTAAAATGAAACATTCCTGTGATTACAGCTTTCACTCAGGACAACCACTTAACACACTTAAATGGCCGCCTGCAGAGTGACCAGGCTGGCCAAATCAATGGCTTTAATCGAAACCTGAACATCTTTGTCAGTCAACCGGGACCGTGCGGCTACCGATGTCAGATATTCATTGCTGGCCCTATGTAGGAATGCTGGGACTGTTTCGAGAGCAGCCTGCTGGGCTGCCGGTCTACAGCAATTGTGCTTTTGGTTCAGTGTAGCTGGTAAGAATGATGCCTAAAGGTATCCTCTTTTTTTCTTTTTCTCAATGAATGGTGTGTGTGGTTTTCAAAGACAAAGAGCAAGCAAGAGCAAGACAGTCAAGCCTGACCTATACTACAAAAAACAGCCAGAGCCTGTATATTAGAGTGGGTGTGTTTGTGTGTTACATGCCTGCCTCTGTGTCTGTGTCTGTGGGTGTGTGCACGTCTCTGTATGTTGATGTATTTAAGTATCTGTCTGACCGCATTGTCTGTGTCAGAGTGTTTGTTAGGCAGTTTTTATTGCCATTTAATAAAAAAATATGGAAAACGGAAACATGTCAGTCAGAATGTCCAGCAGTAATTTGCACTTATTCAAGTACCTACAACCTTTGTTGACATGTAGGCAGTCTAGCATACTACACAACATAGATGGTTTAGTTTGATTTACAAATCATCACACATTTCAGGTAAAACGATGTGCACAATTCATGTCTTTGGACTTCTACATAACTTAAAAGACTTATTGTTAGGTTATGTCAACATAGACATAGAAAAAGAGCGAAGGCTTCCAGAGAAATCTGTAACTGTGTGGTATCCAACTTACTTACCACAAAAACACACAAGCTATTCATCAGGCCTATCTAGAAGATGATGATGTAATTAAACTTGATGGAGGCTGTGCCAGCAGCCTAAAGACTCATAATCACACATAATCACCACCATTGTTACACAGACTTTAATAGTCAAACAACTGTCAAAACACAATAGTTATGGCTTTGTTAGCCTTCAGTTGTCTGGCCTATAATTTAACTTCAAGAATTAGTAGTAAACTACTATTCGGAAGATAACTGTAGCAAAAACCCTGCCTTGATGCAAACTGCATCCAATGATACAATGGCAGCACCAACTGTCTAAATTGTTTATAACGGTCAAATTGTTTTGAAATAAACATTATTTTGTCAACAACAGTTTTATTATATTTGTTTTGGGCTGGTTTTGAAACATGACCAGTTGATTTGCTAGGTAAAATAAATTCTTTCTGGACATATGATCTGACCGGCAGGGAACACTGATCTGTGTGTGTGTGTGATGAGAGACTAGGTATGCATGTTGACATGTCAGAAATAGTAGTCAGTACGAGCGTAGCTGCAGCGACGGAGGGCAGACACGTACCTGGCTTGGGGTGCTCTGAGGGTGCGGAGACCTGATCCATGGGAGGCATGAGGGGCTCCTGCATGAGAGAGAGAGACACACACACACACACACAAACACACGTACACACACACACACGGCCGAGGTTAGATCTTCTCCAAATATACCCACCATAACATTAGTGAAAATTAACTTGTTAAATTAAAATGTTAAGTTTTACCCGCTACTGAAAATAAATGGTAAAACTGTCCAACCACTCAACAGTGAAGTAGTATTTTTTGTCCAAAGTCTACCAGCCATTTTCATAGTTTACCAGCATTAGGTTGGTGGATGGTGGGTATTTCCATCCCTGGCCCACATTGGCCTCATACGGGAACTATACACAGTGTACAGGGATACCCCACCCCACTGACAGCTGTCTATTCAGACACTTTCATTTGCTGTGTGTTGCACTTACTATTGCCCAATTTACATTCAGCTTTTCTGACATGACAAAACCTGCCAAAACTCTGCCTACTATCTGACCATCACTTACCAACACATGCAGAGAAGCATTACCAGAGAACCACAAATCATCAGTAGGGTGACCAACTTCTTTTTTTTTTTCAAATCAGTTAGAAGTTAAAACTTCAGTTGAAGTTCAATTGAAAAATTTGATTTGATTTTATAGCTGATTTTTTAGTGCATGTCTATGCAGTCACAGCCACAGCCTATGTCCAAAGGGGTAAGGTTTATAAGCCCCCTGCTCTGTCCTGATTTGTGGTTGTCAAGTAACCCCATTGCAGGCATCTGGGCCAGCATACGCACCTGGATCATCTGCCTGCCACACTCCACAGTCACCAGCTTGTGGCACTTCTTGTGCACCAGCAGCTTGCAGTTGACACACTTGTAGCCCTGCCGGCCCAGCCCCCAGATGCGGTCGGTGCAGATAGCGCAGTGTGCCCGCTGTACACAGAGAGGGGGAAAACACATCAGTCCACTGGGATAGGGCATGCACATAACCATGCATACACACATACATAACCACGCACGCACACACACGCACACACATGCACGCGAAAACAAGCGCTCACACACACGCACGCACGCACACAGATATACACACACACACACACACGCACACAGATATACACACACAGAAATGCATACACACACACACACACACACACACACACACACACAGATATAAACACACACTCTTGGCACAAGCTTGTCAGATGGTAAAGCTGAGCTTGGCCACTTCAAACCCCAGAGCCAAATAAATATTTTATGAGCACTTGTAATTACTCTAAACACAATCAATGTCCGAGTACCCACTTTAACAAAAGGTTTTCACTTCTAATTGCACTAAACTGTCGGGGCAGTTTTACATAATTGATTAGCAGTTGGAGTGCTATCAGATGTACTTGGAATGAGTGTTTGTGTTTGTGAGAGAGAGAGAGACAGTGAGAAAGAGAGAAAAAGAAAGAAAAGAAAGAAAGAAAAAGTGTGTGTGTGTGTGTGCGTGCGTGAGAGAGGGAGAGAGTGATTCCTGACCCGATTGAAGCGTTTGGCCTGGAAGGCGTGCCCGTTGGCATAGTACAGCTTTCTCCAGCGGCGTGCCCCGCGCCGGTATATGGACTCTGGTGGAAGGGAAGACAGAGGTCACACTGAGACTACCAGACACCAACGACCACATAAACACCCAATACAGCCACAACAGGCCCCGCCATTAGCCAGGCACTCAGAAACAATCATCCTGCCATTACTGGTCCATCTACTGGGCTGGGCTTCCCGTAGCCGCCCCCATCACCAGCCCCACTCTACAGTGCCGTTCGGTAACCAAGGCCTAATACTGCAGCAATTTTGAAGGGTGGGAGGAGGAGGAGAAGGGGGATAAAGAGTGTAGAGGGAGCACTTACTGTCTTCTCCAGGACAAGGCATGCCAGGCTTCTCAGGAACACAAGGAAACACTGCAGAGGGAGACAGAGAAAGCAGCTCTTCAGATCTATGCACGGGCGTCACATACAGAGCATCTGAAAAAACACGCACTGGCAGATATGTTTGTGCATGTACTAGCACTGAATAGGAGAATGTCAGGGTGTGCGTGTGTATTTCACAGTGCATTTCTGACCTGCTCGACCTATACTGCCATGAGACTGAATATGTTTGTGTGTGTGTGTGTGTGTGTGTGTGTGAATCAGTGTGTGTTTCAGTTGTATAGGACACTGTTTTGTCTGTTTGTGTGCATGTGTGCAAGTGTACTTGTGCATGTAGTTGTGCTGATAACAGTGGGTGGGTTGGTTGGTTGATGGTGATGATGAGGGGTGGGGGGCTGTCAATAATTGAAGAGGGACCTCTTCTCACACGTTGACTCACTTCATCACCCTCTTAATTACCAAAGAGCTCTTAGCACACACCTCAGTCACACTCACCAGCCTCTCCACTCCTCCTCACCATCCATCACTTGCTCTCACATTCTGATTGGCAGAAGCCTTACTGAGAGTGGAGTCAAAGCCAGATGCATGCTGGGAAGGAAGCTACTGATGCAGATCAGCTAAATGGCGGCAAATCAAATCGGCACGGAATGTGCAGAAAGCACCGACTATAATCAGGAAGATCATTCCAGGCCATTGTCTCCCTGGAGATCTTGCAGCTATAGAAACACCAAGATGACGACTTTAAACTGCCTCGGGCTAAATGAGCAGTGGATATCTCTCCGCCAAGGTGATTTCATTTTTTTTTTTATGCTAGCCCAGTGATGAGCCATGTGATTCGGATAACATCAAAGGTGCCCTTGAGAGCATCAGAAGGGCTTTTTACACATTTCACAAGTGCGACTGCACATGTTCACACAAAACCTTTGTGACTCACACAGGAAAATGCAGTCTTCAGGAGGAAATTGATACAACTACAGATATGTTGGTTTTGTCCACAGAGACCCAATTATAATGGTTTTGTAGAGTGCCTTCTCGCAATGCTGTGCAGTTTTGGTTGGCCTTGTGTGCATCTCTCCCCATGTGTTTTACAAATGCACACACACACCAACACACACACACCAACACACAACCAAAACTGCACAGCGCGGCACGCACGCACGCACAGAGGTAAAGGTGTGACGGTCAGCAACTACCTTTCAAGTTCACAGCAAGAGTGACTCATACTGACTCAATGCAGACACCACATTAACATGCTCCACACACAAGCCTTTATCTCTGCTTCTGGAAATCTTTTAGATGGGAAAAACAACACTTTACATGCATTTGTTTAGTTTCTTTTTTTTTTTTAAATGTTCTGACTAAATGCACGAAGCACTCTTGATGCAATAAATCTGTCCTCTCTTAACCTGTCAGTCTACTCCTACTCCAGCTAATGGCTTCTCATGTATGCTCAAATGCTTTAAATATTTCTCAAATGCTCTGCGCTGCATGGTGACAGTCTGTGTCTAACGTTTATGTCTAGCAGGTTCCATTTATGTTTGGGGCTGTTTGCTTCAGCAGTGGGTGGCCTTTGCAACAGAGCAACAGCAATGTCACCATGTCTGAACATTTCTCATAAAAATAATTATAGGGTTATAGAGTTTGAACTAATGTGTTTTGCAAATTGCAGGGGCTGCGATTAGTATTACAGTCCCAAACTCTATTCCTATGATTAACTTTGTTACATCTATGATTTTGATACATGCTCTGTGTGGGATAGACAGGGAGGCTGACCAATCAGAAATCCTGTGCTTATCATGCACTAGGCATGCCCACCAATCAGAAGTATCCAAAACTGAAGCTTGGCTTTTTAACCACTTTAGTGAAATTACAATATCTCTTAGAAACACTGTATTTGGATATTTAATCCAAAACCGTTGTGCCCTACTGAAATGAAAGGCCAACAACTAAATGGGACCATAGCATCATACAAACCAATCTTCTTGCTTATGGAGCACCATGCCCCCCCCCACACACCACCACTTCCCAGTTTTTTAATTTCCCATGTCTGAGTTGGCCCACCATACCGTGGATAATTAGCTCGGAGTCTTTGTTGAGCTCATAGAGGCGCAGGGCTTCCTCCAGTTCCAGCTGCGATGACACTGTGCATGGGTCCCCTGCAAGAGCACAAGCATGCATACACACACACACACACACACAGACACACACACACACACACATCAGAGATTATGGCCCATGGCTGACAAGTAACAGCACACTCGGCCCTGCCTCCTCTGTCTAAACCCTGACTGGTGCTCAATGACAGCTGAAAGAACTCGTGAGGACGGGGGGGAAGGGATGTGGAAGTGAAGGGCTGGGGTGGGGGTGCAAACACATAGGTCATGACCTTGCTGTGGGGTAGGAGGATGTGATGAGTGCTGGGGTTTGGAGACGGCAGGCAGCTTCCTCCCTATAAGGAATGGGGGGGGGGGGGTTGTGAGTGAGCCTAAGGCAGAGAGGGGATGACTGCTAGCAGTCTGACAAAGAAGGTCCCCATGGGAGAGCCCAGCGCGTCTCCTTTGACAAGTCCTACAACCTCCACACACACGCCTGGCCCTGATGACCCGTCTACTGGAGAACAGCTGGCATGTTTGTTCACACTGGGCTAGGAGCTGCTGGGGCCATGTCCCTGTTCTTTTTTTTTTTTGGCCCCCCATTTTCATTCAATCATTTTAACCTCTATAGCGAATAAAGCTAGACAAAAGCAGGTACTGGGTCATTTTAGAATTAGATTTAGTAAATCAGGTGGTATTAAATGGAGCTAAGTACAGACAGGGAGAAACAAACCCCTTGAAGGTTTCAGCACGCGATTATGAAAGTAGGGTACAGTATAATCGCCCCACTTTATTGACACACTATTCTTAGCCTCACACAAGAAGGCGGCTATGGTGGGGAATGTGAAGGAGAGAGAGTAGGCTATGGTAGGGAATGGGGTGGAGAGAGTAAAGAAAGATATAACACTATATAAAAAAAAGTCAACAACAGATGACAGTAACAGGATGGCACAGACCTTCCTCGTCGATCCATTTCATTGTGAAGAGCTGGTCATTCTCCAGAGCACACATGTCTCGTACCTCATTGGTCAGGCCCTCGTAGGAGATGGAGGGCTCGAAGTGTGTGATCATGATATCCCTAAAAAACACAGAACAGGTCAGTCAGGTATACGGCTAAGCCAGAACACACACATGCACACTTTACTATACTATATTGTGCATCAGACACTGTTAGTGTGCACTTGCGTTATTTTTAACCTGTCCACTTTTTGTGAGTTTCACATTCATCCATGTCATTACACCACATCTTCTCAGTTATGCTATGCTTACAGTGTCAGCTCCCCTACCTGAACTCTAAGTCTGATGGACAATAACAGTGTAATAGTAAAACCACTCCTTTCACACAGTATTGGGAGTGTTTTTGTCTTTTGCATTTCATTCCATCTTTACTGTGTTGGGACTTTTTTTCTGCTGTTCCAATTTGTGTTATGTATGCTGCTATTGAAGGTCTCTCCGGATAAAAAAAAGCATCTTTCTATAACACACACAGTTGTGAGAAAGCTGTAACTAAATTGTTGCATTCAGTGTGCAAGTTTAAGAATGAACTTTGGTCTTCCTAGAAAAGGGGGGACAGAGAAGGTGTGTCTGTGTGTGTGTGTGTGTAAGAGAAAGAGAGAGAGAGAGAGAAACAGGCAGACAGACAGAGAGAAAAGAGAGAGAGAGAGAGAGACAGACAGACAGACAGAGACAGGCAGACAGACAGAAAAAAGAGAGACAGGAGCTGCAGAGGTAACAGAGCTGATGCAGGACAGTACACCTAAGGAGGGCTCATCCTCCTCCACCAGCCTGCGCAGTGAACTGCTCAGCATGCAGTGCAGTGTAGCCAGTGCTCCAGTGGCCCACAACCAGAGTGGACGAGTGTGGCAGGTCTGTGTCTGCTCACTGCAGTGGAGAGATGGACACCAACCCTGCGACATCTCCATCCTGCGTGACGACAGGGCAAACTGGCAACAGAGGCACTGCTGTCTTGGCAAAGTGACCTTCTCTTCACAGCCTTTGCTGAGAGACACATTCAATTGCACAGGCAAGTACATCAGCCCTACGATCCTAATGGTTGATATGGTAAAATGGCTGTGGCAACACAGTCAGCATGAGCAATCTCAGCAGCACTGTATTTTTAAGCCTTCTTGTACTCCTGGGACAATAACAACAATGATAACAACAACAACACGCATTTGTTAACACAAAAGGTCACTGCCACTGTTGTGCATGAAAAGATGGCCCCCATACATCACATATGACCCATTACATAGGGCAGGAGGCTAGATAGAGTAAGAAATGGTGGAAAGAAAATAAAGCAGCGACTGAGTGTTGGTGTAGCAGGCCACATGAATCTAGCTGGCCTAAAAAGCATCCTGTGCTCTTCCTCCAGGCCTGAACGTCACCCTGGCGCTCCATCTCCCACAGCAGATGCTGTTAATTATTAATGGCCGTGGGAGTCCCCTCTCCCTCTAGCCTTCCATCACTCACTCACTCCCCAACGAATCTGCTACTGCCAGGTCTCAGCTTACTCCTACACATACACACACACTCATGAGCTCACAAGCACATGCGTACACACACACACCCACACACAATGACCCTGCGCACACTCCCACACCGATGTATATGCACATCTCAGCATACACACCCATCCACACACACATACACACAAATGCATACAAATGTACAAGCACTGCAGCGTGCATGCAGACACAACACACATGTTCACACACACACAGGCACACACAGGCACATCCCCTGCCAATGCAAAGCAGAAATACATCACCAGTAGGGTAAATGTTAACAGTCTTACAGCAGGCAAAAAAAAGGTACATGGTCACATATGATAAGACTAATCCTTAAAAATGACCATCAGAGGAAAACAATATGTGAGCATCAAACATGAAAGTGTGACTGGCGTCATGCGCCAGTGTCTCTTAGGGTACAGGGTTTGATGTGCAGCTGAGGGAAAAGGTGCTGCAGGTTGGTACCAAGAGTCTGGGCTCCCTTCTCATCACTCGGGATGTCATCCATTAGGCATCTCTATGTGGCAAGTTTGTTTCTGTAGGTGCTTCGGCACAGACAGAAACTGCCGAAATGTAGCCTGGCAGGAGGAATTTGAAGGACACTTTCGTTGATACAATGTTCCCGCCCAGTGGCAAAGCGTACACAAAGCATGCACTTGGACTGGTAGTGCTTCTGTTATGCAGCCGGCCAATGGCCTACCCCCGGCTGTGGGTTAATGTTTACTCGGTGCCGGGAAGTGAAGATAGCAGTCTAGTAAAACTTCCTCATTCTCAAAAGCCTGCATGAACACATGCAATCAGCGCACACACACCGCCGTTAGCAAGTGGCATGAACCTCAATGCTTGTCGCAGGCAAAAAACAAGTGTTGCCTCTTTACAGAGATGTAGGAAATAATTAACGGTGTAGAGAGGCACCGACTTCTCTCTACCCTGCGTCCATCATGGTGATGATGACTAACAGAAACTGACTACCAAGTTGACTGACTAAGATGATACATTCCTCAGGTGTGTTGTCACACCAAACACACGGCTACGTATTGCTCCTTCTCTCTGCCCTTCTCATAGTTCTGAACCACATCATCATGGTCAATCCTGATCCACCACTGACGGCAGTCTCCCATCAAAGTACTGCCAGGACCCCATGCACACCAAACACAAAGCCCTTTAAAAGGCTGGGTGTGTGGAATCTGGCTGAACCACCATTAATCTGGTTAGAGAAATTAAACAGGCAGGGAGGTATGAGGGTGTAAGACCCCTGACGTCTAAATCTCCTTCCAAAGCCTCATCGGGTCCATCTGCTGAGCAGAAGGTCTGTCTTCACTGGGCCTAGTGCTAAGGGCGGGGGGGGGCTGTAGGGTCAGTGGGGGGGGAGATGGGTCTGCAGGCTCCTGGGTGAACCATGTATTGCTCTCTGCTGTGCTGACATTCAGCCAACACTGCTCACTACAGTGATCTAAGCCTACAGCCTGGCCTCCCTTAATACTGACTTAAGCATCCTCTTTAACTGCATGTTTTTTTTTTTGTTTGTTTTTCAAAAGACACAGAAATGGCAATAATTTTTTTAAAAGCCCACAGCTTCCACTGTCTGCTGTCACAAAGATGCCCATATATGCGAATTTGCCTGCACCGTTGATATTGGCAATATTGGACGCAGCCGTATCGTGTAGGCTTATGTACCATACAGTGTATGCCTAATTTTTTGCCCACAGGCATAGCCTGTGTTCAGATAATTATAACAGACACAAGACTGAGCCAAGGCACTCTGCAGTGTGGGATGCTAGTCTACATGACCCTGTATCAGACCACACTCAGCTCTTACTGCTTAAGCATAATGCTGCACTACATCATCATTCTGTGCATTAAATGCATCTTATTTGTGCTTAAGGGGTTTTCCACTAAAAAGAGAGAAGACTACAATGGCCAGGAGAGAGAGAGAGAAAAAAGACAGGGAATGAGAGAAAAAGAGAAGAGTGATGCTTCCATATTATGCCACAAAACCGGCACTGTGTTCATTCATGCAGAGAGTTGCTATTAAAAGGCACACAGCGAAGGAAAGGAGACAGAGAGAAGAAAAGGATGAATAACTCCACTTGGACTTGCACTCGTTGGAGGCCTCAAGTACCTCACAGCAAAGTGCTGACTGAAATAGGCTTCTCTTAGATAAAGAGGGAGAGAGAAAGAGACTCAAAAGCAGGGAGAAAATGATTTCCTTGTGCGGAAGGCTGGCACAGCGTGGCTCAAAGCCGTGTGAACACACAGGCCCAAATTGATGGTTTCATACAGAGTCGACGCCCAGACTTTTGGTCACAGAATGTTTAAGGAAATGGACTATTTTTGTATACAGACATGTGTTTACCCTTTGAGAACTTCCCTCTAAGAAATCTGAACAGAGTTGAACTGCACAATGTGCTCCCCCAAAAATAAGATGGGTTGAAGACAGGAATGCAAATTGACTAGGCCAATTCTTATAGGCCTAGTAAGGGTAGTCTGTTCAAAGGGCAACTCTGTGGCTGCATAATTTAGCCTAGGCCAAAAAGGTAGCCTGCTGCATTTACAGTGACAGTCTTGGCTACTAAGCAAGCTGCCAAGAGTACGATGGAGCAGAGTTACCATCATGCTTACACATTTTTAATAAAGATAAATGTCTAACTGTCCTGGTTTGAGTAAAAAATCATCTTTAGGTCAGGAGTGAAACCCGCATGTCTGCTTCTGCTTTTTGAAGGGTGTAACTCAGTCTGACCAGACGTTGATGGAAAAACCTGCTCCAGGTGTAGACAGCAGGTGATAGTTTTGTGCGCCTGTATACAGCTGATTAGGATTCAGATGCAGGGCTCAGGACGCGGGCAGAGTCCATATAGAGGCCGCCACAATACTACAACTGTCTGCTGAATTATCTGGCTTCTTTCGACATTGTTTGAATTCCTTCACAGTCATCACATAAATAGCTTGACGTTTTGTTTGCAGTAACACCCGGCAACCCACTGAAGACAATACATAAGGGTGAGGCAAGCTGGCAATGCGAGAGGGAAACAACTGGTCCATCTGGCATGAGGTTGTTGCACAGCAAGCTTTTCAGGTTGTATGTGGATGACGATTACACACACACACACAGACAGTGGCTATACCGCTCACACACATCATACTGTGTACACACCTCAAGTACAACCTATTTCAATTTCACAAGTCATTTAAAGTTCCCTCAGGACCTCCATTTCCACTGCATTAGGCATCACTTTGCCAGAGCCAAATGATCTATCCAGACAGAAGTAATTAGTCCAATATGCTCCAGTAACCACTACAAAATGAAAGACTAATGTACTTTAATTGAATCAGGAAGGCTAAAATTTAAATTGGTGAGAGACATGTATAGTGTGTTAATACAAGGCATTACCTGGTCGACACAGGGAAAAGAGCATTTCAAAACAAAATCCTCACAAAACTTACATTAGTTGCTGAAATCAGTGAATTTCATGTTTCCCATCTCGAGCATTTAAACCCATAACTTATTATCTTGTATTTGACTATGCTGATATCGTCATTAATTTTAATCATTTTTTCTCAATTGAGAGAATAATAATACCGACACACGGAGAGCCCTGGATAGAGCGAAATCTGAGCTTCCTGTGACAGTGGCGTAGCATTGCTACAAAATATATGCCCATCCACTGTGAAATCGTAACGCTTATTAATGTTTCCAATTTCACACTGATTCATATAAGCACAGACCTGTGAAAACGTCCACGCCTTCAACACCCAAGTTCACTTAAACACCCTGGTAACGTCCCATGTTAGGCTAACCTAAGGAACAATATCTAAGTGACGCTAAATGACTATTAATACATGTTAGTGACTAAACACTGTATAATCCTTGATCCGCACTTCTTTATTTAAACCACTGACATTGTATAACAATGTAGACAAACAGTAACAACGGTGTCAAACCTGCTAATATTGCGCAGCTATACCAAACGATTTTGTTACTCTTTTGTTTTTGCCAGCCTGTGTTACTGTCGTTTGAACACATTTCTATAACAAGCTAACATAGGAGATAACTTTAAACGAGCCTATCTAACTTTATCCACTATCCAGTCCGCTTCCAAAGTCAAAACACAGGTAGCTTAACGTTAGCCATGCTAACAACCTGAGACAAGTGCCTCGATAGCGCCTTAGCTAGCGGCCGAGTCTGATCACAAAGTTCATCTTCTAGGTTAGAAACTTTACGCTTATTTTGAAGAATAGAGATATCGACTGAGTAGCTTTATACTACACAGCATCCAAATAATCTTTACGCGAGTAATGTTATGACAGTACACCGAAGTCTAACCTAGCTAACAAGTGAAGTGGTGTAGCTAACTACCTAGCTAAGGTGCCTAGCGTAAGATACTGAAACTGCTAACTTGGTCAGCTAGCTAAATAAATATCCCGAGATCTTATTTTACGGCAGAAACAATGACTCAGATTATAGACCGCAGCAACCCATTAGTTACCAGTTTTAGGAGGAAAACATCAAATCTTACCCTTTATAGTAGGCTTTCACCCGGACTTGGTGAGGATTCTCGCCGGGGTGGGACATGGTGCTGTCCCGCAACGTAGGCATCATAAGCTTTCTAGCTAGGATTCGAACTCCACTTGCAGTTACCAACGACCGGACTCTACAAACTATATTTTCCTTTGGAAATTATCCAAAGGGTAAATATCTTACTTTTGAAAATAACGTTAACGTACCCAGAACAGTTCTGATAACTATATCGCTTAAATCACGGATACACCACACGCTACTGTAAAAGTTTGTCTTATTATCTACAGGAAAACACTCCCAGAATTACTGGGCCTCGTAATCGATCATACCAATAGCGGAATGCAAGGGGGGGCATACTTCAGATTAAGCGCGAATATTAGTTTGCGGTATGTGTGATTTAAGTAATATTTATTGTAACGTCCGCCAATATAGTTATTAAGACTACATATATTTCTAGAGAAAATTGTACAATATTGTCAATTTTACCACCATCCCTGTACAGATAATGTAAGAGCGTTCAATAACATTCCGACTATACCAAGTCGGGAAATGTTGGGTGAAAAAAATGATGCGGACGCGTATGACTCCTTTTCTGACTATACAAATTATTTTATTCCACATGCAGAACTTTACCGGTAAAATAAACGCATCTTGATAAATGCTGACAGGAAGCTAAGTTCCTCGTGGGCCATCGTACTGCATCTGCTATGGTCCAAAAAGGAGATTATTAACACTCCTTGGTATTTTTCCGTGAATAAATGTGCAGTGATAGTTTCCCAAACTGCGAGACAACGGTGCGCGTGAAACGAATGGCAGTGGAGAACATAACCAACATAGGCTATTTATTTTACTTCGTGGGGTTATAAGCTACTCTGCATGCTTAAAACTCAAACTCTTGCCAGCCTCCCAAACGCAAAATTCATGTGAAGTCAACGTGCTTCATATCAGCCTGAGCAACTTCTGTTTAGATCCTATTTCTGCGCTTTCAGAGGGTGGGCTCTCATATTTCAGATACATAAGCTATTAAATCTGGATGTGCCAACCAGAGTTTGAAGTCGTATAAAAGACACCCCACCTCCCCCTCACCCCCAAACACACACACACACACACACACACACACACACACAATCGGGCAATGCTTTTAAACAGTTGACAAGTGAAACAATATTTCCTTTTTTTGCACGATTGTGAAGAAGTAAGGCTGTAACGGAGAATATTTAATAGCAGAACAAAGAAGTTATAAGTTCGATTGTAAACCTTTGCCTCTATAGACGACTTTGGTGCAAAGATGTTTTATTAATAAAGCTTTGACGTAAGAAATTATGCAGACAAACTGCAAATTGGCAATAATCACGCCTACTTTGTTCGCATAGTTCTCACAAGAACCTCCGCTAAAGTTTAGGTAGGCCTTGCCTCCAAGCACATCAAACAAAATAAAACTGACAATTAACATATCGGCTATCTAGTTCCGTTACAAATATCATAAAACATCTGAGCTTAAATGTTGTACGAGGTCCTCCTACACTGCGAGTGGTGCTGTGTCCAACTTTTCTTTCCGTTTGCCGTTTTTCTTTTAGCTCCGTCTTCTAAGCACTGACGCATCAGAACATGACTGAGACCGTGACAGTCCAGAGATACCATATGCTTACCTAAAGAGGCATGTATTATGAACAGTTGGATACAGGTAATATGCGCATCCGAACTTGATGCATGCCTGTAGTTATAGTATATTAATGCAGCGACCGTTGGCCATAGGAAATTTGGATTGCTGTACACAAGCCGACTGTACACCACATAAATGTAATTGTAACACATAAAATAATATGTTTGGTTTCTTGCCGAAGGCGTCCCCCAGATAAGATGGGGTCTCGAGATGATGCAAACAGCTAAACGTTCTTTCTTATGAAACCAAAATCTTAACTGTGATTGTTTTTAACTGATGGTGCTGCCGATAGAGTAAAGTGATTGTATTTTTCTTTCCAGATAGCCCATTGCAATTTTTTTTATATGACACCATTATTTATCAGAGAAAAGGGGTTTCAGGCTTTTTTTCTCAGGTACAGCTAGCTATAACTGCTTAATTGCCCGCTATATCACACAGGGTATAGGAATAGGGAACATCCAGTATATGAGTAACCTAAAGAGCTAAAAAAAAAATCACAGTACAGAACAATTTATTGTCACGAATCTTCATTCAAGAAGCACATAGGTGTGTACTTAAGTTTAGCGACGACCTAATTAGTTGTACCCTAGTCATGGAATAGATGGAGTTGATAATTGTATGGTGATTTGTGGAAGAATTTGTATACCATGCCCTTTTCGTTACTTCTCCATAGGGTGCCTATTTTAGGTAAAAAAAAAGCTTTATATTGATATTTGGAATCATATAGGACGGATAATCAGTTTGTATTGTTGCACTGTCAATATCTCCTATTGCTTATTTTTTGTTATACCTATTCTTATTCTAGTGATTATTTTTTGTATACTGAATCATTCCTTTTTAAAACTTATTTTAGTTGTTGTGTGACAAGATGAAAGAAAAACATTTCCATGATGTTATGGCACAATTAAATATTGAAGGCAAACTTGCATAAAGAAATATGTTCGAAATACAGCCAGATTTGATGTCATTGTTATGTTTAATGAGCTGGTTAGACAAGCATTAGCCAAAACATCAGTTTCCCTCACACAGTGAAAGAATGTTTATAAATATGCAAGTGAGCAGTCAGGTGAATCAGATGTCTTCTTTACCTTCGTCAGGTGTAGCCTTCCATGGGTGCAGACTGTTTTGATCTGTGAGAGATGGAGAGAAACAGTCCAGGAGAGATGAGAGGCACAGCAAGCCTTGTCACTCATGCCAGCGCCAGCACCACACCTGCCACCCCTAGCACCACCACCAGCACCACATCTGCAGCCACCAACCCAGCCAGACCATCCACACCCAGCCGCACCCAGCCACTGCCCCCATCCTCCACTGAAAGACAGGCTGTCCAGGTACACTCCACCACATGATGTGCTGAATTAAATGAAATGTGTGCACTTACTTCGATAGTTCTGTGGTTTATAGGCCTGTGTTATTGTCTCCTTTGACAGATGAAAGTATAGTTGTAGTAGTCAACAATATAGAGAGACAGTGTTGCAATGGAACCAACATTTACTGATAATCCAAGTAAAATGTAAAATAAATAATATTTTTGCATTGCATTGTTAAATTAAAAAAAAAACAATGAATATGGCTGATCATAATTAAGTCTTGCCTGTGTATGCTTGTGACTTCCCGTGGGCAGGTGATCCAGCAGGCGGTGCAGCGACCACAGAGCACGGCAGCTCAGTACCTGCAGCAGATGTACGCAGCCCAGCAGCAGCACATACTGCTCCAGACAGCCGCTCTCCAGCAACAGCAGCATGTCACTGCCTCACAGAGCCTGACCACTGCACAACAGGTCTGCTTCACAGAGCAACTCCCCCACACAGGTCTGCTTCACAGAGCAACTCCCCCACACAGGTCTGCTTCACAGAGCAACTCCCCCACACAGGTCTGCTTCACAGAGGCTGACCACTGCACAACAGGTCTGCCTCATGATATCTGACCACTACACAACAGGTCTGCTTCACAGAGCCGGACCACTGCACAACAGGTCTGCTTCACAGAGCACCTCTCCAGACCACTGCAGCTCTGCCTGGGACTTCTGGCAGTGCAACCTACAATATGTTAGGATAACATATACGTAGCTCTGGTATAGGTCTAAAGGAAACCCTGAGACTGAGATACTATGGTGCTTAATATTTGCTTAAAACAGGAAGAAAATGAAGAACAGCTCCCACACACTGTCTGCTAAACTTACAATGTAAATGTTATGTTCACAGACTGGATGGACCAAAACAATGTAATAAAATTTATATTGCAAATTCAGCAGACAGTGTGTGGAAGGTTTTGCTCTGTTAAGTTGTAAATCTTCAGGTTTAGTCCGACTCACCTGTCGATAAAACAGGTGTGCAAAAGTTTTTGTTTTTGTAAAACAGAGAGGAAGATAAAAAAACAAGGTGATATCTTAAACAGCAGGCCTCACTAAGACAGCATGGTTCTTGTTTTAGTGTTTCATGGTTGTGCTTTTCTGTTCAAAACCACTTAATATTAGTTATTTTGTATTTACACAGACATACACTACAGGCATTGCCCTAAAAGCACTGTCTGGACATGACTTAGCCTCAGTGTATGCTTGTCCGGGAAGCAGCCCCTAAAGGCCATGTGTGTTGTGTTAAACGAGAAACCAGTGTGACACCATATGCACGGTCCTGTGAGTCTTACCTGATGACTAACCACCGTTCCTGTACTGCCGCCCACACAGTCCGTCAGCAGGCCCTCTTCCTCCTCTCCTCCCTCCACCAATGGGAGCCTGCCACAGTCAGTCAGCGTTTCTCAGACCTCAGTAAGTCCCTGGTCTGCATGACTACTCCATGTTGCCACAACATACTGCTACACATAAAACAATCTAGATTTAATATGGCTTTATCTGTGTGATTATTGGTTTATTTTATTGTTGTTGTTATAATAATAATACTAATAATAATAATAATAATAATAATACATTGTATTTATTACATGTGCCCTTAATGACACTCAAGTTATCTTCACTTTTTTTGGTTCTATATTTTAATGTGTGTTATGTTGGACCATGATTTCCAATTTCTACTTCTTGTTTTTTTTTTCAGCAAGGTTTTTCTGTCAGTCTCTGTTCTCTAACTGTGATCTGGATTGCTCTGATCTGGTCTTCTAGATCACCCTGTCTACCACTCCACTGACCAGTCAGCCTATTGGCCGCATCCACGGCACATGTTCCACTCCAGCGGGGGGTACGATATCCCAGCAGGCCATGCTCCTTGGGAATGGCTCTCCTACGGGTAGCCAAGCCCAAATGTACCTGCGCACCCAAATGGTACAGCTTTAGTTCACTTGACACTTTAAGTTGAAACCAAATATTCAGAGAAACAGACAATTTCTTCAACCACCATTATCAATATTCATAAATTCTAACACAATTGATTATAGTCGTCAAACCTACTTCCTGTCTGTCTTTCATTACTTTATTATTATAAAAAATAACACAACCTTCTCTCAGACTACCATAACTAAAACATGCACCTAAAGCTCTAAATTCTAATTTTGTTTACTATGTTTACAGTCTTTCATTTAGCAGACACATTTACCTTAACCAAGGTTCATTGCCAGTTCTGTGGAGATTGTCATCCTTTAATGTTTGATATCATTTGTCATGTATTTTCTTAGCTGATGCTGCATTATGTTGTATTGCACAACACTTTCCTAATCTCCTTTACATCACACAGTACTCCACTACACCTCCCACACTATTGCACTACGCTCCCCTATTTCTTATTTAGTACACTACACTCCTCTACCCTTGCCCTTGTTGTCTCTCCTCTGGCATGGTCCCCCTCCCTCCTGTCAGCTGATTCTGGCTCCTGCTGCCACAGTAGCTGCTGTGCCGTCTGATCTCCCAGCTGTTAACCCCACACCCTCCCAGCCCACCTCCACACAGGTGAGTACCCCAGTGCCTCAGGCAACCTCGAGACCCATTCCATACTGTTCCTCCCAGTACGCTGCCTGAGCCCACACTGTGTTGCAGATGGGAGTGTGCCGCATAATGGGGCTGGTGTTGTAATGTAAGGGGCTTCCCCTCCTGCCTTTGGCTTGAGTGTGCCGTGTGCCCCATGTAGGTGCAGACCTTGGCTCTCCGCTCACAGCTCCCTGGTGCCTTGGCTCAGAGCGTGCAGCTGAAGCCCTCCTCTCAGGGCCAGACGGCAGCCCCCTCCCTGCCCAAGATGTCCATTAGCCCCCTGAAGTCCACCCAGCTGCCCCACGCGTCCATGGAAACCTCCGGAAACGACCTTGGACAGATGCCGTCGGCCCATCAACTTATCGCCCCATGTAAGTGCTAGCTTGTGATTACTAACTTGTTTGTTGGCCTGGGGTTTAAATGCGCTGATGTTTAATACACAGTAGGGCTGAATGATGTTAGGAGGGTGTGCAATAAGGCTGAATGTTGTGATGGTGGCCAATCCATCAGCACAGATTATGGAAATGTACAATTTTTGCCGATAAATTGTGTTTTGCAATAATACATTATAACGTTTATAGTGCATGTTTATATTAAAGTGTCAGCATTTTCTATTGAACGTCAGAAGGTGCCAGATAACCCTCTTTATTCAGATAGTGGAAGGTTGTGACAGTTCGAGCAGGTGGGTTACAAAAAAGAAGCAGCTTTAGCAGGAAGATGGATAAAAATAGCAATAACAAGCAATAACAGTCAATACATAAAAAATAATAGCAACAAGCAACTTTAAACAAAGGTTGCACAGGCATTCAAAAGTTATAGAGATGCCAGTGCAGTAGAGTCAAATTACTTGCGTTACACAGGACAAAACGATGACTGGACAATTGACTAACAGGGGGAGCACAAATTACACATACGTGTACACGTAAAACAATCAGTCGACGTAAAACACGAGGCAGACTCTGACATTCCATGTCAACACCTTGCCACATAGCCTACTCTTCAGCAGACTCATTAAATATGTTTTTTTTGAATATCACATTAAGCAATAACCAGAGATGGCTTGCTTAAAGCCATACTTAGTATCCCCATGTGAAATTAGTTGTAAAGCTAGCGGGCGTAACTTAGGTTAACAAGGCCACATGGTACCCAGCAAACAAGCCCATGTGGGCCCACAGTGGGGCCACTGCGGGCTATAGTTCGGGCCCACTGTGGGCTGCCCACTGTGGGCCCCATTACCGTCGTGAAATGGTGGGCACATGTGGGCCCCACACTGCTGGACCCTGGCGGGGCCCCTGTGGGCAAACCCACAGTTTGGGCAGAGTGTGGGCTTGCCCACATTTTGCTGAGTGGGCCCATTATGGGCCCCTTATGGGCCCACAGTGGGGCCACTGCGGGCTATAGTTCGGGCCCACTGTGGGCTGCCCACTGTGGGCCCCATTACCGTCGTGAAATGGTGGGCACATGTGGGCCCCACACTGCTGGACCCTGGCGGGCCCCTGTGGGCAAACCCACAGTTTGGGCAGAGTGTGGGCTTGCCCACATTTTGCTGAGTGGGCCCATTATGGGCCCCTTATGGGCCCACAGTGGGGCCATTGCAGGCTATAGTTCAGGCCCACTGTAGGCTGCCCACTGTGGGCCCCATTACCGTTGTGAAATGGTGGGCACATGTGGGCCCCACACTGATGGACCCTGGCGGGCCCCTGTGGGCAAACCCACACTACCCTCAGAAACCCCACACCTGCCCACACTCTACCCCCAGTAAACCCACAGCTGCCACCCATACCCCCCACCCCTTAACCCACACCACAGCCCACATGCACCTCTATGCAATGCCCATAGCACAAGCTGTTCAGTAATACAATTAAAACAGAAATCATGTAATTATAAATAATTTTATTTGTTTTGATTTTCTGATCTTTGGATCCTGCCTCCATCTTTATCCCTGCCTCCATCTTGTACTGCATCTAAAAGCAATACAACAGAAAAGGGCAAACATTTTAGTTTTAAGTGTAGCCCTATGAGCATTTAATATCCATCAGTAATAAATAGGTCTTATAATACATAGCATAACTAAATAAAGTTCATAATGGATAAGGTCTTGATAAAATGTTAAACTGGTTAAGAACGTTTAAGAGCTTTGATACTCATAGGGCTCTATTTTCACGATCATACGCGCATTGTCTAAAGTCTGTCGCGCAAGTTGCTTTGGGGGTGTTCCCGACACAATTTGGTATTTTCACGGCGGAAAAAGCGAACATTGCGCCAGGCGCATCGTTCAAAAGGGTTGGGTTAAGTTACTTCATAAGTCATGGGTGTGTTTTGGGCGTAACATACAATTAACCAATGAGAATTTATACTCTCATTCCCTTTAAGGGCCAGCGGGCGCATTGTCCATAGCCTGTTGCTATTACGATGGCGGATTTACCCGGACGGAGGAGGAGCTTTTCGGTGGAGGAGACCGATCTGCTCGTGCGTGAAGTAAAAGCGCGTGAGTAGTTAATATTCGGGGATGGAAAGAATCCCCCCAAACCTCCGCGGGTCATAGAAGTATGGGAGGAAATATCTTCAATAATTGTGTCCTCCTTTGGCAAGAAGAGAACTTTCAAATAGTGCCCAAAGCGGCAACGTTAGAAGACGTGAAACAAAAGCTATAAATTCAAAGGAAACATCAAAAATAAAAGGTGGAGGTCCATTAGTCCACTAGTTTTCTTTTTGATGATTAGTCCATTTCATTTCTTACAACTTGCCACGCTGTTTATTAAATAAACTGCAGAGCATTGCAATCGCTGTTTATTTAAAAGACAAAAGAAACTGCAGAACATTGCTATAAACTGCAAAACATTGCTATACTTATTATTTGTGCCTGTTTGCTTATTAAAACATAAAAATACATGGCTACACAGGCTATAGCCTATACGTTGCAACTTTTCTGCCAGTTCAGCTCGCCTCTCTGGGGCAGCAGCAGGTACATCGGGGTTCAACGCGCTGTGCGCCGAAAGCGGTACAACAACGTTAGAAGACGGGAAACAAAGCCTTAAACTCAAAGGAAACATCAAAAATAAACGGAAGGTATAGGTCCATCAAACCATTAGTCCACTAGTTTTCTTTTTGATGATTTGTCCATATTATTTCTTACAACTTGCCACGCGGTTTATTTAAAACGACAAAATAAATCGTAAATAAACTGCAGAACATTGCAATCGTTGTTTATTTAAAACGACAAAAGAAATTGTAAATAAACTGCAGAACATTGCTATAAACTGCACAACATTGCTATATTCTCATTATTTGTGCATGTTTGCTTACTAAAACATACAAATAGCCTACATAGCTGTACAGGCTATACATGTTGCAACTTAACTAATGTGGTACATGTACAAGTTTGTGTGTGTGTGTCATCGAACAGGTAGATCAGACATGACACGGTTGCTGCGTGGTTCTTCCACCACCGTCGCAAAAGTGCCGTAGCTTCCTTCTGCCAGCTGCGTTAGTTACTAAATATCAGTTGTCCTGTTTCCTAGGTCAACGGGGAACCCACCAACTTATCATCCAGCAGAACGCCAGCACCCATCGGCAGGTGCAGCCTATCGCCCTGCGGGTTACACCACAAGAGCACCCCACGGCCCTCTCTCTTCAAGCGCGGACGCTGCCTTCTCCATTACCTCTTACTATGGCCGCACCATCACTTCGGTGCGACCTCCTACACAACGCCTCCTCCTCCTCCTCGTCCTTCTACACTTGCTCGGAGCAGACTCAGTCAGCGGTGCAAATGTCCACCGAGACTAGTTCGGCCCAGGCTGTACGCCCACTGCTAGAGCTGGAAACGTTGGAGACGGAGGGACCTCTTTCCTCTGCTTCCCTTCAATCCTGTGGCTGCCCTACCACCACCACCGCTACCAGCAACGCTCCCCCCAGACCCCTGGCCACTTCCCTGGCCTCCCTGCAGAGGCTGTCCCTGAGCTCAGTGCAGGCGCTCTCTGTGCAGTCGGGCCAGGTGCTGGTGTCTGAGGAGAAGCTCCCTGTGGCTGAGGCACTCGTCCAGCTGCCCTTCCAGGGGCTTCCACCGCCACAGACTGTGGCTGTGGACCTGAAGTTGCAGTCAGTGGCCCAGACAGAAGCACACTCTGTGAGTAGTATCACTGTGGGTGTCGTGAGGGGTGAACAGGGCACTGTGCAGCTGCACAAAAGTATGTGGTTGTATAAAATAACAAAATTGTGATTTTATGATGTGCTTAACAATGCAATTGTATGACATTCATTGCCTAATTGGTCTCTCATTTAGTTTACAGGCCAATTAGTATGTTTATTATTATTACTATTATTGTTGGTCATGCTAATGTAATATTAGCAGTGCTTTTTTATGGCGTGCTGGTTGTAATACAAATGTCAGTATTTTGTCATTCCACTGGTGTAAGTTGTTTGAATTACAGTGTCTGGTAAATACACAGAAAGTGAATTTGTTCATTCATTTGATAGACAGGACAGAGGCTAAGTATTGAGCACAAAGTAGCAGTAGGGAGAAATGAAGATCCTTCGACAACGTCAAAGAGCCGAATCCCCACCCCGCCCCCCCTGTTGCCCCCACCTGACATGGATGGAGACTGTGAAAAGAACACACCACCCCTGCCAGAGAACAGCACAGGTACTCAGTCAAAGTCTAAGTCAGCTTTATTGTCAAAAACCATATGTACAGGTTGCACACACACACAATTTGAAATTGCAATGCTCCCTAGGCCCACAGTGAACATTAAACATCTTATAAACAATCGCCATCGGTGGTGTGAACAGGTGTATACGAAGCTTTTCAATTTAAAGATTTTTGAGTACTCTACTGAGTATAAAGATAGTGCTATGTAAATGCAATCCATTTAACAATTGTTATTGTTGCTGTTATTCTTCTTATTATTGTTACTACTACTATTATTATTAGTAGTAGTAGTAGCACAATACCTTCAAGAGGGCCCAAAATGTCCAGCATGCTGCATACGTTAGTTTATCATAATTTTACATGCTCGTAATTTTACATGGTATTACATACATTTAAGTTAACTCTGTTGTGCATTTTTTCACCATCACTTTGTAAGGTACCTGACCAATTATAGCTAAACGTGTCAACATATTTGGCATAGACCTGTCGGCATTTTTCCACCCCCTCTGCAGCTGAGATGGACCTTTCCTCCATATTGCCGACCCAATCTGGTACCTGGTGGCCGTCCGAGGAGAGGAAACCCATTACCAGCACTCCCGTCCACTCTGCCGTGGTAAGAAGCACCAGCAAGCCCCCCTCTACCAGCCTGCCTGAGAGTCGTGAGGGCCAGCCCTCTGGGGCGTTGGCTAGACTTCATGTCCTGACACATCTCATAGATGGCTTCGTCATCCACGAGGGGCTGGAACCGTTCTCGGTATGTCCACAAGGTGGAGCTGTAGCTGTTCAGTAGCAGCAGCAGCACCAACAACTGTGGGATGTTGACAGTTCCCAGGTGGTAGTTGACACATCAGAAGCATGTAACCTGTGGCCACTTACTCTTACTTTGATGCATTGAAGAGGCAGGTTGTAATGGTTTTAAAATAAAACTGTGTGGCTGGCAGGATAGCTAGCTGCTGGGAAGACCGAGGAGCCCGTGGTGTCAGTCTGTGACACTAAGCAGAACTCCTCTGTGGACATTGTACGAAAGCCCTACACCCCACCCCCTTAAAATAAAATAAAATTAAATTAAATGAAAAATGTCATAAATAAAAAAAATCGAATCCTTCCACTGGCACATCGTGAGGGAGGTGTGTGTGTGTGTGTTGGGGGGGGGGGTACCTGGTGAATAAATGTGAATGTGAGGTTTGGTGTGGTGTAACGGGTGTTGCCTGTTGTAGGTGAACCGCTCCTCAATGAAAGATGAGGAACAGGCTGCGCTGCCGGAGAACCAGGAGGCGACCACCAACGGAGATATGGAACTCGGTGATAGCCCAATGGAGGTGGACAAGCTCGACAGCACCACTCAATTGAAAGTGGATGACCTGGATCATCTCAATGGTGAGGCATGCTGTATGCCATGGCATGTGCAAAAGTCAGGTATTACCACAAAGGGGTAATGCTGGCTTTATAAAGTAATATACATGACTATAACGTGTTGGTCCTACCTTGCACACAACCCAGGTAATTTCATAGCTCATGTTAGCGCTAATTAGCTGTCCTGTGCTAATTAGAATCACATGGGTTTCTGAAGCCAGATTACCCACATTGCACACATGCGTATACACATACACATATACATATGTAGGCCCACAGCCACACACAGTGATGTAGCTGAACACACATGTTCTCATGTAGTTTCCTCTACACTATCACACAGATGCTGATTCTATCAGCACATATGGATGCATGCACAGCATACTCACAATTTCATCATTTCCCTTTTACTCTAACTTGGACACACACACACACACACACACACACACACACACACAAGCTAGTTATCACCTATTGTGACACTGGCCTCCTCTAACTCTGGAGGCTGGAAGTGTAGTATAAAGTGTCTATAGAGAGTAGAAGAAAATAAATATGCATTGGAGCTTTACCAGTCCAAGTAACATGTCTTTTGATGTAAACCCTCACTCTGTGAATGCAGAGGCCCAGCAGCAGAGCCCCTCAGACGAACTGCAGTGCGAGTTTTGTGGCAAGAAGGGATACAGTCACAGCGTCCTTCGCTCCAAACGCTTCTGCTCCATGACCTGTGTCAGGTGCGTCTCCCTCAATCTCAGTGTCAAAAATGTAGTAACCCCCCTGTGAACAGGGCAAGCGGTCACCCTGGTTGCAGGTGAGGCGAGACTGGACGTAGGAGGGTAAAAAGGACGCAGGCAGGCAGCAAAAAGTTCCAATGAAGAACTGGTGGTTTATTTAAACAAAAAAAGATTTCACAATGCTAATTGCATAGCTTGCTGTATTCCTAAAAAGTTGCAATAGTATAAGCAATAGCAGTAGCAAACATTGGTGTTCAAGAGCAATAGCAATCACAGCCTCGCAGCAAGCATGTGTCTACCACTCTCCTTGAAGACAAAATGAGCCCGGTTATATAGGGCTGGTAATTTCAGCCAAATTGCACCAATCATTGGTGATTGGGCCAAACCATCCCCCACACAGGTAAAAGTTATTAAATAAACTATTTACAAAACTCACACACCCCTCAAACCCATAACAAACACAATAATAATCACCCAGCATATAATCATAACACCACCACCAAATTCATGTAAACACCCATATTACTGCAAAACACACACAATACACCCCCGTCGTGCACAATACCCGCTACCGTTGGTTTCAAAAGCAAGCGCGCTTTCTCATAGAGAGAGTGGAGGAGGCGACACTTCAGGTAAGTTTGCCGTTTGTGTTTGTTGCTACCAAGGGAATTAACTGAGGGATTTATGTGTGAAATGGGACATGGTAGTGGGGCCCGCACTACATGTCGGTGTTGGTGTTTAAATACGGTGTGGCAGGAGGAACAAATGATAAATGAGTGTGTCTCGGAGTTGTGTATATGAACGCCAAAGCGTGTGGCTGTGGTCATGGCGGTAGCACGCCAAACATTTCCCCAACTCCCCCACAAAGTTCACAAACATTACCCCTGGCTTTGCTCCTGTCCCAGACAAACATACAAAGCATTTCACCAGTGTGGCATAGTCCAAGTGTGCTCCGGTGCGGTTTGTGCTGTGGGTGTGTGTGTGTGTGTGTGTGTGTGTGTGTGTAGCTCTCTCCCGGCGCAGGTAATTAGTAGGGCACCTGCAGCGTGTTACCCGCCTCTCTAACGCTACTCTAACAGTTCACAGCATAGCGAAGAATTCACCTTCTCACACCCCCCAACAACAAACTACAGAAACTTACATGTGAGTGGTTCTGGTTCTTAATGAACTCTTGCCCAAAGACATTTTACTATTCACATTACTATCTTTAAAATCCTACAAAGACAAGATATTAAATTTAGAGATCAAAGAGGATCTATGTGGATTTAATGACATATGATATAGTAATAATAAAGCTATTTATTATGGCCAATGGGTTCATCTGACTAAATGATTACTTAAAGTCTGATATGCCTTGGTTCATCTATGTAACTGTATAAATTGCGAGACATGAGCTAAAACTTATCTCTGACTATCTCGCCCTGTCTGTCAGGTTGAGTGTGAAAAGCATGCGGTGTTTGGGCTTGAGGGCTGACCGAGCCAGCAGGTGGTCCAGGAGGCCTATGGGTAGGAGGGGGAGACCCCCTGGCCGTATCGTGGGAACCCCCAAACAGCACGTCCTCAGGCAGGTGAGCAAACGGAGGGCTCTGAGATACAGTTTAGTTTGTGCTTCCTCCATCCATGGTACTGACTCTAGGAATGGTGTTTTTATCTTGCTAAAAAAAAACACTGCCCCACTGCAGGGTGAAACTGGAATCAGGAGCAGTAGGTTAGGCAGTGATGTATGTACAGTAGGTGTTTATTTGTGACCACTGACAGGATGTGAAGCTAATAAGGACCTGACATGCAAAAGCTTCTCTGCCTTGAGTATAGTCTTTATTCTTTGGTGGTTTAACATACTGTGTTATAATGAATGTACCGTAATTTGTATATACACAGTGTGTTATAGCCTAATGTGATATACTAGCTTTCAATGATCAATACAACAATTCCAGAGTGGGTTATCAAGTGTGATGCAAATATTTCCACACAGCAGTGAAAATGCTTTGTTGAAACGGCTTACTCTTACACCTTCATACTCCCTCTTCTGTGGTCTTATGACTTCATCTGTACTTCGTCTGAGTGTGCAGCCGCCAGCCAGGCTGGGTGGGAAGAATGAGGAAGATGATAAACCCTCAGGTCCCATGACGACCCGACTGCGTCGTCAAGCGGAGTGCGAGAGGAAACAGAAACAAAAACAGAAACAGAAGAGCAAGCACGGGAGCCCGAGTGGAGCATTTATTGTCAACGATCTCGCCGCAGTTATACAGAACCCCTCTCAGTGGACCGTGGACCAAGTGTGCACATACATCACCTCCATCCCAGGTACCAACTCTTGAGGGGGAAAAAAATAAAGCACACCAGCGTGAACCTGTGATATTGTTTTTCAGAACTGTGTAATTGGGCCTACACTAGACTAACCTTACTGTCTTAAATGTTAAACCACCCTTTTCTTCCTGCAGGCTGCACAGAGCTGGCGGAAAAGTTCCACTCCCAGGAGATAGATGGACAAGCCCTGCTGCTGCTGACCGAGGACCACCTTGTGATCTCCATGAACATCAAGCTGGGGCCCGCGCTCAAGATCTGCGCCAGGATCAACATGCTGAAGGGACTATAGAGACACAGAGCAGGAGCAGGATGCTGCCTCAGCTAAGCATAGGTTTCGTTATGTGACTTTTTGTGGGTGCTCTGAGCTCCTGCGTACTTTTTAAGGATCATATTCATCTGTCCTGTTTGGCTGGCAGATGATGTCTAAAGATGAATTAGTAGCATTTGTCAAGGATAAAAATGAAAACTATTCTTTGGTGGAGGGGGGGGATTCTGCTGAGATGTACATTTTATGTGTCAGTCGTTTTGTCGAAAAAAATAAATAAAGGAATTAAAAATATGTACTTTGTACTTTAAAATCTTAAGTTTATCTCGGATTTTAAAAATGATGCAAAGTACCATATATTTGTTGCAAAGCTGATATTCAGGAGTTTTTGATGCATACATTTCTCTGAAGACCACTCTGCAGGCAAAATTAAAGTTCATGTAAGGGTAGATTTGAAAACGCTTTTTTTTGAACAAAAATACAGCCAAGAACTTTTCGAACTATAGGCCTTAATTTCACATTTCAAAAGAATACCAGAAGAAAGAAGAAATGACACACTGGATTTGACGGCTTCATGAGATTGGGAGTCGGATCACCAGCACAGTGGTGTGGATCACACTCAAAAGTTGGTCAGTCAGAAGAGCATATAAAGGGGAGCTAAGAATTGTTGTTGAATTTCAACTAATTGTTGCCATGGCGCCGCTGCGTTCAGACGCCTTTCTGGTTGCTCCGTCTAAACTGTGCATTTATTTTTAAGTTGCTCGTTACCTCCAGCTAACTTGTTATCTGAAGGATGCAGCTCACCACTCAATGTTCCAGGGCATGCAGGGGAGTCAGGTTTTGGCTGGCATAAATCATGATGATAAAGATGATTGTTGTTCCCCCTCACAATTATGGGATGAGCTTTATTTTGTGGGTGAAAAACGACTCAGACAAGTATGACACATGGTCAGTAAATAGTACAGAGTAAATAGTTTCTTGAATGAGTTTTCCCAGCTTAAACACATCTTGTAACATTATCAATAGCTTATTCTTTCAATTCAGCCATATTCTAAGGATATCCAGCAGGAAAGGAAAATAAGACTGAACTGCAAAAACAAACCAGACTGGTATACCTTCCAAACATTGTGCAGATCCAGTTCACAGTTATTGCAAACCCTTGCTTGAGTTTATTTCCAAAACAGTGTTTAATAAGATTAATGACAAGGCATGGGTCAGGTGTTGATAAATATAATCACCGTTCACTGCTGTCAACGTTTTTTTTTTTTGTGCCTCTGTGTTTTCATGTCACTTCGCAACAACTAGGAGCAAGTAGGGTTGGCCAATTAATCAAACACATTCAGTGATCATGATGAACTGTTTTCATTATGGCCAAACTGATATGCAAATCGAGCTGGCATGTGAGACATCCTATTCCCCGCGCCGGCAGTAAGGAAATCATGTGCTAAAACATGCACAACACTCCTTTCCCAAAACTACACAAAATAAAAAACTATGCTAATCCTGAGTAAATTGTATCTGAAAGAAATGTTTCATGTTTATGACTTTTGGAGATGAATGGGTCTTTTATTAAGCTGTACAAAGTGACAGAACTTGAACATTTTCATCCCACTGTCTTTGCCATGACAAAAGTCTGGGTTCAGAAATATTTCCATTTGTTCACAACAAACGTACTGACTAAGCCTTCAAAAAAAGCAGTTAGCAGTTAAATGGCAGTTAGCTCGGATATTAAACGCCACAGTTTAATTACATGAAACTATAAATACTTGAGAAAATTAAACATACATTTTAATATAAAACATTTATGAAACATTTAAATATATGACACAAATGGGACTCTCCCTTTTAGCCATATCCAAACCTACATTCTCCTGTGCTGAACCAGTTGTTGAAGTTAAACTGTTAGCACAGTCTTTTGCCTGTTGTACACTGTTCTGCAAGGATGACGCAAGAATCCTCGTGCATTTAGTCGAGCTTGTGATGTGCACCATGTGCGTGGGAGTACACCTCGGCCCTCAGGTCTCTCACTGTCACTGAGTGAGGCTGCAGCTCAGACAAGAGAGACACTGCAGCCAGCCTGGGACTGGTTCTCTTCGGCAGCGTTCCTCGTCCCTTCTAGGCTCTCAAGCGAGTACAATGTCATCCAGTCCACAGCAGATCTGTCCTCTTACATGTTCCTGTATCACGTAACATTTCTATGTTGCATCTCATGGATCCTCCTCACATTGGAACAGAGGGAGTCCAAACGAGCCATGGCCACATCTTTGGGACACTACCGTCTGCTACGAATGAATTTCAAACAAGTTTCACAATTTGTTTCTTCACTGAGCCACACAACATAGAAAATTCACCAACACCTGCAGGACATAACACAGAAACTGAACTTGGCTGACAGTGGCTGGGGCCCTTTAGTAAAATGTGAGTGCACGGCCCAGGAGAGTCCACTTGGAGTCCACTGTACCACTGACCAACCCTTGGTCATTCAGGGCATCTTTACAGTACAGGTCTGGAGCTGAAATTGACATTCTTCATTAGCTGTTCAATCCTCAGGTTAAACTCCTGCTTCTCACTGAAATTAAGAGTGGCAGACAATTGTCAGTGCAACAAAGGGCAGAAGCAAATTGGTGTCTCCACAGACAACAGATGTTTTTAAAAGAAATTTAAAGACCTTCCTTTTTAAAAAAGCTTTTTTTATACACTATTCTTTTTAACTCCTTGTTTTTTTTTTATTTGATTACTTTGTAGCACTTTAAAAGTGCTTAATATAAAGAAAATTATAAATAAAAATTATTATTTTTATTATTTACTATTCAGTAAAGTCTTACCGTTTGCTTATGCAGGGGCCTTTGCGGTATTTCTCCTCAGCTTCTTCCAAGGTCAGGTTGTCCACTCCGGCAATGGCATAGATAATAGCCTAATCAACACATAAAAGCAAGCATAAATAACAACACACAATTTTATGTGATTAAATGTCTGAGATGACAGTTTTAGGCATTACATTGTTTTTTTTGTTTTTTGTTTTTTTTTTTTACAAAAAATACTACACATTGTTTAACAACAGATGCAAAGTTACAAGTTACAAGAAAGTTACAAGACTACCTAGAAAAGCAAGACAGTCAGGGAGTGCAGACCTCCGCCAAGCAGTTTTGGGGGCCATGCCCCCGTTTGCCAGCAGGCCCAGGCTTACCTCTGGCAGCAGCACGTCCAGGATGAAGGGGATCCTCTCCAGGCTTGCCAAGCAGGGCATGGTCTGGGGGCTCTTTCGCAGGAGCTCGTCCAGGTAGCGGTACACCTTATCCACCTGCTCCTCGTCCTCCAGGTAGGGGTCCACGACGAAGCGGCTGGCCTTCAGAAGCGCCCGCAGCCACTTGGACGTCTGCTGTCCGCTGATCACCGCCTGGCAGGAGCAATACACATTGTGACTGAAGTGCAGCAACGATTTTTTTTTTCTTTTCTTTTTTTTCCCTGCAAGGCCAAATGTGGTTTCTTCTTGTGTAAACATAAGAAATAAATATGGAATAGTCTTGGCAGATTCATTTTTGGCCAATTCATCTAAAAAGTAGATCACAGAAAAGTATGTCTTCTACCAGTTGTTGTCACAAAAATACCCTTCCTCATGGTCGTTCTCAACTAGATGGAGAGCACTACAATCACAGGCTACCACAGTGGTTTGTGTTCCACAACTACAACTAGTTAAACCTACAGTTGGCCTGGCCTCAGATCACTACCTGGAAAGGGTTAATACACATGAGCACCCTACTAAATGGGGCGACTGTTTAAATAAACAGTCTGCACTTTCTCAGCCCTGTTTATGATAACTGCGCCTAAGTCATGGACCCCCTCACTACAGTGTACAGTTTATTCTAAAGTTTTTCAGGCCACCTTTCCCACTAGATCCAGGCTTGTTTAAAAACGGATGCGATTCATTTCTCTTTCACATTAATCTATCCTCCCAATCATCCCAGTTCTCGTCACAGGAAAAATATCCCCAACCATGATTTAACAACACCATGTTTGACTGCATTGATGTCATCAGTGAGGATATGTTCATTGCCTAACTGTCAGTGCCATGTGTGGTAGTGTGTGACACGGTTTAAATGCTGTGATTTCCTTGTATGTGCTGCGATTTCCTCATACGTGTCGCACTTCTGAAGTGAGCTGACAGCACTGGTGCTCTAGGTCACTGGGTGATCGCCCCTTACCAGCAGACGCTTCTCCGCGCCCCGCTTCCTCACGATGAAGTCCACCAGCTTCTCATTGGCCCGGGTGCGCGCGGCCTTGGAGCGGTCTGGGAGCAGTTTCTTGTGCGGATACTCGCCGACCTGGTCCCCGGCACTCTCCTCCTCCGAGCTGTAGCACAGGTCGTCCACGATGAGCTGCGTGGGGAAGGTGAGGTCGGACGTTCCCTGGGAGTACTTCCTCCTTAGTGTGCAGCCTGACAGGAAGGCAAGAACATCAGGTTTACCCAGAAGAATACTGATAAATAAGGGTTTACACAATATATTTAACAGTTTGTCAGTAAGCTCTGATAATGACACAGGAGCAAAGTACCAGTGTAGTATATTCTACAGGGGTGAGTGAAATACTTACTGATATCGTTTGCGAAATACTCTATGAAGGAGCCGGAGAATGACCCACAACCTGTAAATGCGACAGTCAAAGTGTTGAACTCACACAGCAATTACAATAGTGTGTGGAGGATTCAAAATAAGACTCACTGCATTTAAGCATGGGCATTTATGAACCCATGTAATATTAATATTAACAATAATCAATCATTTTTATAATCCTCATTTACAATATATATGATAATACATGGTGTAATATAATACCATTTTGAATATTATATAACGATAATAATCATTATTTTAGGATAATTTCAGAAGCACACCGCCAACTTGAGCACCACCAACACTACCACATGTTGACATAGTTATGGTATCTGTATTCAACAGAGCTTTGAGGAATATGCACAAGCTGTCTTTGTGCCTTACATGTATCAGCAAGTAGTGGCAAGCACATAAAAGCATATACAAGCGATAGAAGCTGTGCAGCGGGCGAGGACTGCTTCTATCAGCATAGAGGAGTCAGGCAGAGCCTGGTCCAACAGCATGGGCGTCTGGTTAAGGTACGAGGTACGAGGAGCCTGGAGTTGTCATGCTGCACAATCCCACAGAAACTAAGCTTTCAGTTTCTCATACTAATCACTCAAGAAATTGTTAAAAAATCATATTGGTATCTTTTTTGCTACAAAGTACATAAACACAATAGAAAGAAGCCCTCATTAACGGTGTTATAGAAAGCTAGGTTTACTTGGACACACAGTATCATACAAACATTCACACACTGTGTTTTGTGTTATTAACTTGAATATAATATTTTAGAGATTTCCATGTGTATGCTTCCTTACACCAAGATGGAATTCACATACATTAACCTTTCCTGCTATACTAACATAGAAAAGAGATGTGCATAGTATGGCTGTTGCTGAACATATACAGAAGTGAAAATACAAGCACATGTGATAAGAAAGCGCTTGAGGTGGTTACATCAAATCCTTACGCAATAGCACGTACCCCAAGGAAACAACCCCCCAATGTCCACCCCAATCCCACCCACTCCCAGTGTCATACAAAGTTAAAGGTGCAAGTTGGACCTGCTCACCAATGCGGATTCGGTAGTCATATATGAGGTCCAAACACCATGTGACAGCGTCGCCATATTGCTGCTTTGCCTGCTCCTGTAGAACACACACACACACACACACACACACACACACACACACACACACACACACACACACACGGCACTTCGAATCAACTCTGTGAACACACCACTGCATGTTGCAAGGACTTCAGTTATACTTTGTTATGTGTGTATCTATGAACAGACACATTTGTTAGGTTTTTTTTTTCTAATCCAAAGCTATCATAGCACACAACATACAAAAAGACTGAATTCTTTTAAAATATCTTTTGATGTTACCAAAAACCAAAAACTGTCTCTCTAGAACTCTGACATGGTCAGCGTACCACAAGCTCCTCTGCATCTTCACAGTTGAAGGGCTTCAGGGTTTTCAGGGACACAGTGAGGCTGTGAAAGAAGATGAACACAACAGAAGACTGGCAGTCAACAACAAAGTAAATTACACTTGTACTGCTGAGGGACCTCACACAAGATATTGCTGTAAGTTGTCCCTTGTTTTCCATATTGACAAAAATCTAAAAGTGTTGATATTCTCTTAAATTCAATTAAATGTCATCATTTTAAATTCTATATTCTTTAAACAAAGACAGTGTTTTACCATTAATAGCAACATACACACAACACTGCTTAATGCATTTCTACCGCTACGCCATTCAAAACATTGATTGACGATTAATTAAATTGGCTGATAAATGCTGCTTACCCTTTTCTGACTCTATTTTCATCTAAAAGAAACCAATCAATGAACACAATACTGGCTTTCTTGTTCTTGTGGTTCACACTTTTTACCTAAAAAAAAAAACAAAACAAAAAAAACGTAATAACCAAAAAGGTCAACTTGACAAGCCAACAAAACTGTACAGAGCCTTTGAACATACACCACTACGCAGGTGTTTACAGAGGTGTGTCTCATGTTAAGACCTAGTGGAATAATCATACTATACACACAGAAGAGACGTGTATGCAAATACTCTCAGTTATTTAAATGTACTTAGAAAAATGAAAAGCATATGTAACGTTCACACGTACCACAGCAGGCCAGAAAGGGTACTTCCTGAATTTGCACCAGACACACAAGCCCTCAGTGATGCAAAAGGGTTCTGGAGAAACAAGTTAGTCACTTAGTAACATTTCAGTTACTTGTCCTCATGCTTACTTCAACAGAACAAAAAATTTGCATGGCCCAATAAAGATTTAGGTAAGTCAAATTATCACACTGCTAGGCCACATGCCACATGCTGTGTGTTCCCATTGCATAGTGGGTGGGGTTGGGGGGGGGTCCCTCTAAATACCTTCAAAGTTTGTTAACCTAGATCTTCATTAACAGCTATCTGGGCACAACCCAACAATGAACCTCCAGCTAAACAAACAAATCCCAAATGTTGCACCGCACAGCCAAAAAAAAAAAAAAAACAGGGCTGTTTACTCACTTCTCTCCAGAAAGCTTGGGAGCTCCTCATCTTCCTCTGGATCTTCCTCCTCCTCCTCTTCCTCTGGGAGAGAAAGAGGGGTAAGGGGCATAGGGTCATCCTGCAGAATCTGCTCAAGGGAGATGTCTGGGGAAGAGGAGGTTGGCAACTCTGAAGGGGGAAAAAAAAATGTATAAGATCGGTCTGCATGGATGGCAACCATTATTTTCAAACATTAGCTTATAATATTAGTAATTATTAAAAAACATAATAAAATATGGAAGTCACTGATTTCCCACAGAGTGATAGTTTAGAATTAATATCAAGCTTCTAATTATTTCACTGTGTTAGAGAACATGTTTGTATGCAGTGGCTGAAATACACAATGGACCTTTCCAGACTGCAGTGGACTGAAATGATAGTCAAAGGCGGACATCCCAGGCTGATAAAGTAAAAGTCCTGCCACACATTTGTTCTAGCCAATTCACTAAACCAGCTGATCCTTGAGCTAATTCACCTGTGTTGTGAGCACAGGCAAGGGGAATACATGGCAGGACTTTTACTTTTTGAAGCCGGTTTGTCCACCTCTACCTACCACCAATAGTGATACTAAAGTTGTGACACCAAAAGTGAAAGCGAAATGACACTGCTTGAGCTTGCGAGACTGATAAGACAAGCTGTGGTACAGACACATGGTGTGGAACAGAGGTCTTAATGTGGCTGATGAGGTGTGTGTGTGTGTGTGTGTGTGTGTGTGTGTGTGTGTGTGTGTGTGTGTGTGTGTGTGTGTGTGTGTGTGTAAAGAGCCCAACCATCATAGTAATGGCAACGTTAGTGGAGGGCGATCAAGAACGTGTTCTCACTCCAGCAACCAGTCACGCTTTGCTATCAATTAAACATCAGCAGCGAAAGAATCATTGGACCGGACTTAAATTACAGGGGAAACTAGCTTGTATACCCACTGCAGACCATTCTATCTCCCACGCCATTTTAAAAAATTCTTCTATTGATGAAGATATTCAGATTTTTGCCATCAAGGGTAGACTCCAAGTATTACCTACTCGCTTTAACCTGTCCGTGTGGTTAGGGTACCTTGTTTACACCTTTCTGTATACATCACGAACAACATCAGGTCATAGAATCCATGGCACATGTACTGAATGGTTGCACTTTTTACAAGAAGCTGTACATATCCAGACATGATAGGATTGTAGACCTTTTGATTGAACAATTGCCATCTGTTTGCCCACCATCTGTAACAATATATTCAAATTGCTCTGTGAAACCCCAGATGTTTGCTCTGCACCAAACCTCTGTTTTTCCTGGACTGAGTGCCACAAAACCAGATATCACCATTGTTGATGAGGATAATAGATGTGTTTATATTCTAGAAGTGGGTTGCTGCTTTGATTCCTATCTAGAAGAGACATATCTAGACAAACTAACTAAGTACCAACCACTAGTGCAACAAATTTCTATGCTTGGCTATAAGTGTATATATGTAGTGCTCATATTTGGAAGTTTGGGCCATGTACACAGGCTGGCTACTAGGGGGCTTAGGATGCTTGGCTTTTTAAAAAAACGTGCAAAACAGCTGTTAAAATATTGCTCAGTATCAGCAATAATTGGGAGTCGCCATATCTGGAGAAGACGGTGCTGTGTGTACCCATAATAACTCTTTGCTTTGGACAATCTACTTGATCAGTGTGGTCATCAATTGCCTGAATCATGATTGAGTGTTACTGCAACTGTTACATTTGTGCCTGTGTATGATGATTTGAAATGGTAGGCACAAATAAATTAGTAAAATGTGTGTGTGTGTGTGTGTGTGTGTACCTAGCTCCTGGGACTCTGACTGCAGAGGTGCTGTGCTACATGCAGGGTGTGGAACAGACACAGAGCTGGCACTCTCGTGAGCATCAGGTGCCGCTGTCGCTGTTTTTGCTGCTTTTCTGGTACGGCAGCATTTTGAGGCCAGGCTCTCATCTCGCATCTCCATCTGCTTGTCATCTCGCGTGGCACTCTCACAGACTACAGAGGGCTTGCTTGTGCCTTCTTTGGTAGGCACTTGCACCGTAGAAGGCATCTGATAAGAAGAGCAGAGATTGTCTGTCACTACTCTTACTATAAAACAGAGAAACATTCACACGGCTGTAAAATCTAGCTTTTTTCCAGTTAAGGCTGTTACCCAAGGTCAAGCCCTTCTCATCATTCAAAACTTTTGAGATGGTTATACATGACCGTTTCATCCTGCCTAGACTACTGCAATACCCTACGCGGGCAATAGCTGTTCCTCCCTATCCCATCTCCAACTAGTTCAGAATGCTGCAGCCCGGCTTCTAACCAAAACACAAAGGCGGGATCATATTACACCCGTCCTTGCAGCCCTTCACTGCCTCCCTGTCCATTATAGGATGAATTTCAAAATTCTTTTACTTGTTTATTTGGCAAATCTGGCACCTGTCTGCCTAGTTGTCCTTCCCTCCAGACTAAAAAGCAGGAGTGACCGGCCTTTGCAGTAACTGCTTCTGAGCTCTGGAACGAGCTGCTACTGCACATATGCCACTGCCTGGCCCCTTCCTTGGATGCTTTTAAATCTCACCTTAAAACACATTTTATGTCATTTCATTCAATCCAGCTTGAATGTCTTACGCTTACGCTCACTTTATGTTGTCCTTTCTGTTTGTCTACCATGTTGTATTACCCTGCTTGTCCAGCACTTTGGTCAGCTGCTGTTGTTTGTAAAGTGCTAAAAGTAATAAATGTACCTTGTTTATGTGGGCCAGGTGTGGATTCTTCAGTGGCCTCCCTCTCTTCCTCTTGACGGGTACAACAACGGCAGCCGAAGTCTCCTGGCTGGAGTCTACCACTGCTGAGGAGGTGGGGTTGGGTGTCTGCTGTGGTTCTGGCTGGTGTTGCTTTGGGCTGGGTGTTACAGAACTGGTGCTGGGGCCCCATCGCCTTTTCCGTCTGAAGCTGTACCTTACTCCTTCCGATTCAGGTAAATATGTGCTTGTCTGCAAGTGTAGCTGGGGGCTCTGTGAGCTCTCCTTACAGTTTACATGTTTATTGGCACTGGTGTTTGTACGTTGCAGAGCTAACAGAGAGTCTGTGCAAGTCTCGTTATGGGTCGAATGATCACCATCTGGACATGCCCTATTTAATTCTGCTGCTGTATGATGTATGGGTGAGCTGCCTGCAGCAAGTGCATCCTGTAATTCCACAGTGGTGTTATCTGAGCTTTCAGCTCCACAGTTAACCTCTGTGGAGGGAGATGATGACCCTGGACCATCCTGGGCTGTAGCTGTAGCTGTGTGCGTGTGTACAGTATGGTCACAGTCCGTCTTAGACTGCACAGGGGTGACAGCTCCTATACCCACGCCAGCTTTACATGACGGTAATACAGATTCCCCATGACCATCCCCTACTGCTGAGGAGGTGTCTGTTGTCTGCTGCAGTTCTGGCTGGTGTTGCTTTGGGCTGGATGTTACAGAACTGGTGCTGGGGCCCCATCGCCTCCTCCATCTGAAGCTATAAGGTACTCCTTCTGATTTAGGTAAATATGTCTTTCTCTGGAAGTGTCGGCGGTTCTGTAAACTCTCCTTGCAGTTTGGATCATCTTTGGCACTGGTGTCTGTGGGTTCTGGAGATAACCGAGAGTCTGTGTACGTGTCATAATGGGTCGAAGGTTCTGCGTCTGGACATGCCCTACTCAATTCTGCTGCTGTAGGATGTATGGGTGAGCTGCCTGGAGCAAGTGCATCCTGTAATTCCACAGTCTCCGGCTGGTGTGGCTTTGGGCTGCATGTTACAGTAATGGTGCTGGGGCCCCATCGCCTTCTCCATCTGAAGCTATAAGGTACTCCTTCTGATTCAGGTAAATCTGTGTATGTCTCATGGGTTGAAGGTTTACCATCTGGACATGCCCTATTTAATTCTGCTGCTGTATGATGTACGGGTGAGCTGCCTGCAGCAAGTGCATCCTGTAATTCCACAGTGGTGTTATCTGAGCTTTCAGCTCCATAGTTAAGTTCCGTGACGGGAGATGGTGACCCCAGACCATCCTGGGCTGTAGCTGTGTGAGAGTTCTGTGCATGGCAATTAAAAGCTTCTGCACGCTGTGAACACACATTCTGTTCTGTCCCCTCCACAACATCTTTCCCAGCCGAAGTATTCTTACCATCTCTTTTAGACTCCACAGTGGTCACCTCTGCAGGCACAGGGGTGACATCTCCTGTGTCTATGTCAGCTTCACATGACGATAACAGAGATTCCCCATGGCCAGCTCTCACTGCTGAGGAGGTGGGGTTGGGTGTCTGCTGTGATTCTGGCTGGTGTTGCTTTGGGCTGGGTGTTACAGAACTGGTGCTGGGGCCCCATCGTCTTTTCTGTCTGAAGCTGTAAGGTACTCCTTCCGATTCAGGTAAAGAGCTGCTCGTCTGGAAGCGCCGGCGTCTCCGTGGGCTCTCTTTACGGTTTGGATCATCTCTGGCACTGGTGTCTGTGGGTTCCGGAGCTAACAGAGAGTCTGTGTAAGTCTCATAATGAGTAAAATGATCACTGTCTGGACATGCCTTATTCGAGTCATCACATGATGATAGTACAGATTCCCCATGGCCAGCCCCCACTGCTGAGGAGGTGGGGTTGGAGGTCTGCTGCAGTTCTGGCTGACATCGCTTTGAGCTTGATGTTACAGTAATGGTATTGGGGCCCCATCGCCTTCTCCATCTGAAGCTATAAGGTACTCCTTCCGATTCAGGTAAATCTTTGCTTGTCTGGAAGTGTTGCTGGTGGTTTTTTGAGCTCTCCTTGCAGTTTGGATTTTCTATGTCAGTAGCATCTGTGGCTCCTGAAGCTACCACAGAGTCTATCTTACACTTGGTCAAAGGTTCAAAATCTGGACATGCTCCATTCAAATTTGCCCCTTCAGGTAGTGGAAGGGGTTGTATGTTTTCCTTCCCCAAGTGAGGTAAGGAACCGTGGACAGTTTTATTTTCACACACATTCTGAACTGCCACCTGCGTAGGGCTTTCCCCAGCAGAAGAGGACAGAGGTTCCTGGGTGTCGTCAAGAGAGTCAACGGCTGTTCCCTCACACAGCACAGGTTGGACAGCTTCGTTATCCATGCCAGCTTCACCTGACGATAATGCAGACTTCTCATTATCTAACAGACCACCATGTTCAGCTAAGTTTTCAGAATTCGCTGTAATGTTCCCAGATCCTTGGAGAGTCTGTGGTGACAAGCCACCAGCTGTTACAGGGTCCAGATTCAATGTTTTATGTGCTGTACAATTTCTGGGTGAGGTGCCTGAAGCAGGTCCATCCTGTATATCCACAGTGGTGTTATCTGTAGGTCCACAGTTCTGCTTCGTGTAGGAAGATGGTGACCATGGTGCCTGCAGGGTGTCCTGTATACAACAACTTACTGCTTTTACCTGCTGCAAACACACATTTTTCTCTGACACCTCCACAAATTTTCCGTCAGGTGAGGTGGACACAGGATTGTCACAGTCTCTCTCAGACTCCACAGTGGTCACCCTTTGGTCTAGCATGTCACTGTGGCCAGCACCCACTGGTGAGAAGGTGGGGTTGGATGTCTGCAGCAGCCCTGGGCAATGCTGCTGTGGGCTGTCTGGTGCAACAATGGTGCTGGAACGGTGCCTTGCCCTTTCCAGGCTATAGGGTGCTCCTTCTGATTCGGGTGAATCTGTGTTCATTTGCAAGTGTAGCTGGTGGCTGTCTGAGCTCTGTATGCAGTTTGGGTTTTCTTTGGCACTTATGTCTGTGGCTTCTGAAGCTACAAAAAAGTCTGTGTGTGTCTCATACTTCAAAAGTTCACTGTCTGGATATGTCTTATTTAAATCTGTTACTTTATTTACAGGAAGGGGCTGTGTGCATTCTTTCTCCGAGTGAAGAATTAAACTGTCAACAGCTGTAGCTTTACCAACATTCTGAATTGCCCCCTTCAAACAGCTTTCCACAGCAGAAGACAACAGAGGTTTCTGACTGCCGTCGTCAACTGACTCAACAGCTGTCACCTGATAGAGCTCAGGTTGGACAGTTTCACCATCCGTGCCAGCTTCATTTATAACCAATAGAAATGTCTCATGCTCCAATACATCGCCATGTCCAGTTAAATCCTCTGTAATGTTCCCAGATGCTAGGAAAGTCTGTTGTGACAAGTCTGCAGTTTTTACGGTTTCTAGACTGAATGCTTTGTCTGCTGTATGATATGTGGGTGACCTGCTTGAAGTTGGTTCATCCTGTAATTCCAAAGTGGTGCTGTCTGAGCTTATAGATGCATAGCTGTGCTCCCAGGAGGGATATGGAGACTCCCGACCATCCTGACCTGGAGCTGTGTGCAAGTCCTGTACATGGTGGACTACAGCTTCTGTCTGCTGTATGTAAGCATATGGGGGAAACCCATGTTGAGTGTCCGTGACTGGCTGTTCAGCTGAAAGAGCCTCTGCAGCTTCATTCCAGCTGTTCCTCCTCTGTACCTGTTGTGCAGTTGTTGGAAACTGGCTTGCTTGTTTGTTCCCAGAGGACGAGGCATCAGCTGAGGACACAGTAGAGTTGTCCGTGATATTCCACAAGGGAGGTGAATAAAACCCATCTGAGGAAGTCATATTCAAACGCCCTCAGATGTTGCAGGGTTCTGCGAGAGCCATCTTTCTTCTAGGAGTCCTGGTTTTGAGTAAAAACATGACCATTTAAAAAAAAAAAACACTCGGATATGGTGTGTTTACTACAGGAGTCTGCGGTTTCAGACAGGTTACTTTGCCCTCAGACCGATGTTACATAGTAAAAAAAAAAAAAAAAAAACACTGGGCTGGGCTGGAACTTTGACTGTTAACGTCACGTTAATGTCCTCCGATTTCAGGTTTTTAAATATAATAATCAACGACTTTACAAAAACTTACATCTCATTCTGCAGACAATAGCAAGCAAATACATATCGCCTGTCACTAGCCAGTGGCCTTGTAGGGTTTAGAAAACGTGGATGTCACTCAGATAATAACGCCTAATTATCCTACTGATAACACTACACTTCAACAAACTATGACTAAAACAGGGACTGTTTGCTCACGTTACATATCTTTAAGACAGCCCAGTAATTATGAATTGGCTGCTTTAAATTGTTGTATTGACTACTTGGTAGCAGCTACGGAGCTAGCATTGCATGGTTTGACAACAAACGAAAGTTAAAGCTAAGCTAAGCTAACGGGATATTAAAATTGTTCAGTTTTCTCTGTTGGCTACAAAATAGAAACAACGTGCATATTACCTAATATTTAGAATTAATAGTACTTCCAGTACGAAGTGCTTTGGTTTGCACCCTTGCAGCGTAACATTTCTTCAGGTCTATGTCCAACTTCCTGTTCTATGATGTTTTGTAGAGTTCCGCCAGCTAAAATAACGCTAAACAATACATCCGGTTCGCGACCAAAGTGTATGCGGGTCTGATCTTTTACTGTCTATGGTCTGAGTCGGTCAGATGGAAAGTCCTGTGTGAAATTAGTAGGATCTGAACCCTTGGGAATTTGCTATTTGATGTAGCTTTTAAATGCTCGCTACGAACCATAGGAGTGCTTAAGTCAAAGTTTGCGTTTCATTTTCATTTGATTCATTTGATTCAAACTATTGACACAGTTTCTCATGTTGCAGCTCAGGCTAAAATCATTTCAAATTATATTTTCCCTCAAAATACAGCCCACACTCTATGAAAAAGTAAAAAGAGGATTGTAACATTTTTTTATTAAAAGGTAACAAAATATTACGCATAAACAAACCAGTTGCTCGTGTGAAGCAAATTTGTGATTACAGCATGAATAGACAGCATGGCAGGCTTGGCTGAGACTGACTATTTTGGATTTTATTTTGGTGCAATAAACACAAATCAAATTTTCCATTTGTATTTGGCAAAGTAGACTGTGGCAAGCAAACGTGAAACAGTGAAAATGTATGAATACAGTGCCGTTTCGATTCCAAAACATAGAAATCGCAGCTGACGTGAAGACATTTAGTGAAACATATTTAATTTTGCCCCACGGGGCTCTTAGACTATTCTAACCACACTGTTCATTTAATTTTAGTGACTACTTTCGTGTACATGCTGGAGTTTCGAGTTGTCATTTAAGTGCTTTTATTTTGAAATGACAATATGGTTGTTGCAGAAATGGTAACCGGCAGTTACTGTCTTATTTACACTAATTTTACGTCATCTTACAGGCCTATTAGATAGACTCTAATATCAGACAGAGACGTTCTCAGGGGGAGGCAACAATATGTCATGTCGACTTTCCAATCCAATAATATTAATTATCCAACGTGTTATCCAACAAAACACACTGTATTCTATTATTTAAATACTGATATATGCTTCTGCGTAGAATCTGCGTCGTATGTGTTCTGGCCATCCCATACGTCGTAGCCTGACGTGCACGTCCAAAAACTCTGCGTCGACCTCAAGGTGCTTGTGTCTACTATTTTAATCAGCAGCCTGTTGAGATTGAAAGGTTAGCAACATACTAATTCACTGGCAAGCATTACAAATCAAGAAGAATCAGAACACTTAAACACACAGGGATGCAGAATTACCAGATAATGACGAGCAAAAACAAAACGTTATTTTAAAATCACTGATACCAAGTCGGGGTGAAATAGGCCTATGTCTTCAACACTTGGCAACTCTATTGGTCTGTTATCCATAATTGTATTGCTGCATGAATTTCTAGAAAACAAATCACCATATTTTTGGTCAGAATACTTTCAATACGTACACATACAAATAATGATTTAAAAAGGTCCATGTGTGTGCTGTACTTACAGTCGTTTGGTTAAATAAGCATTAGCAGAATTGCAGGCTTTGTTTTGACTTTCTGCTGCCACCTGCTGGCTTTTGGCGGCACTGACCAAGGCGTTACAGGAGTCCCAGTGATGAAGGCTCCATGTCAAGTTTGCCTGCAGCGAGTCAGTGTGGGCTGCACAGTTTTTTCTTTTTTAAATGAGTGAACATAATTCTCAAAACATGTCACAAATCTATACTTAACAAACTCATCTATCACTCATAACTCGTAAGTAGTCTTATTTATTTGAACAATAGGAGATGCAGTGTCCAATTGTTGATTAAAATATCAAATGATCTTACAACAGTGACATTATACTGAAGTTACATAATAGCATATATTTTATTTATTTTGTAGTTAAAGTATTTTGAATACTGCTGTAGAAGTTGAGTTATACTGTACCTTTCTGCGATGCCTGTACTGAGGACAAGTTTTTCTGCTGGGCCACATGTGTTTCTAGTACAATTTTCAAAGCGGTAATGTTGTCTTTCATGATTTCCTTAAATGAAATTCATAAAACACAATTTCATAGATAAACCTTTACTTACAAAGAGCTGAATGTTTGGCTCAACAGTTATACTGACACTCAATCATTTTAAAGAAGGCTTTTTCAGTATTTAGTTTGTGTTCACAGGCTTAAAGAAGTTGAGAAAGCATAACCTCATCAAAAGAAAACATTTTACTGAACTTGAAAGATCACATACTGGTCAGTATCTCACCTAATCATTTCCACACACACACACAAACACACACACACACACACACAACACACACACACACACACAGTAATTTTAAGCAATCCTGTCTGCTTCCCACACACAGCTGTTTAAAAGACTAGGGTGGATTGACTATTTCAGGCACTCACCTTCTCCTGCAGGCTGCCCATGAGTGCCACATTAGCTTCCCCCACCCTCTGCATGACAGTCTCCAGCTCTGACTCCAGTAATGCCTGCTTCTCACGGCTGCCTTTCAGTTGCTCTGTGAGCGCCCACTGGTCCTTATTCCAAATCACCTTGACTCCTTCGAGCTTCTCGATGGCAGTCTGCTTGGCCGCCTCGCACAGGCTCTGGTTGTGGTTCCTCATGTGGGGCCACGTTGCCCACACTATGATGACCACGAGGGAGACACAGGACCACAGGGCGAGGAAAGCCAGCAGGAAGTTGCAGGTGTTGCTCTGGGAGGATTTAGGAGGACGTGCCATTTTTGTTGGATGTACCCTCAGACTGGAGTACTCCTGCTGAGCTGAGTACAGCTGAGTATTGATGTGATGTCACGGGTGCTCTTCTCACCGAGAAGGGGACTTCTCCCTTGATGCTGCAGGGATCCTCTGTCCCAGCTCTGAGACTGCAGTGGGGCGTCACTGACGTTTGGTGAGGTCACGCCAAATCTAAATATCTTCTGCTATCTCTGTGGCCATTTGCCAAGTGGCCTCAAAATGTACTACCTTCATAGAAGACCAAGCCAGCGTATGGGAGTCTCCCATCCGTCATTTTCTCTCCGCATGGAAATGTCTGTAGCAAAACTTACTGGCATCATCTGTAATCCTTTAGTAACAATTCAAGAACTTGAGGGAACAGTTGAAAGGAGAGCAAAGTAAAGGAATGCAACCCATTTTGTGGTGTTATTCATCATTTTTGTCCTCTCTGTCTTTGGATAACGAGACTCCTCTACAAACAGATGACATGGGCTGCGGTCCCTCACTTGCTCCATGTAAGAGGATCTTTGGCAGCCAGAGCCTGCAACTTAGGTTTGTGTACTTGTACAGCACATTCCTATTACAACACTGTAAACAAAGGCCTATACAGAGGCCCTTCTGTCAAGCTGAGGTGTTGTTTTAATCCCGAGGTCCACAAAGGACATCCTCTGAGGTTCATCCTATGAATATGTTCTGCGGACAAAGTTTCACCGTTGAGAAAGTAGATATGAAAGAAAATCATAATGTTCCCTCTTATTTTCTTAACAGCGGTCACAACATTTACCGGTTATAATGTGACATTTCTTTAAAAAGGCATAGTTCATCGAATGGAAAGAACACAATTTACACATGGTTGTTTTGTTTGCTCATTAGTTTATTTGTTGAAGCAAACGTTCCTCCAGAACATTTCATGGGCAAGAGGTTAAAAGATAATTTATGCCAAATAAACACATCCAGATGTTATACAGGTTGTAACACTGCAATAGTACACTTTAAGTGCAAATGATACATGGAAAAAAATATTTGTTTATGATACTATGTACATTATATTGGCACAATCCTACATATGGAATGTCGGCAACTAAGGAAAATAACAAATGGAATGTTTCATGTGTTTGACAGCACATATAAAACAGAAGGCAACATGTCAACACACCCATCCAGCAGTTGGCTTAGTTAAGAGCATGCAGAAATTTTGGTATGCATGGCGACATTGTGCAGTTCTGCAATGTCTGAGAGGAACGGCCATGTTCTCATTTTTCCTCCCCTTTAGTTTCTGTCTGGAGAGCATAATGCTACCGTGACTAGGCAACAGGGTGCTTTAGTATCTAACCACAAGGCAATACTAGCAGCCAGTGTGCAGGCACTGTCCAATCTCTACATCTTTGCCGAGTCACATTGTGTGATGTGGTTTAAAGGAACCCAACTCCATCTCCTCCTTTTAGGCTAAAACAAAGACACACACACACACACAGCTTTAGTTAGATAAGAAATTGAACTGGGTTGATTTTAGCTTAAGTCTAAAGCAACTACTGGGACAATGATGAAACGTCTGGCCTTTTAACCCAATACAAAATACTGTCAACCTTGATTTAGAAATGTATATTTATTCTCCTGATGTTGCCATTTTCTCAAATTGCGACCAGCGGAAACATAGATGGCACATGGTCGGTGTGAGATGTTTCTACTGCAGAAAGAAGTGCTGGACACATGCAACAGAACGTCTGGGCCTCGTTTACATTTACAGTATTTAGCAGGCGCTTTTCTCCGACGTGCAACACAGTAAAACACCAAATTAAAAATACTCGACTAACTTATAGAAAAATAATAAAAACATATAATGTGGAAGTAAAATTGAATAATTACATACACTTATATTGGTTAAAAAGAAATAGTGTCTGATAAACTTCAAAAATAAATGGCCGGTAATTAATCAAGTATAAACTGTGATTTAATTTAATTTTCATTTTATTTCCCATCTTGGTAACGATGGAAAGGGCATCTTTCACAATCTTAAAGGAACAGGCCCCTATTCTGGGAAATATGCTCCTCTGCCCTACAGTTATACAATTAAGCATTACCTTCCTCGATTCCATGCGGGCAATGTCTCAGTCTAAAAGTAGTGCTTTCAGCTTAGCTTGGCATAACCTATTGAATCGCTCAAAGCTATTTAGCATCTAGTCCAGAAGTGTCAGGAAGATAAAATGTATATAAAAGCAACTACTGGGACAAAATAAAATATATATACATAAAATGTATATACATTTTATCATTATTTTGACCATTTAAAACATACTAAGAATAGCTTTTGAGAGTAGCTATTCTTGGTACACTCTGCAACTAAGTTTTAAAATATCAAAATTCTTTTTCGGTAATAACGAAAAGGTAAAATTGTCCAACTCTAGGGGACATGGCAACTGGGCAAATTTCGCAGATTAGTGGTATGTTTCTTTAAAAACATTTTCTCGTTTCTTCCCCCTGGTTTCCATGTATCCAGAAAAAAAGGAATGGTAAATACTCAACATTAGAAAGTAACACAAAAAAAGAAGAAGAAAAAAAAAAAAAAGCTGACACCCCCAGGTCAACCTCAGTCCATTCCAACTCCCTGCGCATTCTTCTCCATGGCAATGGAGCTCACCAACTCCTCCACCCAGCGCACTTCCGACGCTACCTGCTCAGCCAGGGCATCATAGCGGTTCTCCAGGCGGCCGAACTTGCGCTTGAGCGCGTTGGCGGAGAGCATGGCGGCGCGAGCCTCCTCCTGGCTCTGGCGTCGCTGGGCCTGGGCGCGCTGCAGCTCCTGGCGGATGTGGCCCAGGTCAGCAGCGATGCTCTGGTTCTCCTCCTTGTACCAGCCCTCCTTCTCCTCGTAGATCGACAGCAGCGCAGCCACGTCCTCGCGGCACGAGCGCTGGTTGCGCTCCAGCTCGCGCAAGCCTTCCTCCGCCGCGGCAATCTCCTCCTGCACCTGCGAGAAGCGCTCAAAGTTCACGTAGGTGTTGTTGGGCGGCATGCTCGAGTGGGACTTGATGGTGTACTCCTTTAGACGGGTCGTCTTCAGGCGGCGGCGTTCAGGCTTGGGACCGCTGTCCTCCTGCCGAACATTGCGTCTCTTGATGGCCTGAACACAGATGGGGGGGGGGGGGATTAAAGAAGAGCATATAAAAGAACCAGGGCCTAAAATGCAAGGCCAAGAAGAATGGTCAAAGATATGGTGTGTGGCCAACAAGATTTGTCTTACCTTGATCCAAGGGTGCTCAAGGCTGTCGCCAATTGTCATTCTTTTCCTAATAAAAATGAAAACAAAGTGTTACATGCTTTACATATACAAAGAATGGTTACTGACTTGGGCTGAATTCTTTAATACTTAACTATTTACCATTTTAACAACGTAACAGCAAAATATGACAAATTAGCTATGGCTAATTGCTCACATATGGATATTATCCAGAGTGATTCCTCTTAGCTCTTTATAGAGTTAATACATTAAAGTGCTGAAGCCTTATTAGGTCACACTAGGACCTTACTTGGGATCCTTGACAAGAAGCCTGCGAATGAAGTCCTTGGCAAGCTCACTGGTGTTGCTGAAGTACTCTTCATCAAAGTCATAATTAACAGCAGAGATGTTGGTCAGTGTTTCTTGCTTGGTCTCACCAAGAAATGGAGAAGCCCCACTAAGTCTATAAAGAGAATCAAATTGGTTAACATTTGGCATTAAATGCAGTTCTACAAAAAATAAACTTTAAAGAAATTCAACAGACAATACTTACAGTATATACGTTATGACCCCAATACTCCTGCAGGGGAAAAAAAAGTTTTAGGACAATTTTAAGCTACTACATCTTATTTAAGGCTAATATAATTCATGGTAAATCCTACAAACTACCAATAGTTTTAGGTATAATGGTTCTTTATGGGTAAATATTTAAGGTAAGAGATCGATGTTGGTTGACTGGGCTTGGTCTTGTCTGTGCTTTGCTGTTACTTACCACATGTCTGCCTCCAGTCCCAGTGGTTCATAGTTCACTATTTCTGGAGCTGGTAAATGAAAGAGAACATTAAATGATGTTACACTGACAATGGCAAGCAATCAATGCGTAGTGTGAAGGGTCCATTTGGCAAGTGACTGGGAAGGAACTCACCCACAAATTCTGGTGTTCCAAAGATATTCTTGAACTCGTTTCCAGCTTTTATTTGATGTGCTATCCCAAAGTCAATTAGCTTGATTCTAGGGTTGGGGACATTTTTGTCCAACAGCATGATGTTTTCGGGCTGAAAAATAAAATGGTTATGTCGTGTGATTAGATATATTTTCTGACAAGAACTACAGAGGGACTGCTCAAGCCTTAAAATGTACAGTGCTCAATCCTGCAACATATGGATTCAGAGGTGAAACATCAACATTTCTTCTAATCTCCAGGGGCAACATTGCTGAATGACTGGAGCAGTTATAGCTCTGGCTAATACAATTTACATCACATTTCTTTATGATTTCCTTCAAATAAGCAAAAACCCTGATTCTCATTTTGAATTTTTATATGTCATTTTTTAATGCAATTCTTTTACCAGAATTAACCTAATCTCTCAGGAGCATGGAGGAATGTCATATTGGGCTGTGAGAACACACATTTTTCCAACATTTTGTAAACATACACAACCACAATATGGTTACAAATAGGCTACAATCCAAGACTGTGCCTTTAGGAGCCCCACCAAAAAAGGTAAAGTCTAGCATGATGTCCTCACCTTCAGGTCAAAGTGTGCAATCTGCTTGGAGTGCAGGTAGTGTACCCCATCCAGAATCTGCTTGAGGAACTGCGTGGCCTCCTCTTCGGTGAGAGACTCCTTCTCTGCCAGGAAGTCAAAGAGCTCTCCACCAGAGACCAGTTCTAGAATGAGAATCACATCCGTCTTGTTCTCAAAGATGTCATGGAGGGTGATGATATTGCTGTGCTGGATCTCACGCAGGATGTTCACTTCACGCTCAATCTCCTCGCGGCTTACACCGCGCCGGCTGGAGGAAAGACGGCGCTTCTTGATGAACTTGGCCGCAAACTCGTTGCCGGTGCTTTTCTCTCGACATTTGCGGACAATGGCAAACTGGCCACTGAAAAGAGAAATTCGCTTTTACACAGAGCACTGATTGGAACACTAGTATTTTACTAAAAAGTAAGATGTTTGATGTTTGGCAGTTCAAGTGAAAACAAGGGGGGAGGAGATAAAACTATTTCCATTTTTCTGAGGCCAATCCAACACAGAGTCAAGGACCACCTCATAAGTACCCAAGACTTCAAGCCTGGTAGGCATTAATGAGCCTTTCAGATGATAAAAAGGAATGTGTCAGATGCTTGCCAGGACAGTACTGAATGTTCTCCAAGTAAATACCATTTCCCTCAGTGAGCAAATTCACAAGCAGCAGAGCTGAGAAAGCACTTCAAGGCGAGTGCAGAGAAGCATTACATTGTACAGCAATGATGTCATACTTGCAGCAACATAGTGCGGTATAACTGCACTTCCATATATAGGTAAGAAGTCAGGGCTTTATCCACTGCATAATGATGACTCGTTCTCTGTTGCAACACAATTTAGCTTCACGAAGCCATGGAGACGGCTTCAGACAATGTAAATAATCGCAATTCTTAATGTGAACCAGATGTTCCATTTAAAAGAACAGATACCAGTATTAAGGAAGTTCACGAATCCCTTGGGAATCCAAAGGCATCCCCAGAGCATACAAAAGACTAAGCATTTAGTAGTCAAAAAAAGAAAGGCAAGGTTACCGACTGTAACTTCGCGGACTGTAACATTGAGCGAATTCAGACTACACAACATTCATAATTCTGACTAACATGCCTTAAAAACTTTAACAACAATGTTTTTTTGTGATTGGACAAGCAACTAGCCTACACATTAACTTACCTTCCCAACTCTTCTCCCATGTCATAGTAGACTTCCACATCTTCCTGTCTGAATCCAGCCATGGTTTGGTGACTGGGGTAACGATCAGTCATATACTCTGTTTTTAAAAAGAAATTTTGTACTTGTTAAAAGCAAAACATATCAACCTCTCTGCGATAGCACCAGTTACAAAATAAAACTCCAAAACCGTAATGTGGCGCTACCGTTATGGAGCACCCGTTTAAACAACAGCTTAGTGATTAAAAGACGTCTTTGATACCATCACTTCATTTTCACGTTTTTCCTTCTTGTTTTCACATTGTTATCACTCTACAATGTCTACCCACAAGACAGTGAGAGAATGCAGTTCACATGCCATTGGCACAGACGTCATCTTCCGTTTCCATCAACAAACAGGGACTTTAATTTTCATTCAGAATAACCACAGAATTTTAACTACATATTATCTTATATTTGAGTATGTTACTGTTCACATACATACCTGTAATGTACACCAAATATGGAAAAGCACCTGGATAACTCCAAGAGTTACGGTGGCTAACACAGCATTAACGTTACCCATCAAGGTTTCTCCAGAGCAGCTAGCTAACAGTCTCGCTAGGCAATAACCACATATACACAGACCTTGACACAATTTTGTTTCAAGGGCATTACAAAACTGATGTTGTGTAATGATATATCTGCCAACTAAGCCAAATGTCAACTTGTGTATTAGCGTAACAGTCTAGATAGGCCCCGTTAACGTACACTGATATAGGGAAACCACAAAGTTAGCCAGCTGACATATCCAAATCCCATATGCTGGCTAGTGAACTTGGCTATGCTAACTATCGCTAGGCTGTGGTTTGGTTGCCCGTTTCGAAAAAGTCTTTTAGCGTTTACCAAACTGGACCGCCAATCATTACATGTGTACATTTACTCTGTTGTCCAGGTATAATTTTGCTGTAAGTACGTAAAAGACAAAACTTACATTAATCACCGCCTTGGCATTCCTGTCTCATGTCTAGGGATATTTTCCGGTCGCTGCGGCAGATACAGCACTTTCAGAAGGAGGGTTTGGAAGTTATGACATCATGACTTCGTTCTAGTGCGAACCATGATCCGAACATGACCATACTTGAACACCAAATTAGAGTTTTCCAGGTGATCATTAACTTTGGTGGTTAGGTTCAGGACAAGACTGCCGACTTAGTATTAATACGTGTGTCATCTACCTACAGATGAATCATTGTCTGTCTCTTACAGACATGTTGCTGCCAAACCAGAAAAAAACATCACCTTCACGATCATAACGATAGAGTAGGCTATAGTTTAGTTAGGACATATTGTAGGCCTAACAAGTTGTATTTTATGTTTTAACCAATGACTATAAACAGTCAATAGTTTTATTTCTGTTAGGCATGGTGTAACTTTTCACATTAAATAGCCTAGTCTTTCACGTTATGACAAGATATCTGTTTTTGACGTTATAACATCAAGACGTTTTATAAAATAAGAATGTGATTGTGATTTAATGTTATTTCCAGACTAAATGAATTGCGTGGCTTGAGATGTTTAAATGAGATGGGGCCATAGGCTATAGTGTCGCTGCATTTTAGGAGGTGTCCGACATATTTCATTTTTCTTTGTCATTTTTAAACAGACGTCAGTGCTGTAGGTCGAAGGTGGCACCCCTCTTTGGTCCTAGTAGACTATTAGATATTTTACTTAAGTCTAAGAGTAGGTTTACTGTAGCCAAACAATTCTACATATGGGACATGTTTGGGACATATAGCCTATCTTAATTGCAATGTGACAGAAACCAATTTGTTTCCAAGAACATTTAGCTCATAAGACCTTGCAAGTCACCAAGTCTTTGCGAAATTGAAAATAGAAGAAACCGGCAAAGGAGCCAGAAAACTATCCTGAAAAAATTTACCTGGAGTCTGCAAGTGATCTGTGACCTTCCTCAGACAATTAGTGCATGAGGTTTAAATACTCAGCAGCACTTACACAAGACACCTGCATCAGTAATTAGTGGTAGGGCATCATGGGTAGTTCAAAGCTTAAGGGTCAACAAGTGTGGTCACAATCACACACCAAAAGACAGAGACAGACAAAATGCCCTTGTTCAGATATTGGCTGAAGTGTGATGTACACTTGGCTTGGTCTCTGTCATATGTTGCATGACTTGAGTGTAAGGTTTTCTTGGCTTACTTTTTTAGTGTAGGCCTACCCCCCAAAACAGATGAGTGGAGTATTTTGACTCTAGGCCTATAGCCTATATAGACTGAAAATACAAAAATGACTATAGAAACCACATTATAGAAAACTAAACAAACCATTGTTCAAAGTTTGTGGTTAATATATAGTTAAAATAAACTTAATGAGACTTTTTTCCATTGAAATAAGCATATGATATAACCTATATGCACCGTTGAGTTAGTATATGCCTATAGAGAAATAAATGAGCCTTTTTAAGTCAATAGAAGATACAATAGAACTAAAAGCAAACAAACCAGAGCTATTAAAGTGTTCCAGTCTTTATACCATCTCTGATACAGGAAATGTCACCTGTATCACAACCTTTCAGATTTTTATATGTGAGGATTGTGAAGGGGCTAAGGGCTCCTTGGAATTCATAGCCTGTAATCTATTAACGACATGTTCCAAATCCAAATGTTCTGTCATTTTATCAAACGATATATTTCCATTTTCTTTCTCTTTATATGAATAAAATACAATGACAAAACTAAAATGTCCTTGCTCTGATGTTTCCTTCCTTCCATCCTTCCTCGAGTCTTGCTCTGATGCTGCAATATTGAGGTGTACATGTTTTGTGCACGGTCAAGGTAGTGGACATAGGTAGCAGCTCTCCTTTAAGTTATAAAAATGATTGACATAAACGTACACCACAAACTCGGCGCAGGTCTAAACTAACCAATGAAAGGTGTGCTGCAGAATGTGGGAGGGCTTTGACGAAACAGCTGGTGGCCTTGCTGTGGATCAGTGCGGTGGATGGGCTAAACAAAACAATCAGGCACTATGAGGGTCCCGACAAGTGTGTTTTGGGCAGCTTTCTTTGTTAAACAGGTGAGATAGAGGAGACCCCATAATATAACCGATGGTAGACGTATTGAAGCCATTGAGCATGTTTTGCTGTTTGTAGACCTCAGTTCGGTGTTTACTTTTCTATGAAAATAGCGTGTGTGCTAGCTAGCAAGCTAACTTACCTGCCAGCACATTGTAGCAGTGAGCTAACTAGCATGCTACGAGCTTCACCGAACGAGGGCGCTGAGATTGCATGCTCCTTGTCAGGCCCTGTTTCTACAAACACTTCCTTCGCATTTGTCAAGGAATAGCGTCTTGGTCGTCTTTACTCAAATACTGTTTCCACATATGCATAGGTGTTTAAATGAGCGTTGACTTGGCGTCAAGACAGCTCTTGGCCTAATGTATCCCAAACAGAAATAGTCACGAAATGAACTTAACCTAGCCAGTTGGGTTGATTTTTAACGCTAGCTTGTGATAAAAGCTGTTGCTAGCAAGCAAAAGTGCAGAGTGATGCAGGGTTTGTAAGAAGTACTGGGGCATACAATGAAAGTAATTGTAATGACATATTCTCAAGTTACGAACAGATAGGCTACGGTGACGCTAAAACCGTATAGTAACGGAAAGCATTCGTTCACAGTAGTGACTATGTCCGTCTGTGTAAACTGTGTTGAGAATTTTTTTTTATGTAAGCTATGCAGTTACTGTACGTGTTATCACACGTTAGGTCCTTCAGACGAGATATCAAGAATGATTTTTCACAGTCGTCAAACGCTTGTGTTGATGGGGCACAAAGGTGTGCATTACTCTAATGAGCTGTCAGATCTCACCCGTACTTGATTGCGTCTTGTCCTTTAATTTTTGTGGCCTAGAGTTAATAGCAAACTAACTATTATTGGCACGCTTCAAGAGACTCAAAGACGTATTGAAATAAATTTGGTTGCTGCATTTTTTTCAGGCTCTGGGAGAGCATGGCATGGCACACTTCAGTGATCAGGGGAAAAGCAAAGGCAAGGATTACTGTATATTTTACAATCCCCGCTGGGCAGCCCTACCTCAAGATCTCAACAAAGCGGTAAGATGTTACACAGCTTAATATCTCTAACTTAATTCTTTTGCTTTATTAACTGCCCTGAGTTTAGTCAATGATTATTTTATGAGTAGACCTGAAGGTGAGCAACCCCAGCGTCAAATAGTAAAGGTCCTGCCATGTATTGATTGTACATAAGTGCACAACACAGCGACTTTTACTACTAGCTCTTGGCTGAAGTGCTAGTTATATATATATATATATATAATATATACAATTTGGAATGTAACAAATATGGGGTATGGCCTTTTATTCCCTGAATCAAGATCACCCGCTTCTGCTGGATTCAGTTACTAGGTGCTCACCCATGTGTCTCCTAAGCTGTCCCCTCTCTTTTCTTTCGGACCTCAGTCGAGGTTGCAGATCTACGACCTGACCAGCTCAGTCCTCTGCTCAGTGTCAGACGTACCTGAGGGTGGGTTTCCTAACCGCATTCCCATGGTGCTACGGGGGAACTGTACGTTTTATGAGAAGGTCAGACTGGCACAACATAATGGTGCCAGAGGCATTCTTATCGTCAGCAAAGATAGACTGGTAAGTAAAACAACAAACAGACAAACAGAAAAATGTTCAAGCTAGATTGGTGTTGTTTTTTTACTCGGTATGTGAAGGCTTAGGGAACTAACTGGTGAGGGTAATATCTACCCTCTTTAAATCTTGCTGAACACCACAGACTCCTCCAGCAGGCAACATAAGCCAATATGAGGAGATCGACATTCCAGTCGCCCTACTTAGCTATGCTGATATGCTGGACATCAGTAAGGTGAGTGGCCATCCTATTTGAATTTGTCTGTAACATAGGTACCCCTCTCACACTCATATTAGAGGTGCCTTTAAAGTGACACACTTGCAGCATTTCCTCACTGTGGTATTTCTTCCCATCAACCCCCCGTGGCAGACGTTCGGCATGGGCAGAGAGGTGGCTATGTATGCCCCAAGCGAGCCCAAGCTCGACTACAACATGGTGATCATCTTCCTCATGGCAGTGGGCACGGTTGCCGTCGGCGGGTACTGGGCTGGCAGCAGGGACATCAAAAAGTAAGAATGCAGCCAGATGATAGCTCATCCCTGTCTGTGCACAGCCAGTCTTGCCTGGTGTTTCAGATGTCTGTGGGAGTTGTGCAGTTGTGCCTCCCTGTTTGACTTGTGTATCCTCTTAGGCCGTCCTTGTATGTCCTTGTTTGTCATTTTTTATTGTTATTATTTTTTTAAACGAATAAAGTGGCTACCCAGGCTGCCCCATCACCCCGTTTTTCCCGTTGTTCATGAAGGACCACACGGCCTGTCTGCATGACTATATTTATGTCATGCGAAGGGTGCGTCAACCCTCCGCACACCCTTTCTGCAGAAGTACACCACAACAGCCTTAACTGGAAATGAAAGCAAGATCACTAGATCACAAAAGCTTCATGTATTTCCACCGTAACACTTCCTTGGTCTTCTACTTGCAGGCGCTACATGAAGCACAAGCGGGATGACAGTGCAGAGAAGCAGGATGAGGAGACGGTGGACGTCACCCCCATCATGATCTGCGTGTTTGTGGTCATGTGCTGCACCATGCTGGTGCTGCTCTACTTCTTCTACGACCACCTGGGTACTACACACACACACACACACACACACACACACACACGCACACACACGCACATACACACACACACACAAATAGACACACGCCCAAACAGATAATGGGGATGTCATTAGGAGACACTTTTCCATAGATATGCTTTCCTATCTTGTCTGGATGCTTTTCAAAGTCTACAGCAGGTATTACACTTTAATGGAAAATCCTGTGACACACTTATAAGAGTTCAATGCTTTTAAGAGGCTTATGAACCAAACACAAGGTACTTGTACACATATTACTTACAAAAACAGGACAGATAATAGACAAACCAAAGCAGACCATGGTTTTCAAATGAGACATGACATGCTCCCTTTCTTCCTTCTGTCTTCAGTGTATGTAATCATCGGAACATTCTGCGTGGCCTCAGCAGTCAGCCTCCATAGCTGCCTATGGCCTTTTGTGCGTAGGCTGCCCTTTGGAAAGTGCAGGTGGGATATTGCATCTCACTGACGATCAATGCAGTCAGCTAAAATGATTCACCATTTTGACTTGACTTGGCGTGTTTTGTTGGTGTTCCCCGCACAGGATACCTGAGAATAACCTGCCGTACTGCCACAAGAGGCCTCAGGTGCGCATGCTGCTCCTCACAGTGTTCTGTGTGGGTGTCAGCGCCACCTGGTGTCACTTTCGCAATGAGGACCAGTGAGTGGGAGCACACCAACACACATATGCCCACATCAAGTAAATAGGTTTGTTAGTGTCTTATTTACTAGTGTTCCGTGTTTTCTTTAAACTTCGATACTTGTGTTACACAGGTGGGCTTGGGTGCTGCAAGATGCCTTAGGAATTGCCTTCTGTCTTTCTATGCTGAAAACCATCAGATTACCCACCTTCAAGGTAAATACACTGTGTCCATTTACAGGGCAGAAAGGGAAGATTTACTTTTACTGTCTAATTTGGTCCAAAGCTGCGGAGACTCAAACTCACTGTTCCTTTCTGTTTTAGGCTTGCACGCTACTGTTGGTGGTGTTGTTTGTCTACGATGTGTTCTTTGTATTTATAACTCCACACTTAACCGAGGTATGTCCATGTGAAATGTTACTGCTAGGCCTATTATTGGTCAGTGATAATCTGGTGAGAAGTGTCCTTACATTTGCCCCGTGACTGTGTTTTTAGAGTGGGGAGAGCATCATGGTGGAGGTGGCAGCTGGGCCGATCAACTCCTCTACTCATGAGAAGGTATGTACAGAAGCTTAACAGAAGTTTTTTGTTTTCTTAATCTGTCAGGTATTTTGCACCTCACAGTATGCGTTTTACTATTCATTAATGGCATGGTATTCACTAATGGCATGGTTGGGTGTGTTTGCTTTTTCTGTCACAGTTGCCGATGGTATTGAAAGTCCCGAGACTGAACTCCTCTCCTCTGGCCCTGTGTGACAGGCCCTTCTCTCTCCTGGGGTTTGGAGACATCTTGGTTCCAGGTAACTAGCTTTTCCCACTTGTTTTGTCACTAGCCTCCACTAGTTTCATTGCCCTAATGATAGTGGTATATGTTACAGCCTCCCTATTTTGTGTATTTTCTCCCAGGCTTATTGGTGGCCTACTGCCATAGGTTTGACATTCTAATGCAGTCCTCACGGATCTACTTTGTTGCCTGCACCATAGGTAAGTGGTGATACTGAAAGAAGCTGGCTGAAGGAGTTTGGGAAAGCCTGTTTTAAATACAGTCTATTACCCAGGGACCACTGTGTGTGCGAACCCCCCCCCCGCCCCCCCAAAACACACACACACACACACACACACACAATCAAGCATGCATCCATTGTAATGGTTTCTCTGTTTTGTTTCTCTCTCGTCTCCTGGCAGGTTATGGCATTGGCCTGCTCATCACATTTGTGGCGCTGGCTCTGATGGAGACGGGCCAGCCTGCGTTGTTATACCTGGTGCCTTGCACTCTCCTCACCAGCCTGGCGGTGGCGCTGTGGCGCAGGGAGTTGCCTTTGTTCTGGACAGGAAGTGGATTTGTGGTGAATACCAGTTTGATATGAGTGCCTTCGGTCGGAAAATGTCTAGTGTTATTTACAGTAACTATAATTAAAGTTGAGTAAAATCCCACCCACACGTTCAAAAATGTTGCCTGTCTGTCTCGCTGTCCTCTCCACTCTCCCCTTCCTCCCTCTCTCATTCTGTGTGGGTGTTCTCTTGTGTCGTTTCCAGGCTCTGTCTGTGAGTGTTGCGGAGTGGGGGGTCCTGATAGAGCGTCCTGTTCATGAAGCCCTAGGCTCTCAGTTTCTTGCCCAGTTTCCATTATTCTGTTTTAATCAATGAAAACATCCAGAAAATCCTTGTCCCTTTCTGTTAGTTGGGCGGTACTTGGGTGATGTCATATATTTACATAGCTTTATGTAGTACACTTTAAAAAACACAATGTTTTGTAGGACAGATGCACTTTATGCTTTTATTAACTTAATTTGTCCTGCCTTATTTCCTTTATCCTTGTTAATACCTCTACCTGGAGAGACCTATGCCCCCTACAGTTAATGAGTGCATGTATGCCAAACAAGCGCTGATGGGCCAAGCAGAACATATGTGCGGGCTTGGCAGCCAACCTCAATAGTACATAAACTTAGACACGAGGGGATAGCATTTCTTTTTGGCTTGACAGTGGGTGTTTGTCACAGTTCAAGTTACACAATCACTTCCATTTATAGCAACCGGACAAGCAGACTGTAAACAGGTTGAGGTTAAAGCAAGAACACAAGCATTGAGCTTGTAATAGTCATAGTTATATTATGAAACCGAAGGTCCATTGGTATTTTACTTCATTATAATGGACAGGATCTCTGGTTCTGGTATCTTTTCTGGTATCTAATGACGTTTGCATCTATTTGGGACTTGCTTGTCTTTGGCCAGTAGAGGTACAGTTGTGGTCAGAAGTTTACATCTTGGGTTTGAATGTGATATGAATTTTGGGGTTTTAAAGATTTATTCGAACTCTTCTTTTAACAGAGTACAGTGATATATACAACAAATGGCTTAAATTACTTTCACTTGTTCACACAGGGTCAAAATTACAGATACAACCTCTTAATCAGAGTTCAAGAATGTCTTTTAACTTGACAAGGCCACAATCTATTAATGTTCCGTTAGTAGTCATGATTGACAGCAGCTGCTAGTTACTCTTGGCAACATAAAAACATTAAAACAGTGTTTAAAGGGAAATTACGGTGTAAAATGAAAAGTCGATGAATGTAATTTTGCCTCTGTGTACATGAGACAAAATCCAAATCCAAGATAAATTCAAATTTGTGCACTCCATGTTTTCAAAAATCACAGAAGTTGTACATTGTATTATAATTCCACCCTGAAAAAAGAACGGTTCGAATAAATCATTAAAAGACAAAAATAAATTACATTAATTCCCATTATAACTGTATGTAAACCTCTGAACATAACTGTATTTATGGAGTGTTTTTTGGGGTTGTTTCACACCTCCTGTCCTCATCCTGTTGTTTGTCTGGGTGGTGGGGGTTAGCTTTTTTTGTTGTTTTGTGTGGTTTTAATGAGCCTCTCTCATGCTAAGGTCTAACCGAGACCTCCTTTTTATTCTCAGCCTCCCCCCATAGTTATGGCACCAATCAACTGCACACAGACTGCTGGACCCTCCACCAAAGACGAGCCCCTGACCAATCCTGACCCTCAGACTCCAGATGCAACCAATCAGAGTGAAGACCCACCACCTGCCCCTCCCCCTGCAGAGGAGGTGGCCCAAGCTGAAGGCAAAGCCACCAAGTCTGAGTAATGACTCTTGGGATGCCGATTTGTTGTTCTTTTTTTATAGCATTGGATATGAATATGTTTTGGGGCAAAGGATAAGAATCTTTGCACTCACGGGACATGCCATGGCCAAACATCTTGGTGTGTGTGTGGTGGGAACAACAAGCAAGTATGCTCATGATGACTGTAAAAAAATTGGAACTGTCATGTTAAAAAAAAAAAAAAAAGAAGCAGCCCAGGTGAAGATGGGTCCACTCGAGCCTCCACTCACAATGCTTCCCCGGCCCCCCATCCCTGCTTATGGGAGCCAAGCAAGCAAGTCACCACAGGATGCAGCTATAGTCATTTCTCATCAGATAATTGCTCTAGTTTCTTCTCTGCTCTTTCCAGGCCTCTTGTCTGAACTACAGTGTACCATCGCAAGCGCCATCTCTGAGAGAACTATTTAAAAAAAAAAAAAACAACAAACAGGTTTTAAGTGTCACACCCTTTAAAATATGGTGCTAAGAAGAGCGAAGTGACCCAAAGGTTTCAGGATGATGGTCATGATGTTGCACATCATTTCTTTCTTTCTTTCTTTCTTTCTTTCTTTCTTTACCTCTGGGTTCCTAGTTATGCATGCTGTGGTTTGTAACCACGTGCGAGGGCACTATATGGTTTTTAGTTGTTTTTTTATATACACTGTATAAAATAAAAGGTACAGTTTTAAGGTTCTTTGTTTATAATTTTTTAAAAATGTAGTTTTTTTTAATATTGTTTATGTGAATGGAATGGTCTTGAGTGCTCGTTGAGTGAGTTTGGAGTGTTGCTTCATCAAACTGAGTACTGTACTGAAGATGAGCTTGTGTTCTTTTTTGTTTGTTTTTTTTTACTTGACAATGTATTTTGTTGATCTGATGCAAACACTTAAGTCAGATCTTTCTGAATTATGTTACTATGTACTGAATGAGTTGACAGGGTGCAAATGATATGTGTTCAACCTGGTTTTCAAAACAGTTGTGTTCATGATGCTGTCATTAAAAAGTCATTAAATAAATGATTAAATGGCTGCCTACAAAGGTCTCCTATACCCTGCAGTTCAAGTTTGAGCTTTTCAGATTTCCAGCAGTTGTTGAGTCAGAAGCCAGTTCATTGCACATGTGCTGTCTGTACTTGAATATTTGTCTGTTCGGGCAAAACCTGTATTTTTTAGGAAATCTAAGGTGGTTACAATCCTGCAGTCCACAAAGTGGATTTGTTGCAAAACCTATCTTGAGCATTATGACAGCTCATGATAGTCAAACCTTGAAAAGGTCAAGAGCTTAATAGATTTATCAAACAATAAGGGGTCACTTACCGGAGGTCAACACAAATGTGGCGCAAAGCTTTTTTTTTTAATTTACACTTGTTATGAATATAATACAATAAAGGAAAAAATCATTTGAACCATGTTATCCCTTTTACCTTTAATGGAACAAGACACTTTTAGTGTGGGGTCATTGTGTTCTCAGGGCATTCTGGGAACAAATGTCCAGGGAACAACATGGGTATGCTGCCTATCACAAGTGTCATACAGACATATTTTTCATATTTAGCAAAACAGATTATCATTTTATTACCAGAATGTAACAAAAGGGACAGAGATGTGTTTTCATACAACCTCTTTATTCATCACATATGAATTTAGAGGAAGCATTTGTTCATACCTATTGTCAATTATTTTACAGCTATACGATGTTACAGACTTCTGAGCAAAGGAATATTTACACATTTCACCTATTTTGGGGGGAGGGGGGCAAAGCAGTCTTTCAGTAGTTCTGTGTATTTAAAATCAGATTCTTACAGAATTTACTGTGAATACATATTCAAAAGTACAGCAAAATACTATAACACTTCACCATGTATGTTCTCTTTGGCCATAAATTTCAACAAAAGACTTGAGAGTGGGGCTGCATAAACAATCCAAACAAATTGGCTATTTACATCAGTAAATGACAGAATTTATAATGTTAAAAAAACTGGTCAAAACAGGTACACAAGAGAAATGATAAAAAACCATGACTTTCCCATATAAACCACATCATATTCCCTGAATAAAAATAAATTAGATTTAAAACAACTGAACTTGGATTACATCATTGTCTATTTTCCATCTCACGAGAATCAGTGTCAAAAGGTAACACGAAGACAGTAAATTTGCAATTCCCTTCAACACTTTTTTTAAGCAAAGCCTTTGAACTGGGGATGACTTCACATCCACTCCAGCATGTGTTTTGGCATTATGGCATAATAGTGTATGACAGTCTGTTGTGCTGCATGTATTAGTGTTACAACTGTACATTTCTTTTACCAGGGACATTTTTTTTTAAAACGTAGTACAAGCAACTATATTAGAAGTACTGATGAAAATAGCAACAAATACCAAAATCTAGGCAGACATTATCATTTCAATCTATGTACAGGACAATGACATGTCTGAACCTTAAATTAAATGTGCATTTTAAGGCCAAAAAAAAAAACTATATACACTGTGCAGTCCACACAAAGTAAGACTTTGTATGGATCTCCAGATGACCCAGTCGAGTCTAATATGACCCATTTGAAACAGACACACAGTCACCACCGAGGACAAATATTACCACCAAACCCCTTGGCAGTAAAGCCCTCATTAGATCTGGTTGGGTTTGTGCTAGGAAGAGAAAAAAATCAATTAAAAAAACCCAAATAACTCTCTATATTACCTAAAATGTGGAGGGTCCTCTGTATTAACAATGCACAATATACATCACAAAGACAATACACAGGCAGTGGATTAGGTCACCTTGTCATGGGTTAAAAATAGTCTGTTTTTTTTTTTCTTTCTTCATCTTCTCTTCTGGCTCACACGCCTCTCGCTGCACCAAAGATTAAAAAAAGATGATGTCCTCCTTCGGGGCGCTACCTCCTTTTTTGTGGTGGGAATGTGGGTCTTGGGAGGGCCCAGTTTTCCGGTGCATGCTGACAGAGTGGGAGGGCCTGGAGTTGGACACTTTGTCTGGGTGAATAAAGGTATCTGGAAGAAGAGGAGACAGCCTGTCAGATGCTTATGAGCCAGTGTGCTGTCTGGGCTGCTCTCCTGAGGGGGGGCAGCCTTCTGTTTTTGTTTGTTAGCAACCAACCTCCTGTCATGTTATTCAGAGAAAATTTGTATCAAGGTATCAGGTACAATTCCACCCACCTTAAAATAAATAATGTATATACTGTATGCACACACACACACACACACACACACACACACATACTGCATAATAATGTATAAAACATACATAATAAGTTATGAATACACACACACACACACACACACAGACATACACACAAACCCAAAAAGGAAGATAGCGGGTAAAATAGTGACAGGGACATCAGAGTTTTCCGCTTTACCTGGATGGAGACGGCGAGGACTGCTGGACCTCTTGGACTTCAGGCTGCCTCCCTCCTTCCCAACCACTTTAATGGGTATGACCTGAGACACCTCAATGGACGCTAACAAATAAAGCCAACATGAGAAGACCCCTCATTAGTCTTTTCACACATTCATCTAGTTTCACGGTCATATAGTTAAAAACATGCCAGATTTTGAGCGATCGTGCAATTTCTGTCATATAAATTTTTCAGAATAATTAATAAATGTTTCTGAAGATGGTCCTGTTTCAACAGTTCTATTAGAGTAGGAGGTGCAATTACCATAAAATCTGGGTATCTTTCATTTCTACAGATAGGAATTCTTATGACAAGACATCTGTCATGTAAATCATGAATAGACATATTTGCATGATGAATGAGTGAAATTCATAAACACACAAAAATGAACTGAAATTACAAAATATTAATATATGGCAAATAACATTTGCATTTTTTCTGCTGTACAGTAAACAAACAGCTGCGGAGGAGGAGGTGTAGTGCGTAATTCAGATGGCACTGACCGGCACTGTTGGTGCGCTGGTGGGACTTGCCCTTGCCTCCCTTCTCCTTGCCCTTGATGAGCGCCAGCTTGGTGGGGATCTGCTGCTGGATGCCACTGGCCTTGAGGGACTGGTTGGTGGTGCTGATGAGGTGGATGGGCACCTCGGTCTTGGTGGGGGAGGGGCTGATGCTCTCGCGGCGCGGGGGCACCTCGGGTGGCTTCTCCAGGAAGTTGGAGGTGGCCTGGGACAGGCTGGGCCTGACGTGGGGCTTGCGGAAGAGGTCCTCTCCGGCACTTTTCGTCAGCCCCCACTCACCAGTGGCTGAGGGGGATAATGACTAGAAAGAGAAGGATTGTCATTGAAAACAAATTTATAGCATGCTAACTGGTGTGTTTGGCAATACAACTGATGTAAGAGTGACTGGTATGTTTATGCGTCCTTAACAATGCCCATAAAAGATTAAAATTAATTTTCCGAAAGTAATGGCCAAGAAAACCTAAGTGAATTGAGGCATTATGTACAATGACAATGTTCAATTGTAAAAATATGTACGCAAAAAATGTATCAACATTCAAATAATCGTGCATTATTCAATCATCTGGTGTGCCACACCTGTGCAGCCTCGTTGAAGTTGAAGTGTCCCGGGTTGGAGATGGTGTTGGGCTTCTTCTGCTTCTCCAGCTTCCTGCGCTGCTGCTCCAGCTGGTCCCGCTCTCGCTCCACGGAGCGCGTGGTGTCCCGCAGCCGCTCCAGGTCCTGCTGGTAGGCCTCGCGCTGCCTGTTAAGCTCCTCCTTCTCCGCCGCCAGCTGGGCCTCCGCACGCTCGCACTCCTCGCGCCTCTGCCGCAGCTCCGCCTCGGCGACCTCCGCCTGCACCCGCTGGCGTTCCCGCTCGCGCTCCCAGCGCTCCTGCTCCTGACGGTGCTGGGTCTGCAGCCGCTGGAAGCTGGCCTGCTCCTCGCGCTGCTTCTCCATGTTCCGCTGCTTCTCCTGCTCCAGGAGCAGGTTGCCGCGGTGACGGCTGGCCCGGTCGCTGCTCGGGGTGGCGCGCTGGAGCTCTGCGTTGGTGTCGTGCTCGGAGATGACTGCCTGGGGGAGAGGGCCACACAATGGGACTGTATCAGGACTATGTTTGCGTTTGAACAGAAATGGAAATAATTACTTGAATAAAAGTACTTAGTTTTTTAAGTATGCATATATATAACAAAAAGGGCAAGAAAGTGCTTGTTGCAGCTAGAGATAATGATTTTGGTGGAGCACATGCCTGACCGTTGACTTACCTGCAGGCTGTACAGTTTTTGGGAAAGAGCCACCAACTTCTCTGAAAACTGAAAGATGAAAAACAAACAGTCAGGATGGGCAAACATGTGAAAAGCCATGCATGTTTAAGGACTAAACACGTCATATGAACAAAGTTCACCTCTGCTTTAGGGAACATGGTGGAATTCATCTGCTCCACACTAGCAGTGACCTCTTCATCAGCCTGCAGAGGGAAGGGAAGATCAGTCAGTATCAGTAAGCACTGGATTCAGCCCCAGTCCTGCTTTTGCTAACGTCAGTCTTTGTTTGCGTGTTATCAGCAGTCGTGTGTGCCTTTCAGGGTTAGCCCAGCTCCACTGTTTACATACAGGATCAAAGCCAGACAGAGTCCACGAGGAAAGCCAATACAAGCTAGATGTACGTTATGTATACTTTTATACCTTACGTTGTGTGCATCTTGAAGAGAGACTTTAAATGTCATTGTACTGTGTATAATGATAATAAAGGCTTTCTATTCTATTCTAAAAGCATGGAATTTACAGTACTGTCACTACTATTAACATGCTATTATATAACAAGCAAGGGTCCACACACAGACAACATAAACACCAGCATTCTAACCAGATCCAAACACAACACAACACAACACTGCACTGCAGTGGCGACTGGTGACGTACCGACTGCTCCATGCTCTCTGCAGGGAAGTGCTCCCTGACGAGGGGGTCTGAGCTGGGGCGTGGAGTCCTCTCCCTGAGCCGGCCCTCCGCCCGCAGGTCCCCATCTACCAGAGCACACACAGAAATACATTACCCATCTCATCTCCACACAGTGCAGACATAACCTATACACAACCCAACCTAATAAGAATCAAGCCATGACCAGACAAGGGCTGTTTGGAGAACTTTGTGTATCAGAACCAGAACCTACGTTATGGTGGAAATTTGATTTGATTTGAAAGTAAAATAGTACTTGGCTATCTACATAATATGTGACTGTATAGAAGCAAATAGTTTATTTTATGCAGCATTATAACAATATATGCTACAATAATATACCCTTAGCATATTTATTATCATTATTATCATTATTATTATTATTATTATTATTCTACAAGATATTACTGACTCCTCCTCAGGATGGCCATTGTGTTGTCATAGCTCTGGAAGGTCTGAGCTCTGCTGAGCAGCACTGCGGGGTCCGGGCCCACCACACCGTCAACAGAGTCCTGCTTCTCTGCCTTCAGTAGCAGGACCTGCAGCGCCTCCACTGGGGGAAATATGAGATACAAGAAGCTCTTTACGAACTGCCTTAAGCAATCAATTAATTCAAGCAGATATACAGCTCACATCACATACATTAGCATGTCAGGATTTATTTATCATGCATCCATTTTGTCCATTATTATTTGGTTGCGTAAGTGTAAGAGGTCTTTGCTTTAGTGTTACAATTATCCATAAACCATTTGCTGATTGCATTCCAAAGATATTAACAAAGGTGAAGCTGTCAGTAACTACAACATTATACTGTTTAAAATGCTTTTGACAGTAAATGTATATCACATTAATAATCAGTCTGAACTTGAATGAGGTACTCTATTTAAAAAAAAGGGCCAGTCTCTCACCATCAGCTATGGCACCTACGAGCAGCTGCTCCCCCTGCTGGAGATCTGGTGTAGCGCCGCGCAGCAACAGACGGTGGTGTGGTGTCGCATCCTCCACACCTGCTATTGTTTCTATTAGCGCTGCAAAGACCTGCAACTTCTCCTCAAGGTGCTGCACAATCTGGGCATCTTTCATATACAGATGTTCTGTTCAAAAAGACAGACATAGTTTACAGAAATGTTGGTCCCCCTCCCCCCTTTTATATGACTGAAGCTTCCATTTTAAGCACTATGATACATAACAAGATAAGAACTGCCCTCGCAATATAAAATCTTAGTCAGCGTAAGAGTAACTCCCAACCAATGTTGCCTTTTGCTAAGACAAACTGTACATTTTGAAGCAGCAGACATTCCATCACAGCACTGAGAGGCTGTAGACGGCCCGTTCCAGCCTCCTGCATTACCTTGGTACTCTTTTATCTTTGCTGTGACAGCCTCGCCTTGCTCACCGACCAGCTCCTCGTCTGCATCTTCAGAGCAGCTGGAAGATTGTCAAAAGAGGACATGTAAGAGGGTGTGCTTCAAGTTCTTAATGAACTCTTCTGAAACTTAGTAATTTAGTTCAGCAAGTAGCAGTATATATGTAAAAATATATATAATATTAAAGGGTAGTAAGAAAAGCTTAACCATCACTGACACTACAGTGTTACTGTCAGCAATTAGAGCAATATTGATCTTGTGCTACCCATGCTCTACCAGCTGATCCAGAGACACATACTGTACATAGTCCATTACTGTGCACAGAGTATAGTCCATTATAGTAAACAGTGTATAGTCCATCTCTCCACGTGGGGCCTACCTGGCGATCGCCTGCCAGATGAGGTTCATCCAGCGGTCGCGCTCCTCTTTGGACCCCGTCAGGATCTCGTACATCTCTGGCACGTCGGTCGAGGCGCAGATCAAAAATATGGCCTTCTCATCCAGCGCCACATTTCGCACAATCAGCTTTTGGAGGGGGATCACGGACGACTTGTTGTCCTGGGGTGAGGGAATGAAAACCTGGGTTGATGGCAGGTTGGTGGCAAGAAGGCAACTCTTTGGCCAGCTTTATTAACTTTTTAATTAATTTAATGATTACAAGGCCACACTCACCACGGTGGAGAAGACATATTTCTGGTCTTTCTCTTGCAATAATAACAGAACATCTGATAGTAACACAGCACTGATATCTGCAAAAACACGACAACCCACATAAACACAATTAGACAAAACACAATATTTAAACATGGGTAGCGAGTAACTCAAACTGTTGCCATCAATCTCCTCCAAACAGCATATTGTGTTTGTCTGTGATCTCAAACAAATTTAAAGGCACACTAGGCAACATTTTGGCTTTCTTATAAGGCTGCCCCTACAGGCTGCGCTGAAATGTTCACCGTCAGTAGCTTCTGTACCCTTTGTCATGGGTGCGACCCAGTGCAAGCTAAACATGCAAGTTTGTTTTCTTCCACTTACAGACCACTGGGGGGCCGACAGAACCTATCATTTGCCCTGTAATGAGTCTACCGACTTACAAAAATGATCAATTAACTCAAAAATGTTGCCTAGTGTAATTTCCCATAAATGTTTTTCCTTTTTCCAACCTTTCAGTCGTCCAGAGGAGGAGGCCCTGCAGTTGACGGTGCCCTCATGCAGCAGCCTGCGGCCGCGTCGCACCAGGTCCTCCCGGCGGAATACTCGTCCATCCTTCATGCGGCCCATGGACTTGGGCTCCAGCCTGCCGGCGATCTCACGCAGCCGATGCGCCTTCTCGTAGTCGTTGACGTGGCTGTCCACCTGCATGATCGTCTCTTTGATGAGTGCCAGTGCGCGCACCAGTTCGTCGTACTCCTCTGTGCCAGCTGCAGTGACAGAGGTCAAAGGGCATGTGGTAAACACCATGGTATCGTATGACACTTGGGGTAAGACGTTTTTCAAAAGGAAATGAGTTGACCTATGGGGTCCAAGATAAACACTATGCAAACATTTTTAACACCTAAATAAACAGATATTTATTAAGTAATAGTAGATGTTTGGGATCTACACATCAGTACATTAGAATTCAGATTTACCCTCAGTGTTCTTTATGATGCGTTCTACCAGGACGGGGTATTTCGTGATGCGCTGTGTAACCAGGAGAATACATGCTGGCACCTCTAATCGCCGTACAATGGCCAGCTGACTGATTTTCTACAAAGGAGACAAAATGGAGGATAACATCAGATACAATCACTGGTATATACAGGGAAGTTCATTTTTAAGAACACTTCACTTTTGTGCGTATCTATATGCACTTAAATGGCAAAATAAAACGATCTAATGAAATTATATTGTAAATTTATTTCAAGGCTTCATTTTTCATTTTTGGCTTCACAAGTTCACATGTGTGAACTTAGCAAGTAATTAACCAATGTTTTGGAACAATGTCGGTTTATTACTAGCTGAGTGGCACCAAAAATGTAGTGGGACTGTCGTGGGAGTACAACTTTACTACTGTGTGTTCCTCCACATCCATATGCTGTTTAATTATGCATTGTTTTTGACTGGCAAACACCCAGTCACTGCTCAAATTTTAATAATAAAACGATGAATCAGCAGACATTATTGGTACTGTACCCGCATGATATACTGCAGTTTCTTGTTGCTTTGGACTTGCTCTTTGTAGTAGCTGACGGCTTCATTGTGGTGACTGCAGAAAACCCCATAGTTCTCCTTCATCAGGTCACCCGTCTCTCCTGAAAACTGCACCAAAAAATATATTTCTCACCATGACCATCTTTTATCTTAACAAGCTATGACAACCCTGTAAGCACTTAATGTAGCATGTGAAATGTAGGCATTCGAGCAATTTACTCAGCATAACGTCGAGTTATGTCATGTGACATTTAAAGAGAGATGGTTAAAGGTGTGGGAAACACTGCGGTCACATGGTGTGTCCCAAACGCTGGGATATTAAAAGTTCACAGCTTTCCACATAGCGTCAGCCCTCTCACATAGCGTCAGCCCTCTCACAGTCTCAATGCTGCCAGGTTCACTCCCCTGGCCATACAGGTGCTGTGGCAAAGCGTGGTGTGGGGTGTGCACATCCAAAAGTATTAATAAATAATAATTAAAAACTACTGAAAAGGGTGGACAAAAGATTTGCACACTGCTTTTGAAGCAGCCTTATATTTCATTAGAAAAAAAGATGTTAAGATCTTCATTAGGCATTTTTTTAAGTAGAAGGGTCTTTTAAAAAAGTGTGCTAATCATTTTTTTTCTTCCACACAGGTATGGTGGCTACATGCTACCTGTCCTTTGGGCTCACCTGAGTGCAGAGGATGTCCCCGAGGCGCTGGATGCAGTAGTTGGTCTCGCTGCCGGGCTCCAGCGCCTGCTGGCGGCGCTCCTTCAGGCAGCCCAGGAAGTGCTGGTGGATGCTGAGCAGGCCGTCCACCGGGGGGAGGAGCTTCTGCAGCCGCGCCTCGTCCATCTGCAGCGAGTCATGCAGCTCCTGCACGAACACGCCCAGCATGATCTTCAGCGTGCGCACGTAGTTAATCTCCGTCTGGATCAGCTCTGAAAACAGATGAACATCATCATTACTGTTGTTGTCATCACACATCACAACAACAAACATGACAGTGATCTTAAATAGGGGAGTGTAGATCAGGTTCTTAGAAATACACACACAGGGAAGCTGATCGTGTGAAACCTTGGATGGACACTGGAGTGTTCAGTTTTCCACCAGTCCAAATGATCAGACTTTCAGCTGTACTGTTTTGCTTTTATTCTCAATCTAAATATTGTTATGATATTTCTAACACTATTACCCTTTGTATTAATATACTTAATATTATTAATATTAATATAATTTTTATTAATTTTTATTTCTTCTATGTCCTTCATATTGGGTTGGCCCACATGTCTTGTATGCTTGATTTTGTCATTCTCTGCCTGAAGATCAGTCTTAAAACACTTATGCAACCCTGGCTGAGGTCTTTTTCACAGAGTAAATACTTGAGAAGAGCTTATCAGGCTTCCAGTAACTCAACAGTGGGAGTGGCTCAGGTCATGACAGATGACACCTTCATAAGAGAGGTAGCTATATCATAATGATGGGTGACTGTGGAAGGGAAAAGAAGAAAGGCAGCCTATCTGCTTTATTTATCAAGGGTTCAGTAGATAGTCAAGGAAAACACATGAACTGATGAAAAACAGAAAACTAAACTCTAAAAACTAAATTACAGCACTCATGCAAAAGTATTGAAATCTACTTATTATGACTCAATTACTTATTATTATGAATCAACATGGGCAGAGATCCTTTACCATAGAAGTAATCCTTCTTACCAGCATCTTACTGGATAAGAAGGCTCATCATCACTTACCATAAATGACCTCTTGTCTCTTAATGGCTTCCTTCGAGAGCTCCTTCATGTACTGCTGATCTACAGTCAAACCCCAGGTCTCCAGCTCAAAGCCCTGGACATCTGCCTCCAGATCCGCTCGCAACACAGCATAGTGGCCATCTACAAATAACAGCCATTACAACATTACTCACTCCACTACTACAGCTGTGCAACACAATGCCTAATGCAAGGAACAAATAAGCATTGTTTTGTATCAGTGTAACCATCATGTATACATATAGGCAAAAATGTTTTATCTAAATTTATCTGTTTGCCTGTGATTTTTTCTTCTGTTAAAAGACATGTTTTTTAGCTACTTGGCTACCTTTGCCTCAGTGTTTGCTTTAGGGGTTTGAGACTCCAAAGGCACCCTGAGGCGATCAACAATCTTAGTTTCCATACATGTATAACTGAATAAAACATCATTAAAAGGATTCACTTGTAAAGGGCTGGAGCCAACCTTCAATGTTGATGGCCTCTGTATTGGACGAGATCAACGACTCTTCCAACTTTAGTCTGATCCCATCTATTTCATCCATCATCCTGAGCTGTAAGGCTAGTCTGTGGACAGGAAAGGAGCATAAAAATCACTATAAAATACAATGATGATAATGACGGAGGAGGAGGAGGAGGAGGAGGAGGATGACGACAGCACAGTAATTAGGTATGTGCTTTATTGCCATTTTCCTCTCCATGACTTTAACCTCAGCACAGATTAAAGCTCTTGACTACTGTACAGAAAGACTTGCAAAGCCTCTCTCACCTTTTGACAATAGACAACAAAGCTAAAGCTATTTAAAGCTATGGTGAAACAGACAAAGCTCTCCCACGCCCACAGTAAAGGGGGTGCGTCTCACTCACCTGTAAAACACAAGGGGAGGGGATGGCGAGGTAGAGAAGGCTCAGGGGCAGGACTCCTCAGGCATCCTGCTGCTGCTCATGTCTGGACAGAGGTGGGGTGGGGTGGGGTGTGGTGGGGTGGGATGGGGTTTTGGGGAGGGGGGACGGGGGAGCTGATGCCGATGCTGCCCTGGTGGTCTGGGTTAGGCCGTCCGTCAGGCCTGCGGATCAGAGCAAAGGCATACGGGGGTCAGAAAGGGGCCGTGCTTCGGCCGTAAAACAAGCCTTAGCCCAAATCAACAGCGCAAAGAATGCGGCTTACACAAACACAAGTGACAAGATAAGTGTGAAGTCCCGGGGCAAACTGGCAGGAAAGACACTGGTGACATAAAAGCTGTTTGGAATTAACCTGGCAAACGTCAGTGGCCACTTTTAAAGGATTTCTGGTTAAATATTTTTAGCACTGTAATCTGACAACTGAATAGCTGTGGGAAAAAAAGGCTTATTTGCAGTACTCTAGCAGGTCAGTCTGCATAAACGTCACGTTAACAGCGGTAGTGAGGTTTCTAAAAGTGAATAGCTAGCTGCAGTACTAGGCCAACTACAAAGACATGCTTAGGCTGCTGGTAGAGATATGCTTATGTTTATCAGTCCCTTACCTATCCATGAACATGAATTTTAAGATGACACCACGTACTGTTGTCCAGTTGTCACAAGTAGTTTATTCCTGCAACCAACCCGGAACAAAACAAACTGGGGAATATCCTACACCTGAAGACAAGCTTGTAAAGTCAGTTTAACCAGCTGGAGCACAAGTTAAAACAGAAACAAAGGAAGTTATCCACCAGAGAAAGATATATACCGTAGCATCTTAACCCCATTGTTAAACTAACACAGTGTGATGAATCCTGTCTGTTTGGTTCCATTACCACACATGTTCTACAACTTCCTGGAATTACACAATCACCCAAAGGAATAACACGCAAATCTGCTAGCTCAAAACACCCACAGTCGATGTGTAACTGCAGAGCTATGAAGAGGTGACAACAAGAGCAACTGATGTTTAATCATGCTCCCACAAATGCTTTTATGGCGTTATCGCACATAGCTCACTCAAAATTAGTGCCGAGTCATGTTCCCACTTTCCAGAACTGACATTTAGAAGAAATTCCATTAGTTATACTTCTGCCTCTGTTTCTTAACCTGTTAAACAACAACAACCATATTTCTATCACAAGACCTTTCAAGACAAGGAATTGGATAAAATACCAACAAAGTAATCAAAAGAGATATCTGATGACACAAAAAGTTACAGTAACTAAGCAGAGACTGGAGGGATGTAAAAAAAGGATATCTGTCTGGCTATCAGGCTTTAACTGAAAATAATACAAGAGATGTGGATTTAAGGGGGGGGGGTCTGGTAATGCAGCAGGCACAGGCATAGGGGTGCATAGGCATCAGTGGGCCTAGAGTGACATTCGGAGAGCCAGACAGTGAGCAGACCCATCCCAGAAGAATGTGGAGAGGGAGTGGGAGAGCCTGACTGAAGGGGGCGGGACAGATAGGAAGAGAGGTGGGGTGGGGTGGGGGGTATTTTTCTTCAGAATCCAAAAAGCAGACAGGAGCCTTGTGTATAAATTTGCCAACCAAGTTTTTTTTTTTTGACAAATACAAGCAAGACCAGTGCCTAGGCTATGGCAGTGTACAATTTTTCACATCCTGATATTTTCCTGTCATAATACCCCAGTATGTCGATATTTCAGAATTGATTAATACAATGTACATACGTTTTATTTCAGTAGGTATGGCCAATTTTAATTGCCATAAATCAGAAAAGTAGCATCAATAAAGTAGCCCTGAAGGGTTTCATATATTGAAGGGTGGTTTCTTTATTATTTTTTTTCATATAGATTGCGTTAGAAACAGTATTATGGTATTAAAAATCATACAGCCAATATCTGATAATACCCCGGTATACAGCATTTTCAAAATACCACCCAAACCTACTAGTGCCCCACTTTAAATACTGTACACAGCTGAAAGACACACCTGGGCAGACTTACCCAGAGTAAGCAGTAAACCATCTAGCTAAAAAACCCTGTGACTGTTTTCCTCTAGCAAAACAGTCAACCTTGGTCGACTTTGACCAGGGTTGTCACTAAACCATGAAGTTGAAGCAGGGCCCAGATCTGCATCACAAGACTGCAGCTGGTGCTGCCACAGGAGCGCACACAGCGTAAGCAGATTTCGGCAAAACACAGAGCCACGGTGAAGGGGGAAGGGAGTTGTTTTGGGTAGAGACACATCTAAAACACTGACCTGCATGAAGCAGGAGAGAGGCCAGTAGGCTATCAGAGCAGCATGAAGTGTGAAGTGATCCTATCTGAGATGACAAACGGGGGAAGCGGAAGGCACTCCCTTCAGCTGCCTGAACAGAGCAAAGTTTAAAGTGAGTTCAACACAAAAGGGGGAATCGCTGGGTGTAGAATGTACAGACTTTGCCACAAGTCTTCGGACTGTGTAGACTATAGCTACCGCACATTCCTCTGGGGTATCAGGAAACTGCTGCAGGTTATCAGGCCGAGCATGTCACAGTGGAAATACCCCAAGCAAACTTACACAAAACAGCTGAGGGAGAGATGATCATTAGTTTAGCTTGTGTATACTGTGCCCATTTGCTTCACAGAACTACCCCAGGTATGCATCAGGTGATACAGCCACACAGGTGAGAATGAATCTCAAGAAAACAAACAAAAAAAATGGTCACACATGCATTTAGTGTGACTTATATACTGTGGCCAAATGCTCTGGGATGCACCTCAGGTAAAGGGTTTAACATAAACTTGAGAAAGCTGGGTAAGTATCAACCATCCCATTAGAAGGACTCCATGGCTTTACTCCCCCATCAAAACAAAGCCATAGGACTCCTTAATTAGGACATCTATTCTTTTCCCTGAGTTAACTTACCCAGGTTTGTCACCAATACATGCACCTGAAACAGGAACCAGACTATACTCACTGACTCCACAACACTGGCAAGAACACAGATAAGACACTGTAAAGCTATACCGAGACACTGTAGAGATTTTGTCTGAAAAGAACAAGCTAAATAGATAATGGCCAACAAAAATGATGTCTGGTAAACATCAATGACAGTACAGCTTGTAGTCATAAATGTCAGCTAACCAGCTTCACCTTTGGGCCACACTGTAAATATTGTTCTTACATTTCCCAAAACTACATTGAGCGCAGCTCATAAGAATGACAGGCATGTGTATTCCTTTCCCACATAAATCATTTTGTTCTATCATTCACTAAAGGCCATAAAGACCAATTATGGATAAGGTAAACTTCAAAATAGTTGTTTTTTGTTTTTTTTAATGAACACGTAACAGTGCTTTAAGGAGATAATACATGTCTGACACAGACAGCTTTACCAGTAGACATGTAACTGGTCTGAATCTAAATCCAGTAGGAACCATGGACTAATATTTGAATTTTCAGAAAGGTAAATAACTAAGAAATGCAAAAAATCTAATCAACACAACAGCCAACATCTACACAGGTGACTAATCTGAAATGAGCACTGCTGTTTATTGATTTATTTCTGGCTGAACAAATATAAGGAGGGTAAACAAACCTAGCGCAAGCCTTGGTAAACCATTCCTCTCTTAAGTAACATCAAGGTAGTGTTTGGCAAATACAGACATGCATCTTGCCAACGTTGTGGTGTGTGTGTGTGTGTGTGAAAGATAGAGAGAGAGAGAGAGAGAGAGAGAAAGAGAGAGAGAGGGAGGGAGAGAGAGAGAGGGAGAGAGAGAGAGAGAGAGAAAGAGAAAGAGAACACGCACATGACTGCTTTGTATGTGTGTGTGTTTCATCTTCAAACTACACCCCCACCCCTTTGTTTTGCAACGGCAACACAGGCCAGGCTCCTGACTGGTTCTCCCGCTCCACCTCTCCTTTGTGTGGAGACTGACAGCTGCACTGGCTCCTGGTTGGGTCACACCCACCACCCCCATCGTGAGTCACACACGCTGCTGTGCAGCACGGCAGGGCAGGCCAGCCCAAAGCTGAGGCGCAGGTCTCCTGCTGCACTCCTGTAAAAACAGGAAAAGCCGGCTGGCCCAGGTGCACCGCGGCAGGTGAAAGTGATGCTTAAGATCTACTGTATGCTCCTTCGCTCATTTTCGCTACAGAGGCAGCAGTTCCACATACAGCACCGACACAGCTCTTGCAGTTCTTGCATTCTATGTTCTCCAACAGCGTAGAGGAACAAAAAGTACATTACAGAGAGAGGAAGAGAGAGTGAGAGAGAAATTGTATTATTGGAAAGACTTGTCCACCCCTCAACACAGACATGTGTCACATGACCCTTTATGGTAAAAACCCCAGGACTGACAAACCACAAGGACAAATCCACACACCACAGCAGTGATTTACAACAGCATGTCAAAATGCATGCTTCAGGGATCGCCTTGCTACTCTCCTTCATCAACCTCTTCAATGGCCTCCCTGTCCTGTTTGTCTTCCAAGTCAAAAGCAGCACCCCCCACACCAACACACACACACACACACACACGTGCACACACACACACACACACACACCCCTTGCGCCATGCACAGGAGGACATTGTATACATTAAAGACAGCCAGATTTCCTGTTTCCTTGGCTCCATGGTAGGGTTAGGGATATCCCAGTGGTGGAAGGCTAATCCCTAGGGATGGGGTGAACTCTAATACTCCCTAAACCTTGCCTCTAGTGGGCCCAATTATCACCATGTGACCAGACTGTGAAGAGCTGGGCAGAACTGGTCATAGGTTCTGCTCACACATTTCTATGCAAACGGCAGCATTAGGGTGTTTTTATGTTTAATATCTTCTTCTGAGAGAGAAATACATAAGCCTAATTTACCTGGAAAAAAATGGATGGTGGGTTGTACTGTATGAATGATGACAGCACACATAAGCATTTATATTTTATGTTGTCACAGACTTTCACATAATGCTGTGGCACGAAGGAAAACAAGTGCGAGTTAATGATCAATTCAGGATACCAAGGTCTTGTTATCTTGACTGACAGCAGACTGGTCTACAGTCTATCGATTAGGCTCTGAAAACAATCGAAGAACATTAGAGTGGCATGCTCTTCTTATGACATTCTGGTGGAATGGCCTGTACAAGTCAGCCATACGTTTCTCTTAGTAAAATATTTAGGGCAAAATAGGTGCAAATACCAGGTTAAGTGAAAGAATCCCTTAAGCTAACATTACAGACCATGACATCAGCGAAACCTGCATGCCATCCAATACATGAGAAACTTCTTTCATGAGCAGAGAATGAATGGAATGCGAAGGTGAAGAGTACTGACAACACAAACTGACCCCGATTCTCATCGGCCTCAGGAGTGACACTGACAGTCCAACATAAACAAGTCTGAAATTTGTACACACACCAGTCATTTAAAAATAATAAGCAGTTGCAATTTGCGTGGTCTGGTTTTACCTGGTAGTACTTTCTAAAGTAGCGCATGCTTCATGGTCATTACAAAATAACCTGATTAGCTGAGAGTTTTGATAAAAGTTTCCTTATGACAAAACTACGCCGTCCATCAGCGATGAACCCCAAAGCAGGCCTACAAAGACACGGATAAACTACAAGCTAAAACTCTGCCTCATCCATCAACAAGAGAACGCGATGGCAAAATGTGATATTCGTCCCTAATTCGGCAAAGTATTTTCGCAAAGTTGCGGGTAGCCTAGCCTACTTTTAACGATCAGAAAGATATGATACATTGTGAACAGTCATCTGTAACAGCTGAGAGAACACTTCGGTAAGAAAACGAAACAACTTGGCAAGGTAGAGACCCGCTGAAAGTTTCAAACCTCTCGTGAATCCCTTACCATATCTGAAACTTCCCTCGTAGATTTGCGAACGGCGTGAACAAGAATCCTTTCCAACACTTTAGTCTCCGTCGCGAGGTTTGTAGTCAATGGATCCGTTTGATATTCTGCAGAGAAGCGACAAGTGCACAGCACTGCCTGGGAAAAAATCCCACACTGTGGAATTATTCATACGAGGTTGTCCTCTTTCCTCTCAAGGCATCATGGGAACACAATTCACCGCGCGGTGCAACAATCACATTCCACAAGTTAATTCCGCAAGACCTGTAGCTCACTAGTCTTATTTAAAGAGACACCACTTTAAATTGGGATCGGTCATTGGGCAGCATTAGCTCCTCATAAGGTCTCATATGCAGCTAATGGTCTTAAAAACCAAAAAAATACATTTACGTTATTTTCGTAAGGAGTTATTTTGCTCCGGTCTACACAATGTTATGCTGATAGGTAAAAACCAAGTGCCCACTTCTAAACACAGTCATACATAAACCAAAAAAAAACAAAAAAAAAAACAGAAATATTTGTATATATATTTTATTTATTTGTGTATTGTTTCTGCACTATTTCTATGCGATCTGTAGGCCACACGATATACTGTGAATCGCAGATGCATTTAAAGAATTCTATTGTAATCTTTGGAACCGCACCGTATCTTAGGAAACAAAATAATAATAATAATTTAGAATCAGTAGTGGCTTTGGGTTTTCAATAACAAACAAGTATACTCTCCAGTCTTCACGCCACAACCTGCACATGAGGAGCTAACACAAACAACACTGAGGTCGTAAAAATTCACTGCTAAGGTAAGGCTATTTAATGTAGCCAATGTACAGCGTCAGGTTTATGTAAATGTCTTCTTCAAAAAAAATTTTTTTGGTCCAGTTGAGGTTTTAGGCGTTTTTCTTTTTGTGTTATTTGTTTATATTAAGTAGGATAAGGCAGACATGAATATGTAACCTAGCTTCAGTTAAGTTATTGAAAAAAATATAAAAAATACAGTTTTATGGTGTTGTCCTGGGGTTCATAAGGGAACCAGCTAATCTAGTTTATTTGGATGTAAAGACATTTTAAATAAATTGTTGTGTGGCTAGATATTATTTTTTCTTTCCTGAAATAATGTTTAACCTACTGTAAGTAGACCCACTTAAAACATTCTTAAAGCTTTCTGTTACACTTTTCAGTCACCTTGGCCAGGAGAGTGGGTCAACTCTTTGATTATCAACACTACCTTAACAACCCTAAATCAAAACATGAGGAAAAAGAGGCCGCCTAACAGGCCATCTGAAAAAGGGGACACAGAGCAGATCAGAGAAAGGGCTCCAACTGGACAGTCTGGTGATGAGCATTGCTGTGGTGACAGAAGGCAACCAGATCAGGCAGGTCCTGTGCCTGGCAAAGTGGTGCTGCTCAAGAGGGACATGCCCCCCCCTGCCGACAACAGCAGCAGCACCACCCCCCCTACCACCCCAACCACCAAAACCCCCGGCAAAAGACTCACGCCAAAAAAAAAGGTGGAGTGGATTCCCTACACGCCTGCCCCCTCTGGTCCAGAGATGAGCTCGGTGTGGATCTACAGAGCGCGCGTGAAGTGCACCCAGCCCAGGGAGCCGAGCCCTGCACCTCCCACAGAGCAGCTGAAGAACCTCAGCTTAAACGAGCCCCTCCTCCCCATGGACATCGAGAGCCCGGGGGCTGGGGAGGGTTCTTACCTGCAAGGGCTCCGAAGGCCGGGCTGGACAGATAGCAGAGCGGGGACAGGGAGTTATGGCCAGGGTCATTATGAGACCGGATGGCCAGCTTCGGCCAGTCATGGGGAAGACGCAGAGGGACGCGCGGAGAGCCCTGACAGGGGGAGGAGCTGCTACTACAGCTCCGCCCCTGCGTCCAGCGGAGGCATGATGCCCTTCCGGCGGAAGAAGAGCGCCAACCTGCAGCCCAGCGTGTCCTGGGCAGACGACGACTACTGGGCCAGCTGGGACGGCTGGAATGAGGTGATTGACTGGGAGGACAGAGGACCCCCTAGGAGGAGAGGGGGGAGGAACCGCAACCAGAGCAAGAGAAACAGCCAGCGCTGGGGCAATAAGGCCTGTCAAGGGCGGTGAAGACTGTAAGAGCCAACAGTGGTGATGGCTCTACGGGCCAAATAGGATGACAATCTGGCTAAACAATTATTATTATTATCTTATTTTGCCACAAAGTAATAAAGAGAGTTATTTTTTAAATGAAAGGAAACTGAATCAATACCATCATTTTATGTGAATTATGTTTCTTATATTGTTCATGTTCTCTGCCTAAGATTCTGTTCCTGGGTGCACACTGTACATGACTCACTACATGTGTCTTAAGGAGTGTAATACGTCAAGGACTGTGTCAGATTGTATGTCCGTGTTACTACTAAACTTTATGATTAATGCATCGATTAGACTATTCTACATCACTAGATAAGTAGCCTGGATGTTCTGATGACCTTCTGTGGACTACGTCAGTTAGGTCAAGTGATCAACACTGGAGTAACTTAAACTGTGACTTTTTGACTGTTTTTCTTGTCAGATATAGAGCCCTATCCTTCTCCAGGCTCAGAGCTCTGTTACTTAGAGTTACCCACTGGCCCATCAAGCCAGAACCAGAACTGCCCATCAGCAAAATAAAAACCCAAACTGTCAACCAACGCCTTGTAAAAGGAGCTGCCCATCAGTTTGTAAAGTAGATTCAGTTCAGTTTTAGTTTAAGGTCAACTTTCTGAAGACAAGTTATGACAAAGTGCAAATCAGAATCTCGTGTCAGTTATGTGCTTGCTTGAAGTAAGTCTGACCCCATGGCTTATACAGGTATCTATTCATCTGTGTTCACACCACACCAGTGTGTTTTAGATGTCTTATGAGTATCTGTTAAACACAGCACTTTCCTGAGTGCAAAAAAAGTGGTAGTACATGGATTTGATGAATGTATTAGACATTGCTACTACTTGCATACTTGCATCTGGCAAATGCATAACTTTAATTAGTGCATAGTTTGCCTTCCTCCTTGCCCGTAAGAAACAATAACCAATGTTCTTGAGCCACTTCACTTGAGGCACTTCTCTCCCTCATAGTGTGCTTTTATTTTGATCATAATGTACTAGTCAAGGACACCTAAGAGAGCTAATCCTACAGACTTGCAACAGACGGGGAAGTATGATTAGGAAAGATAAAATAATAGACTGTACAGACTGACTGTGTTTTCTTACAGTACAAAAAACATTCTATGAATCTATGAATAGAGGGTGAGAAGTGGTTGACGCAGACTTCACTGGGTGAATAAATTGACCTCCACTAGGCTTAAACGGAATTAATAGGTGTACTTGGGTATACTAACCACATGCTTGCTGACATACACAGTAACTCTTGAGTAGCCTATGTGAACTTTCAGTTTGGTTGCTTAGTAACCATTAGTCAGCATTATTATTATGGATATCATAATTGTGTTAATAATGTTAAAATTTAAAAATGGGACATGAAATGGGAATATTTTGTTTTCTGCCTATTGGAACAGTAAAGTATTGTTTTTATTGTTCTGGTTCCTGCGTAAGATTAGAGTTAGCTACACATATCACACACTATTTTCTTCCAAGTGATTCCTAAATACCTGTTGTGGTAAATCCACATCTCATCATACACTGCACACTGATAATTAGTTACACAACTTACACAATGTTAAACCTATTTTTATATTATTACTTTTCAATTAATCCTAAATGATTTTAGCACCCAGGAAAATCTCTTTCAGATGATTGAGGGTTTTGTATAAAAGTCTGTTGATGAAAAGGCTCTCATGACACTGGGACATGGCCTTGTCATGTCTAGATAGCCCTGGAACAGGATACATTCTGATTTTGTTTTGCTCTGCTATGAAATGTTAACTTTTGTCCTATCCAAGGCAAGAGTGTCAGAATTGTATGACTTAGAATGTGATAAGCATATGTTCATTTTGTTTCAGCACTTTACAGAATTTTTTTGTTTTACTTGGAGAAAGACCACTGTTTATTTCATTGACATGCATTTTGTGTCCAAGACATAAAGTGTTGAAAAGGGGGATATTAAGGGATAGAAATGCAGAATAAACACCAGTACGCTTCTTTTGTACTCTGTGTAGATTCTCTGACTAGAATTGGATGCAGACAACCAAATCAGCTCCCCCTGTTTTTCAATAAATGACATGAAACGTTTTGTTTCTGAGTGCATACTGTGTGCACCCATTGTATCTTTAGAGATATGGAAGTGCGATGCTTAAAGGACTCTATGTTTTCCATCCAAGGACTGTATGTTTTCTGTGTTACTGCTAAACTGTGTGTTTTAATGCATCAATTATACAACTGTTCTACACCACTAGATAAGCACTGATTATGGTAGCCTGGATGTTCTGGTGACTCATGTCAGCTGGGACAAGTGATTAGAGCCATTATGTCAAGCTGAAACTGTACCTTTCCGAGACTTCTGGCTCTCTCAGGCTTGTTAGAGAGGCTGGTGAATTTCTGCGTGCTTTCTCTCCTCATGGTGCACACAACTTCAAGGTAGTGAACCATTTTGTCTCTCATCTGGTGTGTAATAAAACCTCAGTGATTTTTTAACGTTTTTTTGAGTCTTTATTTATGTATTGTATCAAAATGTTCTGTAAAATAAAGTTTGGATAGTTGTTTTTGAATTTAGGTGTCTTATGAAAGCTGGGTGACAGATGCTGTACTGCCCTCCTGTGGAAGAATGAGAAGGAGCACCATACTGCACTAAGGTGCACCAGTCTGACTTCCAGTTGTGTTATTAATGTGTTATTGTGTTATTAATGACTTGACTATTAACTCTGCTAGTCATAATAGATCGATGCACAAAATGGCAAAACGGCAAAATCATTTAAGTCTCAGATTTGTTTCTTCACTTCATTCAATACAACCTTCTAGACAGTTCACTTAGTATGTTACTAAGATTTAAAAACATGGGTGGGGAGATAAAATTAATCTTTACAAGATCATAAGTCGAATTGGGCGTTCAGCCTTGGCTTTCTGACGACAAGTTCTTCAACCTTCTACTGGCCATTTGTAATTCTTCACATAATCACACATACATACACACACACACACACACCCAGACACCCAAGAGCCTGTTGACGTAAAAGAATTATTCAACTGCTTTGGTCATTTTGTTTTACACAATGTGGCATATGTTTATTATTTACATTACAGCGGCCTGTACAGTTACAGATGTCATATTGAAAACCCATGAAAAAATGGTAAAATGGTGGCCACAGGTGAAAAAGCAGCCCGAGTGAGTAAAACCATGTGTTTGTGTATGTGTGTGTGTGTGTGTGTGTGTGTGTGAGAGAGAGAGTGTGTGTGTATTAACACTTGCATTGGATCAATGAACTTGTGCAACCAAACTTCAGATGATTCATCATCCCTGACGCTCGGGGGCAGAGAGGGACTGGAAGGCATCTGGTATGTATGTAAAATCCATCCACGGCAGACGGACAGACGGACAGACAGACGACTGAGGTTCTGCCCTGACAATGTTGTTCACTTGCGAAGAGTCAGCCATAGTCCACTGTTGGTCCCTTTTCCTTTGGGCTCGGGACCTTTTTCTTGTTTGTTTTTGTTTTTTTCTTTTTAGACACAAACACCTCTGCTGGGTAACTGTTCCTGAGTAATGCTTTCATGTACACAGACATTTTTATAACATATTTTTTCTTTTTTTTTTTACGAAAAAATAAATCTTAGTCCATACCAGTTCTTTCTCTGTCTTTTATATGGAGTCGAACTGACATTCCAGCTTATCTACTTGCGATGAGAATCAAAGTGAAAAAATAAGTATCTTTCCTTTTAACAAAATACCTCTTGTTGTCCCCTTCGGTGGACTTTCCTTCATTACTTTCAGCCTGGCTGAACTCATCCTGGGTTCTGTAAAATGTAGTGTCTTTTTTTTTAGGATATACCTGTGTGTGGACATACACATTTTCTTTCGACAGTGACACCAACAAAACGAACAGACGAGGGAGAACCACGTTCAGCTTGTGCGAGTGCTCTGACCCACGCAAAGAAATGACAACCATGCCCAGGAGCTCTTCTCGAATGCACCGCTTGCTGCCCCTCCTGATTTTATTTACAGCAGTATTTCAAATGATCTTGATATCAAGGGCTGACATCTGAAGCCAAAGGCAACTAAAATACTCTCCTCTCCTGTGTTTGATACAAAAACAAAACAAAGAAAAGCAAAATAAAACAAAATAAAAACAAAATGATAAAAAGAAAACGAGCAATCGGTGCGATTGGCAGATCAGAGAATTCAGAGGATGATTAGTAGGATTTTGTTGGATTAGAAAAAATAAAGATTAGAGACAAACGTAAAAACATCTCTACAAACAGCAATAACCTCTTTTTTTGAATGACAACATATCACTATGTACAAAAACATCAATAATATATTTATATATACTTTTCATCTTCTATCCCCACTAATATATAACAAAGCAGCAACTATTGGTCAATCTGAGGAACCCCTGTCAAATGTTTTGAAAACAGTTTAAATATCCTTCAGCTGTAATGTAAGAACACAAGAGAAAAAAAAGAAAAAAAGAAAATAAAATGTAAATAAATTAAAGAGTAGTGTCCCCAAAAGGACAGACAACTGTTCATTCTCTGTGAAGGTTTGGAATACTGGGGGAAGGGAGGGAGGGGGGAGGGAGGCATAAAGAAGCCAGAGGGGGGGTCGGTTCCCAGCGCTCTCATCCGCACTGCTCCCTCAGCGAAGAGTTTTGTTCGTGGATGGGCAGAGCAGGACCATCCTCCCACAGTTCCCAAAAGCTTATGGTTTGTTTGCCACTGACACCTCGAAGACAGAAAGCACGACACACACACACACACCTTAACTGTATGTTCATAGGCCACCGATACGTTAAGGCCACTTCAGCTCCTGGAAAAGAATCCAGCGAGGGAGGGGGTTGTACTGTGGTGTGTGTGGGTGTGTTGGTGTGTGAGTGTGAGTGTGAGTGTGTGAGGGGAGTGGAAGGTTGAGGGGTTGCCATGGAGGACAGTCTGTTTAAGGTTGTGTAGTAAAAGCAGCCTTTTTGGTTTAGTCAAAATGAGGTTCATTTCACAGTTTGTTCCATTTGACCAGTCCTGGAAACTTGGCAATAATTTTATATAAAAATTAAAAATTAAAAAAAAAAAAAAACCAACAAACAAACAAAAACAAAAAAAATACAGTCAGGTGAGAAGCGAAAATGTTTTTGTTTTTTTTTTTTAGCTAAAATACAAAAGCGGGCTGACAAACGCTCTGCTGGCATACTATGGCAGCAGAGAAAATAGAAGAGGAGGAAAACAAGGTCCTGAGATCATCTGATTTTTTCTTAAGGGCCACTGTAGAGCGTGATAAAAAGAAAATCTATGAAATGAGTAAAACAAAAACGAAAACAAAAAAAAACCATAATATATATAGAAGCTGAGTATTTCTGTTGGGTTGGGGTAGTGGGGCAAAGTGTGAGATGGGGGGGTTGGGGAAGAGGAAGAGGATATATTAGGAGGGGCTGGAGCGTGGCAGGGATAGTATGCGTCCGTTCTTTTTGCCGCCGTTCATGTGCGTGTAGGGCACGTGCTCCTCGTAGCTGCCCCGCAGGCCCACCGACGAGCCCTCGTCGCCGGCCAGGCTGGCCTCGCGCTGCGAGTACGACGACGGGTCCAGCGGGATGCTCTCCATGTTCTCCAGGTCCATGTCGAAGTCCTCCGTCTCCGGCGGCTTGTTCTCCTCGCTGTAGTAGAAGGACATCTCCTGGAAGGATGGGTGCAGGTCCTCCCGGATCATCTCGATGATCTCCTGGAAGGGCGGCCGCATCTTCGGGTTGTAGTGCCAGCACATCTGCATCAGGCTGTGTCTGTGTGGGGCGGACAGGGGGGAGAAGTAAGTTACCTGTACGTTACCATGACACTTGCAGATGATTTACTGTGTTTACTGTTTACTGTTTACATGTCCTATGATTTTAGGCCTTGCTCAGACTGCACCCCCCAAATAATATCAATAATGATCCAAATGATATCAACTGCAGACTGACAGAAGAATAAATATTTTGACCAATTTAAACTTCCTGGTCAAGAACAACTAGATACTGATGCTTTTGCCATAACCTCGTCTAAGCAACATTTACATGTAGCAAACATGTAACATTTCCCCAAAGCACGCCCTCTGTTGAGACACTTACAGGCGGTCTGGACAGTTCTCTGGCCGGTCCAGGTATCCCCCCTCCATGACGAACTTGAGGACCTGCTCGTTTGACAGCCCTTGGTATGGCTGCTCCGCCAGGGTGCTGATCTCCCATAGCACCACACCAAACGACCTGGCAGCAGGGGAGAATAATGTTTAATGGTGCACTGACCCTGTCTAAATAAATGCATAGATTACAATATTACAGTTTCAGAAACAAGGAGCTCTAGTGCTTTGAAAAAACACATCCACACATCCACAAGTCAGTCTGTGCTCACAGACAACCTCTTTAACCATTCCCAAAACAAGTGTAGATAGTAGTACAAAACAGTACAGTGTAGATTACATTATATCAAATAGTTGTGTGTTTATACAAGAGTAAAGTGGTCAGGTAAACTATAGTGACTTCACACTACTGTGTGTTTGTGTGTCTGTGCGTGGGTGTGTGTCCAGGAGTGCTCACCAGCAATCTGAGTGGGCAGTGAAGACCCCATCTTTAAGCGATTCAGGAGCCATCCACCTCACAGGCAGCAGGCCCTTCCCTCCCTTTCTGTAGTAGTCCGTCTCATAGATGTCCCTCGTCATGCCAAAGTCTAAGGACACAAAGCAGATTACAGGGGTCAGATAAAGTCAGATCAGAAATCAGATGAAGTCTTATAGTCCTATAAAGAGTCAAGTCTCAATATATTCCCTTTGGCTGTGATTGGTTTTCAGTATATATGTCTATTTTGCTTGCACTAAGTGAATTTCCTTTGGTTGTGTGATCAGTATGTTTATCAGTTGTTTTCAGTATGAATGTCTATTTTGCTTGCGCTGACTGAATTACACATAGCTTCCTGACAAACACTGATGTCAAACTGCTACCACATTGTGATGTGCCAGTCAACCAGCGTTACCTCCTATTTTAACCGTCAGGTCCTCAGCCACCATGCAGTTGCGGGCAGCCAGGTCTCTGTGCACAAACTTCTTGGCGTTGAGGTAGGCCATTCCGTCCGCAATCTCAGCCGCCATTTGGATCATCTCCTTCAGGGTGGGGGGAGGTCGCCCGGGGTTGTTCTAATTGGTGCACACACACAAACATAGACATACACACACACACACACACACACACACACGCGAGCGCACGCACGCACATGAGCACACATACACATTTAAATTAAATGTAATTTCAAGCTACTATACAAATCAAGGTTGAAAACTGAAAATGTAAAAACAATGGGTTGATAAGGAAAATGAGATGAGTGTACCTCCGCATCTGGGCGGAGGGAGCGCAGGTAGCTCTTTAGATCGCCGTGCGTCATCAGCTCCATGACGACCAGAGTGGGCTGCCCCTTGGACACCACACCCAGAAGTCTCACCTACAGAAAAGGGGGTGAACAAAACTCCATGACACAACTCTGTGACACTAAAATCTAGCTTTCTACAGGTAAGACAAGTTTACTGTAGACTGCGGTAGCCATTGGTTAACTCCTGCCCCCATTGGTGCTATGCTGTGTGTGTGTGTGTGTGTGTCTAAATAAATCCACTGGCTTAGGAATTTACTGCTGACCTTTATAGCATTGGCTGGGGTCTGCTGGGGATATACCCTACACATTGGCCTGGGCAGGGTACAGTTTGGCTTTTTGAATGACTGTAAAAGACTGCCTCCGGCATGATTCATCAATGAAACCTGTGCATTTTCACTCAGTACCCTGGACAAAATCATGCCCGTTTTTAAAATCTCTGGTTTAGATTTAAACCCAGAATGTTGTAAAAACTACTTTAAATCTAATTTATTTTCTAAGCTCACAGAAAGGGAAATGTAAAAGAATTATATTTCTATTTCATGATTTCCAGCAGCAATCTGTAAAGCTTTATTGTGTATTTTGATAAGCACTGTAAAAAAACGATGTATCATTGTTATTATTATAATCATTATTATTATTGTTATAATTATCATTATTGTGATCATCTTTATGTAACCCCCCCTGCGCTCCTCCATGTTAAAGGCCTGGTGCCCCTCCAGCCCCCCTCGCTGACGTACCACGTGGTGGCAGCTGAAGGCCTTCATGACGGAGGCCTCGTTCAGGAACTCGATCCGCTCCCTCAGGCTGGCCGACTCGTTGACCGTCTTCACGGCTACGCGCGTCTGGGACTCGCCCTTGACGATGTCCTTGGCGATGCCCTCATACACCATGCCGAAGGAGCCCTGGCCCAACTCACGCAGGAGGGTGATCTTGTCACGGGGAACCTCCCAGTCATCTGGCTCATACACTGCATGCACATGCACACACACACACACGGACACACACATACGGACACACACATACAGACAGACAGACACACACGCATACAGACAGACACACACGCATACAGACAGACAGACACACATACAGACAGACACACATACAGACAGACACACACACACACACACACACACGTACACACACACACGTACACACACACACGTACACACACACACGTACACACACACGTACACATACACACACACACACACACACACACACACACACACACACACACACACACACACACAAGTACAGGCCCAGGTTAACATCACTCAGTACCATGTCTTAAGTCTTAAATAACAATGTTACATGTACATAATTCAGTGTGTAGGTATTCATATGTTATTCATTGTTGTCTTTCACTGTAAGATAAAAGCCATTGTTCAAACACCACATTCTTTTAACTGAATAGGCATTATTAACTGTGCCAGTTAGACACAGAGGGAGGTATGTGGCTCCTTTCATGCTTTTGGGGTCACAGCCATAGAAAGACAGAAGTGTGTATGTGTGTGCGTATGTGTGTGTGTGTGTGTGTGTGTGTGTGTGTAAAGAAGACAGGGGAGGCAATATTTCAACTGCTGAGACTCTGCAGCATCTTGAGTTACTCTGATACTGCAATATACGACATGGCATGAATGGCTGACTGGTGTAAGATGAGGAAGTGGGTCACCTTCATCCGGGCTGAGATACTCTGGGTTGGGCGATGTGTACAGGCGTCCGGTGGGTCCCTCAGTTTGCCTGTTGGGTGGGGACACACAGTATCAGTCCCCGCATCATTCACATAGCAGCAGCACAACCATCACAATGATCACAATCAACAAGGTAACAAACAATCGGATTAACAAACATGACAGTGACACGAGCACGACTTACTTCTTCTTGAAATAGAAAACGCCGACACACACCACCAGCACGAGCAGGCAGAAGCAAATGACGGGCCCAATGACGATCTTGATCATGCTTGTCGGGTCCACTCCTGTCAGAAATTACACACACGCAGTGTAACCACGTCAAGCTGGGTCAAGCAATCAACACCATCATCCCTCAATCTGGAATGATACTTAAACGCTGATATTTTGCGTGTCTAGCCTGAGAGGCTGGTGAATCTCTCTGACATGTTATGCTTTCTCTCCTTTTGTGCACAACATTGTATAGTCATGAACCCTTTTAGTCTTCCATCTGATGTGCATCACTGTAAGAAAAAATTGGTTATGAGTTTAAGCTATTTTTTTTGCCCGAGTCTTAATTTATGAACAAAGTGTGGATAGTTGTTTTGAAATATAAGTGTGTTATTAGAGTTAAGTGACAGGTGCTGTACTGCCCTCCTGTGGAAGACTGAGGAAGAGCACTATAATGCACTCTGAGGTGCACCAGTCAGACTTCCAGTTCTGTTATTGAGACCAAAAGCCTGCTTAGACACAGTTTAATTGTGACGGCAGGATGTCAGGATAAGCCTTACGATCTTGCACATAGAAGTGCGTGGGCTCAGTCCAGGAGCCGTTGCCTGCGAGGGAGGTGGCGCGGATCTTCACTGTATAATTCCCAGAATGCACCACGCGGAGCTTGCAGCCGCCGTCTGTCTCATAGTTCTGTCTGGACACGCACAGTTGCAGTTCCTGCAATAACACACAGCTGTTACAACTCTACAGAAAGGACGACAGTGAAAAGGAGAGTGAGTACATGAGCAGTACATCTTTATAAATCCCCTTAAAGATTCATAATGATAAAACAAATACCAAAACAAAACAAAGAAAAACTATTCCCGAAGTCGCAGACCAGGTATTCTCAGCTCACTTGGACATTTACAACTTATTCTACAACTTATTATACAACTTAAGTGACAGTTTTGTGGTCACCAGAAAAGCACATAAACATAACAAAGCACCATCACAGAAAACCTTAGCAACATCACCGCCATTATTATTGACCTGTTTGTTAATGTCCAACATGTTCATTAAAAACCTCTAGTCTCTTTTTCCCCCCAAACAATGACTCCTACTTTGTCTGTGTACTCATTTCTATGGCAACGAGAACAAAAAACACTTCCAATGTTCCGAGACCGAGGAACCCTGCAGTGAGGTTTGCTTACAGCGCCCCTGATTAATCCAGTGGTGAACATTTCTGAGACACACACAACAAACATGACAACAGCCAGGCTCTAGTTATTACGCCCACAGCATTATGGGTAAAACATGGTCGAGGAGAGCCACAGTCTTCCGTTTTTCTGAGATTGCTATAGAAGACAAATACATATGTGTACAACAGTACATGTGTGTGAGGCTTTTTTTCTCCCCTGTGTTGATGTCCAGGCGTGGGGGTTTTACATACCTCAGTGTCTCCTAGTCTCTTGTAGCTGACGTCATAGAGGATGATCATGCCATTGGGGTCTTTGGGCTCCGTCCACTTGATGTGTGCCATGTAGTCTGAGACCTCAAACGTGATTGGCCCTGGGACGTCATCAGCTCGATCTGTTCGACAAGGGGTTGGGTAGGGAGTGAGGGCGTCACAATGAAACAAGGAAGTTAAAAAAAAAAACAAAAACAAAACAAATACGATGACTCAGAGGAACACGGTAACCATGCGTCGCATCCATTAGAGTGTGCCTGTTTTCTACAGCTTCTTCTACAGCATTCATTGATGTGTTGACAGTGCTTTAGCTGACTTCCCGACTGAGCTTTGGATTACACAGCGGCTGATAAAAGCCCCATTTCCTGTTGTGATGATATTTATTTGTCTTATAATGCACTCTTGTCCTCTCCCTGTGGCTGTTTTAATAAATAAAAACAACACTACAAAACAACAAGCTTTTGAGGACACTAGAGGGTGTGCGTGTTCATTTAATTGAGAACAATAAGGTCACTCATTATGTGTGTGTTTGTTAGAGCAACAAGCAGAGGTGGTGTGTGTGTACATGTGTGTGCATTTACACGTGTATATGTACACATGTATATATATTATAAGCCTGTGTGTGCATGTGTTTGAGATGTTAAGTATTTGCAAAGAAGGTATGAATAAATTGGACACAGCACAGTAGCACAGGCAGTGTATGTGTGTAGGTGTGTGTGTGCGCCTGTGTGTGCACCTGTGTGTGTGTATATGTAGGTGTGAGTGAACAAGTGAGGGAGCGTGTGTGTGTGTGTGTGTGTGTACATGTGTATGTGTGTCGGTGTATGTGTATGTGTATATGCGTGTGTGTGTGTGTATATGTAGGTGAGAGCGAGTGAGTGAGCGAGTGTGTGTGTCACACACACGGGCGTACCCTCGGGCATGGTGCGGGCGCTGACGTAGGCGGCCATGCTGCAGCGGGAAGGGTCGGTCTCGTGGTTGCAGGCGTGGATCTCGATCTGGTAGCTGGTGAAGTGGCGCAGGTTGGAGATGACGGTGGACTCCTTGTTCATGACCTTGAGCTCCAGCTTGTTAGGCTCCGCCTCCTCCTCGGGGCTGTGCGTGGGCACCGCGGGGCTCAGGACACTCGACGGGGTCGTCACGACGAGCGTGCGGTTGGCTACGTTACCCAGCGACCGACGCTGGCGAGACGGCCTGTAAGCAGGAGGGGGGGGAGGAGGGGGAGGAGGAGGAGGAAGAGGAGGAGGAGGAGAAAGAGTGCAGAGTGTGAGGAAGATTAATATGATTCTAGTGCAAAAACAGCTATAAATGACACACACTTTTCCCCTACCTGACCCCCTCTCCTCTGTCTTTTTAGTACATTTAATACATAAGCAGGAGGGGAGAGAGGAGGAGGAGGAGGAGGAGGAGTGCAAAGTGTGAGGTTTAATATTAGGAGTGCAGAGTGTGAGGTTTAATATTTAAGATTAATATGATTGTAGTGCAAAAATAGCCATCAACACATACTTGTTTTTCTCCCCGTCTCCCTCCCCTTTCTGTTTTTTAATACATTTAATAAATAAGCTTACTTATTTATAACTTATAATAATAGACTTTCATTTCCCAGCTGGGATCAATAAAGTACATCTATCTATTTATACAAAGGAAACAGATACAACTGTGCCAGAGAGAGCATAAAATGGAAAGAGGAAAAACAGAATAAAAAACTCAAGGCAATGGGGGAAAAAACACAACAGCCTATTTACGTTGTTGAGGGAAAGAAAAATCCAAAGAACCAGAGATGGGTTATGGTTCAGTGGAAAGATGTTTGGTTTAAACCCTGGACAGATCAGGACCGCACATTGTTATGAGTTTGAGGGGGTCTGTCATCGCTGTACCCCTGAGCTAGGCACTTAACCCCACACTGCTCTGTCCCTGTTGTCGGTTCATTTAATTTGCAGTCACTCTGGAAAAAAAGCATCTGCTAAATTCAATGTGAAAATTGTAAGAGGGAGCAATGCTTTACAATGAACTACAGCTGAATTGACTTTCAAACAGCATTGGATGTGTGGAGGGCGATTGGAGAAAGACAACATGGCCAGGGATGAAAATTCTAAGGGTGTTGAAGTCCCAAAATAGGATAAAGAAGTCGACACCAGGACAAGTAGAGGAGCATAGTAATGAGGCCTAAATGTGAGAGGTCTGGTGCCTCTTTTAGCATCAAGTTAGATGTTATGGATGGTGGTAGCAGTTGTTTATTGGACTTCGAAAGTATGATCTATATCACATCTGACACCTTAGCTTTCAACGACTTCTGATTATTACTTTTTAAACTTGAAATAATTTTAATAAAAAAGCAGTTGGCATGACTACAGCTGAGCTGAAAACATCTAAACACACACCATCTGTGATGTTTACATTTCACCACCAGGTGGCAGAAGGTGCACACCATATAGCCCTTGTGTGAAGTCACTCAGGACAACTCCCACAACTTATCCTGGCCTGCATACATTGACCTTTTCATTACATACAACAGATGAGAGATGGGTAAATGTTTTTCAGCTCAAGTTTTGTTGGAGGGGACGCAAAACATAGTAAGTGTTTTGGGCGGGCTGCCAACGTCTTTCCAGGCAGTCCGGGCCAGAGGCTTTTTTTAGGCCAAAATGAAGCCACCAGAGACCCCTCCAACGCGGCAGATTTGCGCAAGCCCCTCTCAACTCCCCTCTAACCCCCGCCAAGAGAACTTCTCAGTGTTTACTTGAAACTTTCCTCCTCTTTTTTTGTTAAAGGGGATCCTTTATTTTACGGTGGGTAAAATGCACTTTAGGCACATGTACTGTAGGACACAACCCCAACATCAGCCAGGGCTGCACACCTCTGTTAGCTTATTATGTCCTCCTTTTGTAAGTCACTTTGGATAAAAGTGTCTGCAAAGTGCAATATAATGTAATATAAAAGGGCAATTTAAGATCCCCATACAGCTTCTTTAAAATGCACATCGCAGGTGACTACGCACTGCATTTAAACTCAGCAGTCTGCTGAGACTGACTGCTGCCACTGTGGGCTGCGAGATGTTTGGCACGAGGGCTTCTGTAGCCTTGCGGCCTGAGGTGCCCTCCATCCCCTCCGAAGAGGGCAGAGCAGAGGGTGACAGCGCTTCCGGCTGCGTGAAGGTAGGGGAGGTAACGGAGGTGACGGGACGGTGGTGACGACAGCAGGGGAAAGCCACATTCCTCACACCGCACCACCTGTTCTGTTCTTGAGGGGGTCATTGAAGGCCGCAGACACCGTGTAAGAAAAACACACACGCACACACACGTACGCACGCGCACACACGCACATGTGCACACACGCCGCACGCACACACACACGCGCACACACGCCGCACACACACACACACACGTGCACACACGCACGCACACACACACACACACGCAAGCGCACACACACAGCTCCCAAGGCTACAAACATACAGAATGAGAGGTCCAAGGCTAGGCTGTGACAACCTTGAACGTGCAAATCTGACAAACTGTACCAATATTAAAGCTGCCCTCATGCCACTGATCCAAACACCCCAGATGACACGTACACAAACAAACACACACACACACACAAACACAAACACAACCCAAACACAACATGCCTACCCTGATGAAAACTTATGAATGAGAAAACAGCACTTCCAGCATAGTGGAAGGCGAAGATGAAGACTAATACCATTCAGTGACTAAGCTGACGGTGGCCAGAGGGGGCAGATCAGTGTCTAACCAACCACCACGCCATGCTCCTTTATGTGCCTTGGGGCAGTGCTTATAGTGCACCCTGGTAAACGTGTGTGGATGATACGATTTAGCAATATCACAAGAAAGTATTCGTATTTTGTAAATATAATCTTGTTTTGGTGTGCAGAAACGTGTGTGTGTATGTGCACCTCACGCAACAAGCTTATGTGTGTGGAAGTATGTCTATTTGCTTACGTCTAGATGCATTCTGTGTGTCATGAACAGTGTGGGTGAGCGAACAAGCCTGTGTCTGGCACATGGTGTCAGGGTCCCTGCTGCTGTCCATACCTCAGGGTGAAGACCTCGTTGTGGAGGTAGTTCTCGAAGGTCTTGCGGTACTCGGACTCCTCGGCCTCCTTCTTGAGCTGCTTCTCCGTCTTGGGGCAGGCGCAGCAGCGGCCGCTCTGGCTCTGCTCCTCCGTCTGGTTCCGCTTCTGCTCCTCCTCGCTCTCCCCCTGCGTCGCCACCCGCGACGGCGCCTTTATGCCTGTGAAGGCGAGAGAACACACACACAGGAGAGAGACAGACAGACAGACAGACAGACAGGAGAGAGACAGAGAGAGAGAGAGAGAGAGAGAGAGAGACAAAGAGAGCGAGAGAGTGACAGACAGACAGACACAGAGACACAAACACATACAGGGATATGAGTTATTTGTTTTTCAGAGTCGCAGTCTGCAAATTGCACCACTGCAAACTTAAAGTACTGCATCAATCTTTGCTGCGGACTATGCAGACACTCTCCCCCCCATGCAAAATTCTGCGACGGTTTGGCAGCCCCGTCTCTGTGCTCCATGTTGGGAATTTAGTGTTATTGCACTACTGATTTTACCTGAGCTGTGGTACATTTAAACATTCATGATAATACAGCTTGGCCACCAACATCAGTTTAATTTAAAGAGCTTTAAGACCTCTCCGCTGTGCTCGTTGTGACTGGCAATGTGTAAAAGAGCTTAATTACTTTGACTACCAGTTGTTCTAGCAGCCGGTGAAGTGAGTAATGTTATTCTTATTTAAAATGGCAATCTCTATAGTTGAAGTCTCTATGCTAATCTAGTACGCTCAGCTTATGCTTCTCTAGGCCAACAGTTTCCCATGCTGGTTCCACCTGACATGTGGCAGGCCTACATTTAAACACATTTAAACGTTTTTTAGTTCTGGTAGCAGCCACTGAAGTGGGTAACATTACTTCAACTCTAGTTTCAACACACAGGAAGTAATGTATTCCATCTGACCAATCACAGCCCTTGTGGTCTGCGTCTGCTTGATGCATTAGGATTTTTGGGAGGTGCACGGCAAGTTACGTTGTTTTCACCTTTAATGTCATAGTGGATCTCACCTTTTTTCTAAACCCCATGCTGAGAGAAGATGTACATTGATGTGCATCGGTGTGTGTGTGTGTGTGTGTGTGTGTGTATGTGCATGTGGGAGTGTGTGTGTGCCGTGTGCACTTGGCTCACCTTTCTGGCAGTAGTCCACCTTGAAGAGGGCGCTGGCCTCGGGCAACTGCTGGTAATACACCAGGTAGTGGGTGATGTTGCCGTTGAGGTCGTTGGGGGGCTTCCACTTCAGGAGGATCTGAGATGACGAGTTAGATGAGGAGATGGGATCCAGCGGCACCGAGGGCTCTGTTGGGCATCGCGAAATCACATACACAAACACACACACACACACACAACAGGAAACACACACACACACACCAGGACACACACACACACCAGGACACACTCACACACACACACCAGGAAATACAGACATACCACAACACACAGACACACACAGACACACACCACAAGACACACGAGACGAGACAAAGGAAAGAAACCATCAGACTCATCGAAGAATGACAACAGGGAACATGTCAACCATTGTTTCACCCTGCAATTAAACCCAAGGGCAGGAAGTGGTGACAGCGGCAGGGACAGACAAGACAAGTTCGGCAACATTGCTGAGCGCTGCGCTGGATGATGAGACCAGACGCTGCACTGGGGGCCAAGATGACGAGGGCTCTGCCCCAGACAGGCACCAGACACCTGGCAGTGAACCTGTCCCAACATCCCCTCCCTCCACCCCTCCACCCTCCCCGCCCCCTGCATCTGCCTATCTACCCTCCCTGGCTAGGTTGATGCTGGAGCCGACAGAGGGGATGAAAAGACTCCTGTCTGGTCTTTATGAGCGCCATGGGTTTGACGCACTGCCACACCAGCTGCTGGAAAAATGCACACACATACACACACACCATGCACACACATACACACAGACATACATACACACATACCTGCGCGCACACACAGAGTACAAGCAATGCCATACGGCTTATCAGGAGGCAAAGACAATACAAGAGCACTTAACAGCCAGAAAGGCAGGGAACCAGTATTACAGAAACCAAAACATCCACCCACCCACACACACACACACACACACACACACACACACACACACACACACACTCAGTCTCGGGTCAAACGTCTGAGGGCACCATCTGATTTTATCGCAGCATGCTTTGACGCGGAGCCAGTCCGTGCGAGGCGGTGACCTACTTCACCAAACCGCTGACCTTATTCTCCGCACTCAGGCCTGGCTCTTCCTGTGGTGTACCACACGCAGCCTACCAGCCGGCGCACGCAGCAGGTAAACATGGAACCGGCAATCAGAGGAGGCGCTCACAACAAACAAAACAAAACAGGGCAAAAAAAAGCAGCGCACACACACACATTCATATACATATTCATACACACATTCACACACATGCGCATGCACACACACACGCATGCATGCCAGCAATAAGACGCGATTGCTTTCTCAGCTTTCTACTCTCAAGCTCGACTCAAATGTTGCCCTTGCGTCTCGGGCTCTTTTGCATTTTGTTTTCACACCGTGCCTTGAGGACGAATTCCTCCCTAAATCTCCTGCACGTGTGCCAAAAGGGTCAGATACTGTTAAAAAACTTTTTTTTTTTTTTTTTGCACAAACGAGTGTACAGTCATGGCACAGAGCAGGAGGGTGGGCACAGACCCCTGCACATAGTCCTCTTCTTTCACTAAAGTTGTGTCTCAACTAACGGTCTACACGCTTCTGAGTGCACTGCTACGGGATTGCCTATGTAGTTCTAGCTTACCGTGGCCGATAACCGTTCATGACATGGGACAGCCTAGCCTACGGAGCTCCTACTATAGAACATAGTTTGGCAGTTGACACTGCCACGAACGTAATACAAAATCTCTACGTCACGGCGGACATACAAATAAAGCTACATTGTCAGAAATGGATGACAATTGAATTTGACATTTGAAATATGAATCTGTAGTTTTTTTTTTTCCATCCAAATACGAGGCAGCAAAAGACCCACCACCAGGAGCCTACGCTGAACAGCAAATTGGTTGGCCTTAAACTTTCCACCACTGCTAAGAAAAGGCACACTCACTGGTGGCGTTGGTGCGAACGTAGATGATCTCGCTCTTGGCACCGTGGACCTGGTGCTCGTCCGAGGCGGACAGCTGGGTCTTGACCATGATGGCGTACTGCGTCCAGGGCTTTAGCATCTTGATGAGATGGCCAGGGTCGGCCTGCTCCTTGCCGTCGGTGGCACGGGCCGGGGGGTCGACGTCAGCGATCACCCAGCTGTTGGAGCCGCAGGCGTCCTGCCCGTCAAACTCCGTCACATTGGCATAGGGCCTGGGGATTGGCAAATGATGACATCATCATGCACACTAATTTAGGGGAGTGACAGTTAAATATAATGGCACCTGACAATACACTGGTAGAATAAGCCTACAGATGACTGGAGATCTACAGGTAGCAGTTGAGTGCAAAACACTTACAGTTTTACGATGGGTATAAACTGTGAAAGCGAATGGGATCTTTGCATACTTCAAGTTACCAAACAACACCAAACTCCTATTTAAGATACATACTGTGTTGGTTGGTATAAGCCTTGACAGCATACACCACCACCAAAAAGTGCACAATCTGTATAATGATATTTGGGTAGTGTGCAGAGTGGGGGATGGTGCTTGGGGTACGTACGCTTCCTTGTAGAGCACCATGAAGCCCAGCAGGTCTCGGAAATCCGTGGGCCAGAACGGCTCCCACCTGACGAGGATCTTGTCCGACATGGTACGGATGACGGTAAACTTGAGCACGGCAGTCTCACCTGAGAGGAGCGATAAGGTAGGGAGAGGAGGCATGAGCGGAGGGGCAAGGACAGGAAATCGGTTCTGTCACCAAGTATAAACTCAAGCTTTCCAAGGTCACCTTTTGGTTTTACCTACCCTGAAATTTGCATATTTACAGTTAATCTCATGACTGTGACTCACAATATTTTAAAATTAATTTTAAATTTACCATCATTATTATTTTTGTGGATAGGTTGATTACCATTTGACAGCAACTCATGTGACAAAAACCATGTCTGTTCAATTCATCAACTTAATGTCAAGCACTACCTAATATAATCACCTGCAGCCAGAGGTAATGGCTGGTAAGAAAGGTGACAACTTTAAATAGCATCAATGTAAAACAACACCTGTATCTTGAACCTCGCCACCAAAGCTTTGTTGTAAGGACACCACTGAAGACCATTAAAACGGTGTCAGAACACTACAATGTCCACGTAAGGAGCTCTTACATGGAGCTTGATCTCCATTGGTCTTGGTGGCGATTTCGTTCTTGACGCCGCGACCCTTGGTCCCGGTCACCTCCTCCATGCGGTGTATCTCGGACATGCACAGCTTGGAGTTGTAGTGGAAGAACATGCGTCCGCTCAGGATGGTCAGCTTGTGCTTGTTCCAGTCCCACAGCTGCCGCAGGTTCTGGTTGTCCAGTGCGTAGAAGGAGTAGTTCCTGTACGAGAGAGAGAGAGAGAGAGAGAGAGAGAGAGAGAGAGAGAGAGAGAGAGAGAGAGAGAGAGAGAGAGAGAGAGAGAGAGATATGAGACTGAAATAAGTAAAGTGCTTCCATTTTCAAATTTGCAATATGTGTCTGACAACTTAAAAACTAAAAAAAGGGTTCCCAATCGTGTTTCCATTCAATTAAATCATATGGCAATTTAAATCTGCTCTTTCTAAAAGGATGATAGAAAACCTCTGGTGATACTGATTGTGTAGGGGATGATCCAAATGCACATTCTACACAGCACTACTGTGATCCACTGTCCATCTGCTGTTATCAATACAGGCAGATTCATATAATATCTTCCTCAACTTGAGAAAAATGTGTCTGCCCAAGTCAAAGTTTTTACTGTGGGAACATGACCTTCAAGTAATATTTGTGGCGATGGAAAAAAAAACCCTCCCCTGCCTATAATTCAGAAGAAGGGTGGGAAGAGGAGTGAACAGTGAATCAGATATTTCCGATAAGAATAACGCGTCACATTTAACCCCCCCTAAACAGCACATCTGCATTTAATAACACCTAGAATAGATCTAATGGGCATTCTTTTTCACACACATTAATCTTTATAACAACACTAAATAGTTCCTGAAACGTTCGATCGGGGTAGGGTGGGGAAAGGTGGCGGAGTGGAAAGGAGTGCTGACCCGACTTCCTGTGTCTCCCCGCGGATGACGCTCAGCTTGCGCAGGAAGGAGAGCGAGATGAGGGCGTAGGAGCGGCGCACCATCAGGTACCCCGTGATCTCCTCCAGCTGGCCCAGGCTGGCCTCCAGCTCCGCCGCAATGTTGTCTGAGCAGACCGGAAACAAAGCACACGTTACCCTACCAATCACACTCACCAAGGTGTGTGTGTGTGTGTGTGTGTGTGTGTGTGTGTGTGTGTGTGTGTGTGTGTGTGAAACAAAGCACACGTTACCCTACCAAGCACACATCACCCTACCAAGCACACATTAGCCCATCAAGCATACATTACCTTACCAATCACACTCACCAAGGTGTGTGTGTCTGTGACGTGCATGTGTTTTGTTTGTAGATATGGGGACCCAAATTCCCAAGGAACAAGCAAAATCCAGTTTTGAGAGGTGACAAGTGGGGACCTCACTGATCCAACGTTTGTCTATGGTATATTGTCGCGTCTTTTAGTATTCCTTAATTATATAACAATTGGACTCACAGGTTTAACAATGTGTGTGTTTTAGTGCGTAAATGCGAGTGAGTCTGTGAGTAAGTGTGTCTGTAAGTGTGTAAGTGTGTGTTTGTAAGTGTGTGTTTGTAAGTGTGTGTATGTGTGTGAGAGAGAGGGGTAGTAAAAAGAGAGCAGAGCAGAGCAACCTGTGTATACATGTGTGCCCATATGTGTGTGTGCAAGAAGGAAAGAATGAGAGAAGCAACAGCAATTGTGTGTGCATGTGTGTGTGTGCGTGTGCGTGTGTGTGTGTGTGCGTGCGTGTGTGTGTGCGTGTGTGTGTGTGTGTGTGTTTCTGTGTGATTTAACAATGCCTACCCACATACAGACAGACTTGGCCAGAGTGTGGGGATGAGGTCATGCACATGAAGCCTACGGAAGGTGTTGGTAAAGGAGCTGGTATGTTTCTGGCGGCCGGAGAAACCGTCGGCTGCTTTAATAGCTTCAGCTGTCTGTGCCTCAGTCCAACTATCTGCACTTCCATCTATAAATCTGTCAGAGGCTGCCACAGCTACGGGCACCCTCGGTGCCACTGTTCACAGGCCCTGCGCCTATGATTAAAATGTGCTCGCCAGAGACACACACTGGGGTTAGCAAGGACATGATGGGTGGGGCACGCGCACACACACACACACACACACACTGAACGCTGACAGACAGACCGAGATCACACACTCTCTCTCTCTTCTCTCTCTCACACACACACACACACACACACACACACACACACACACACACACACACACACACAATGCTGACAGACAGACTGAGATCACACACTGTCTCTCTTTCTCTCTCACACACACACACATTGCTCACACATACATATGAACGCACGCACTCTCACACAAACACACCCAATTACTCACACGTACAGACAAATACACACACACACACACACACACACACACCCTCATGCCAAAAATGTCTGACATGGATTTTGCCTCTAGCATTCTTCATAGTTTTCATAATTTCATCACTGTTTACCAGAATGCACATGAATAAGCCTCCTCTACTGACACGCTTTAGGGCTTTCAATAGGCTCCAACAGGATTAAATATAAACACTTCATCTGTCAAGGTGCAAAACACACATGCCTCAGTGTGAGTGTGTGTGACAGTGTGTGAAAGAACACCACGGTCTGACTTGAAAAGATGTGACACACGCATATGACCCTGTTCCCCTTTTCTTCTCCTCTCACTGTGTGTTCGTTTTGGTGCGAAGCATGAGGTAGCCGTTAACTCATGGGTAGCAGGAAGTTTTGGGTGAGGAGGGGTTACAAAGGGCTGTGGCCGTAGTGGTGGTGTTGATGATGGAAAGCGTCGTGATGGTGGGGGAGTAGGGGTTGTAAGTGGTAGGTCAGGAAGGCAGGCTGTGGCTGTAGCTGTGGCTGTGGTGTTGCGGTACTCACTGCCTCCGCGGATGTTGATGACCAGGCTGCCGTTGAGCACAGTGCAGCCCCGCAGCTCCTGCGCCGTCGTCACGGAGTCGATCGTCTTGCGGCCCATGCAGACCTTCGGACACAGACCCGCACAGGGTGTGCAGTGCAGCCTGCAGCAAAAGCAGAACAGAACAGAAGAGGGGTGTTCAGTCACTGATATAAACACACAATACACACACACAGAGGAGATTTTATAAAATCGGACAGATATAAACTCACACACAGAAATGCACCACACACACCATACAGAAGACACAATAGCCAACAGACTCCAAGTCAATCACACACTTGAGTGCAAGCATGTATGCACACCCTCTAACATAGGTAGAGATACAGACATACAGGCGCATGCAGACAAATACATTCTTAATACAACAAATGTACACAGACAAAACACTGATGAAGATGCACGTGTACGTACATAAACGCACACACACAGTAACAGAGACAGACACACACCCACCCACCCACCCACACACCCCAGGACATCACAAAGTCTGAGACAATGTCCATTTCCAGAGTGAATGAGTGTTTCTATTTGTGGCGACGCCTCCAAAGGATCTGTGGAATGAAACAATAATAACTGATTGTTCTGTCAAGGGCGGACGACCCCGTTGGGTAGTGTCAAGGGTCTGTTCCTGCATCCGCACCAGTGGAGGTGGAGGGGAGATGACCTTGTCAAGGCAAGGCGTGGGGTGGGGTGTGGTGGGAGACATGGAGATAAAGGTGCAGGGAGATGGAGAGAAAGTGTGTGTGTCTGGGGGGTGTGTGTGTGTGTGGGGGGATGTGGGGGTTGCTTCCAAGGATAACCGGGACATTCTTCTCTCAGACGGGCTGTAAACAGAAACTTAATCACCAATTGTGTTTGTGCTTGAGCAGCACTTCACTGAGTAATGCAACAACCCACCAGCACCCCCACCCCCACCCCCAAGCTCCCCCATCCCCATACGCATCCCTGGCCCGCCACATAGTCACCCCTGCCACTTTCGTGCGAGCCGCTTCCTCCAGCAGTGACACGACACGCTGAGGCACATTCTTGTGACACTCGTGTCTGCATCTGACAAACACACTCATGTCTTGTGCTGTGTATGGCCAGACGACTGGTGGCAGTGGCCTGGTGCCCTTATGGGTGACAATGTGACAATCAGGCACCTGTAGATGTCTGCTCCAGCCAGCCACCCGCCCGCCCTCTCTTTGGTGACAAAGAGCCCAAGCGCTCCGTTTCACAAGACATACCTGTGAACTACCAGTGAAAAGGGCGTCACAGCTGATGGTGTAGTGTTGGAGCGCATTGCACTTTACGCCTACACAACCAGTGCATACTGCTGGAGTGAGTCATGTGTTCCAGTGTGAAGCACATCTGGTGAGTCGCAGTGATTGAGTGAACCATGTTTTAGCACCTGAGTCTGCAGCACAGGCATGCAGTGTGTGTGTGTGTGTGTGTGTGTGTGTGTGTGTGTGTGTGTGTTTGTGTGAATGTGAGAAAGTGTGTGTTTGTGTGTGTGTGTGAGAGTGTGGGTGTGAGAGTGTGTGAGAGAGAGAGAGCGTGTGTGTGTGTGTGTGTGTGTGTGTGTGTGTGTGTGTGTGTGTGGGGTGCAAATGACCCACTAGGATGCTTTGCCAACTGGGAGATAGCTGCAGCTGCAGGCTCAGGTCAGAGGATGACAGACATAATGAGGGGAGGAGGAGGAGGAGGACGAGGAGGAGGAGGAGGAGGAGGACTAGCCTTCAAGTCAAACCGCCTCACAACCACGAGAGGAAAACATCAGAAACAATACAAACACTGAGACAACACAGGCCGTCTCCAAGGCCAAGCACCCCCAAGTTGCAATATTAGCCAAGTGAAACATTGTTTGTGAATCCATCTTGTGATTCGACTCCACCCCGCAATCAGATGGGCTCTACCTTGTGTTGCCCCTCCAACCAAAATCTGACTATCACTAGGGGTTTTCAGTTTCTTTCTGTCTTTTTTTGCCCTGAAAACGACCAAACACACGAAACAGACAAGCCAAACGCATCACTAGACCCACCACTTGCAATGGGTAACAAAGGCCAAATAAGGCTACACAAGGTCCAGAAGATGGCCGTGGCAAGACAAGGGAGAGAGAAAGTCACGGAGGGAGACACCCCAGGCGGCGGCAAACGGTGCTGCCGTTTGTCTGCTACCGTGGCGATAACACGGAGCAGCGGGAGGCCAGCCAGAGGGAGGGAAGGTTAGGCGAAGGGGAGCGCCGGGGAGGGGCGGAGGCAGAGGGCCAGCGGTATTTGGGTTTTGGTGATCTCAGCGCTCTGATTGGTGCCGGGAGGAAGCGGCCCAGTCACAGGCACGAGCCGTCTGGCCCCCGTTCTGGCCGACTCCCGGCGAGGTGATTTGTGCGTCTGCTGTCTGGACTCCCTGTGGCCCCGTCCTCCTCTCTCTCACTCACTCACTCTCTCACTTTCTCTTTCTGTGTCTCTTTCTCCAGTTTCCATCTCTCTTTCTCCCACTCTCCATTTAATCTCGCCATCTATCCATCTCCATGTCTCTTCTAGCTAGTAGTAGGGCCCACAGAGGAGCGAGAGTCTTAGCAAGAGGTCAGCCTGGTGCGGTCAGTGAGGGCAGCTGCTCACTCAGGCTGAAAAGACAGGGAGAGGAGAAGAGGAGGAGCAGGAGGGGAAGGGCAGTGTTCTATCCTTCACTCCCACTTGTCTGCTGTTGATGCTAAACACTTGTTTCGTTCTCACGCCCAGCTGCTGCCTCTCCCTCTCTTCTTCTCTCTCTCTCCCTCTCTTTCACTCTTTCCACCCATTTCTATCTCCCCCTCTCTTTCACTCCTTCCACCCATCTCTACCCACAACCCTCCCAAGCACTCCCTAGAACCTTTTCACACATCTTTTGGGCCCCACCGCCATCTTTTTTTCCAACCCTGCTGAGTGAAAGTGGCAAACAGCATTCAGCACCGAAGGTCACACTCTCAAGACATGTGCTGGAGGGGGGTGCTGGATCGGCTTTGGACGGAGATGGGGGTTTTCTTTCTCACCAAAGTAACGATGCAAGCCCGTTTCCAAACAGAGCCGAACGAGTATCTATCAACAGAGACAGCGGACGAAACACGGTTTGTTTGACCCTTGGACAAACAGTCAGGCGACGTCCTCATAACACCACCGAGCTGACCTCCTAATGGAGCGCTGTGTCTCTCTGGTCCTGCCTTCATGGCGAAGAACACAGAGACAGAGCCCTGCTCCAGGGGAGCCAAGGCCCTCTGGGTGGTCTAGTGTGTGGTTGTGTGTGTGTGTGTGTGTGTGTGTGTGTGTGTGTGTGTGTGTGTGTGTGTGTGTGCGTGCGCGTGCGCGTGTGCTGGGTATAAACACCCATACACACTCACACATACACACATGTACACACACACACAAAATAAAAACAGTGTACACAAAAGGATAAGCAAGTATTTGCACACATGCAGACACAGACACTAACATGCAAGAAGACCATCATATTTGCAAGGTGACATGACATACACCATCCTACTGGCACGCACGCACACACACACGTCCACACGCACTACGTTCTAGACTTCCAAACAGGGAGAAACAAGGGCTCCCTTAAGGTCACCGTTTGTGTGAGTGCACATGTGCATGTGTGTGTGTGTGCGTGTGTGTGCGTGTGTGTGTGTGTGTGTGTGTGTGTGTGTGTGTGTGTGTGTGTGAAGGTGCACCACTGAATGAAACCTGACCCCATCACAACAGCTTACAAGCGGATTCCCTTCCCTTTCTCCAGGAGCAGTGATGCACACACAAAGCAAAGCAGGGACACACGTAAACAAGGAGGCTGCAGGACAGGCAGCCACCTCTGCTACCCTCACAGCGAGATTAGGAAAGCAGGAAAGATAGAGGGAAGAGGGAGGAGGAAGGAGATAAAGGGAGAATGAAAGAGAGAAAAGGGAGGGAGGGAAAAAAAGACTAAACATAGAGGATGGGAGATGAGGGAGGGATGGAGCAGAGAAGAGATACCGAGAGACGAAAATAAAACATCTGAAAGAGACAAAAACAAAGAGAGACAAGAATGTATCAACGTTGACAAGGAGACAGAGCGAGCGAGAGAGAGAATGTAAAAGGACGAAAAAGCAACAGACTAACTGCAGACTGAGAATAAACGACAGCGAGACAAAGACAGACTGTGTGCCAGAGGAGAGAGGAGTGAAACCCACAACGTCTCTCGGTTACCGAGTGAGACAGACTGAGAATATGCGTCTGTGCGTCTGTGCGTGTGTGTGTGCGTGCGTGTGTGTGTGTGTGTGTGTGTGTGTGTGAGCAGACGGAGTGTGGCTGTGCCCATAGAGACAGGGTGAGCGCTAGCCTGCTGAGCGTGGTGGTGCCCTGCTGCGCAGCCATACCGAGAGCACAGCCTTCTCCTAGCCTCGCCTCAGCTCATCTCCCTCCACACACATCAGCAGCACAGCACAGCAGCCCTGACCTGCTTCCACACAGCACTCACGCTCAGCTGCCCTGGAACACACTGCAACTGCACCCGATTCACATTTCACTTGCACCTTGCACGCTTCCACACATACACACACACATCCATACACATGCACATACACACCACACAAAGCATAGACAGACAGACAGACAGACAGACACACACACACACACAAAGGCAGACACATTTACACACAAACATTTACAGAGTCATGGACACAAATATGCATGCACACAAAACAAATGCGCACAAGCAAACACACACCCCCAACCAACCAACACCAACAAACATTCAGGGAAACAGACAAAATAAACAAATACGCCCACATGAGCATGGGTGCACCCACATCACAGACAAGACACACCCAAAATACAACGACACACACACACACACACACACACACACACACAAACACACCAAGACACTTCACATATAGCTGACAATACTGCAGCTCTATGCATCGCCCTCTGCTTAAATATGAAGCTGTGGGTAAACCTCAAAATGCTGTTCCTGGCCATCTAACAAAAAAATATCAGCATTCCAGGGCATGGAGACCCGGAGAGCCCAAACCACAAGCAGAGAGCAGCCACTGTACCAGCGGCCGCATACTACATACTACTGCCCCATGGGTGCACTTAAAACAGCAGCACACTGCTGCCAATGAGACTTGCACTTGAAAGCCGTGCAAGCGCTAGCGCTAATGCTCTGCTCTTGAATTGGCCTTTAGAATGGGTCTTCAAGAGATTTCAACTCCATTCTTGACACCGAGTTAGAATTCTGAATGGAGGTAGCGAAACGGGACGGGACGCATTGATTACGTTTCAAGTTCTGCTCAGTGCCGCTGCTTGAAACAATAGCGTACTACTGTCTGTGAGGGCATTGGAATACGCTCAAGTGACTCACGCGCCAGTCAGGGTGAGAGAGTGCGTCTTCGGGGCAGACTCTAAAGAAAGGCTGGGCACTGGGGCTATGCCACACACAGTTTGTGTGTGTGTGTGTGTGTGTGTGTGTGTGTGTGTGTGTGTGTGTTTGCTGGAGAGCTCGACAGGTGTGTGTGTTGGCTTGCCGACTTACGAGGTGGCGTTGGCGGTGGTGTAGCCGGAGGGGCACTCGGAGAGGCACGCCCCCTGGTGGATGACGTGGTGCTGGCAGGCCGTGCCGTTGGCGTCCTTGCAGTGCTGGTAGCGCTCCTGACAGAACCGGGCCGAGACGCAGCGCCAGCCCTTGTAGGTGTAGTAGCCAGGTGGGCACCGCTCCACGCAGGTGTCTCTGTGCAGGTAGTGCCGGCACGCCACACACCTGTTGGGCAGGCCGGGCTCCAGGCAGCCGCCGAGGCACAGGTCGTGGCAGCAGTGGCCGTCTCGGGTGCAGGCGCGATGCTTACAGGAGGATGGACACACTGCGGAGAGAAGACAGGGAGAAGAACAACAGGTCGTCAGGTTCTGTGTATGTTTACCTTGTTTTTTTCCCTCCTAATCCCCGTGTTCTTTGTTGAGTATACCCGTAATTTAGACATAATAACAAAAACACACACACACAGACACACACAGACACAAACAGACACACACAGACACAAACAGACACACACAGACACAAACAGACACAAACAGACACAAACAGACACACACACACACACACACACACAGCTTTCCCAGACTAAAATAAAATACCCTGGGAGGGGGGGGGAGGGAGGAAGGAAGGCAAATAGAGTGAGAGGGACCTAATTTAAAAACTCTTTATTTGAAAACACCATTTGAAAACCACAGACATAAAAACAGTAACTGAGGGGAAAAACAGTCCATTTCAGACGATGAAAACTAGCCTCCCACAGTCATTAATGGAACCTCCTTTACACCCCATTTCCCCCTGAAGCGAGCCACGTTCCCCGTTTACTGGCAGGACATGTGCTTTACCGCAATTCCTGTTTCCACCAGACATTTAAACACGGATATCAAATCAGTGCAGTTTTTTTTGTCTACTATTTATTGGGGGGGATGGATTAAGAAGAGGAAAAAAGAGAAAACTCAGAGACAGAAAATGAAAAAGAGAAAAACTGAGAGACAGAAAGAGAAACAAACAAGCAAAACACAAACAACTAAAATGCACAGCTGATGCAGATGCAAAACACTTTTCTGTCATTCTGTTTGCAATTTCATGCCCATAAGCAGCGTAATATATTGACTGGGTGACCATGAGCAAGCCTGACCACAGCGTAGCAACAAAGAGCCCTGGCCAGCCTGATGCAGGCAGAGCTGATGTGACCGGACTTCAGATGCCGGACTGAGCGCGCCCGGGGCCGTGGGAGCCACGGAAACGGAGCGGTTCCAAGAAGCACAGAACAGCTCCCTTGCCTTGCCCCCTCCACCGCGCACACATACACACCGCAACATGGCTACAGCAAAACACAACACTGCTTAGTGCAGAGTGCAGCCAACATATTCATATCTTTATTGCGGACGTGTGTGCGTGTAACCCGTGTGTACATGTGCGCGGGGGGTGAAAGGGCGTGAGCAGAGAGAGCACTGAGATGGCCTGAAGAGGACGGAGCATCTCCTAAGAAAATATCTCCAAAGGAAACGACTGCTGTTTCGAGCTGGGCACCTAAAGAACAACAGCCATGACAAAAGACAGATGAACAGAAAAGCAAGCAGGCAGGAAAGGTAAGAAGCGAGGGAGAGAGAGATAGGGAGAGGGGGAGAGAGAGAAAGAGGGGGGGAGGAGAAAGAAAGAGGGGGGAGGAGAGAGAGAAGAGGGGGAGAGAGAGAGAGAGGAAAGCAGGAAGGGTGAGAGAGAGGCAGGTCTGTGATGTTGACAGCACACCAGTGTTGATGAGTGTGTGTCAGAGAGGCGTATCGGACACACATGGACAGAATCCGATAAACAGAGCGCTGCCCGGACACTGAGAGGGTCAGAAGGCAAGGTCAAGGCTAATGACAGGAAGAGGTGAGCTCTGAGCAGCGATAACACCTCTAAACACACACACACAGTGCACGCGCACACTTGTCCGTAGACACACACACACAGGCACGCACACAGTTCACAACATTGTGTAGCTTCAACGTGTCAATGTCAGATTTACGTTCACACATTGGACACAGTCTTTTTTTTTTCTCTCATACACAAACAAACACACGCACAGGCACAAGAACACACAGACAAACATCACACACACTGCTTATTTGAAGAAAATCCCAGAACTTCCCCTCAAAAAGCCTTCATTTCTCAGAAAAGCACACATCAACAAACACTGCCCACCCCTGCTCGTGTGGCAGTGTTTGTGAACTACACAGACACCTTGGAAATAACAGATACACACACACTCCTCTGCTACAGAAATAACAGACAAGACACACACACACACATTTTGTCTTGCTCACAGTGTTGCTCACCAACCCTCATACATACTCGCAAACACGTTCACACAGACGCACACCTTCTGCCCCTCTACCTCCCCCTCACTCCTACACAAACACACACACACACACATACACAGAGACACACACTGACACTGACACTGACACTCACACACACACTTATATACTCCTAAAGGCCCCGAGAAGCTCAGACATAGAGCCCAGAGACCATACATGTACTGGAGGCAAGAAGACAAGGCTGTGGCGGGGTACTCCTCTTGGTGGCGGGCGAACATGCGCGTGGTGGGCCACATTCGCATGTCACAAGTGGCGCCGGAGAGCAGAGCTCGCCGTGACCTTCATCCGTCAGGCAGCCTCCATGTCAACAAATGGAGTGCCTCTGGAGCACTGAATGCAACCTATGCTTTGGCCTCTTTCTAACAACGTGACCCACAAGCCTGTCTCTGAGCGTGCCTGTTAAAAATAAACCAGCCACCGGTGCCGACTACAAGCAGCTCCACAAGCCATCCATACTCACAGAGGGAGACACAGAGGAGAGAGAGTGGGAGTGTGTGAGAGAGGGAGAGAGAGATAGAGAGAGAGACGGATAGAGAGAGAGAGAGAGAGAGAGAGAGAGAGAGAAAGAGCAGTCATCATAGGGTCTCAATGTGTGTGTATGTGTGTACATATAAGTAAGTATGTTGTTGCATGCATATCTGTGCCAAGTCTGTGAATGTGCATGCATGTGCATGTTTATACATCTTAAGGGGCGTGACAACAGTGGTGCGGGAGAGGACGGTAGGGCAGGTAAGGACGGCACATAGAGAGGGCAGGTAGGGAGGGCAGGTAGGCACCTCATCTGGTGTATTAGCGACTAGCATCTAGATTAGCTCAGCCCACCTCTGTCGATGGAGAGAACCCACCCACGGACTCCTCCAGTGGCCCATGGGTACAGGGAGGGGATGAGAGGGGCACAAGCCCCCTACCGCTCTACAGGATCCATCAACAGGAAGTGATGACACATGGGGCAACTTCTTCAATGGTGTTTTCAGAGTAGACGTGACAGACTCCTGCTTTTCTGATTGGTTGGTGGTGACAAGCTGGCTGCTGAAGACTTACGTTCCCCTGATAAAACATGTGTCACCCAACACCAGTGGGAAAGTTAGTAACATTGCCTGGCAACAGCGCTCAAAAAGTTGCCCTTTGTGACATCACTTTGAAGGATACTCAGGCTCTGTAAAGCTCCTTCAGACAGTGTTAATTGTCAGTGGTACTTATAAATGAATACAACCGAAATGATCGTCTACCAGCAGCAATCCACACTGCTGCGAATGGCCACTTGTCGCAGGCAGAAAGACGAGTGTGGCAACATGGTCATCAAAACTGCGAAATACAGCATCTTGTTCTCATCCTTAGCAAGTGACAGTCTGGGAGCGGGTTGGAGGGACCTTGCCCACTCTCCCCCTCCCAATCTCAGGGAGTTAAGAGTGCACTGTGTCACAAGACCAGTCCCACAGCACCAGCTCATTACATAACATACGCCACACAAAGAACAACACAAACGCTGGCAATCAGTTGTGTTTTTCTGTATTCTATTTTTAGCTTGTTTTAATTTTTTTGTTTGTTTTTTTTTGTTGCAGTGTTTCGTTGTTGCTGGCCTTCACTTCATCGGCACTAAATGTTCTGACGTGCCTGGGTGGCGGGGGCATGAGGAGCGAGAGCTATTGTGGCGGTATGAGCTGAACAACCAGAACACTTCGCACCCGTACGTATGCTCCGATGGGCCCAGTCCTCACGAGAGACAGAAGGACAGCCATGAATTTTGTGCTACATTACAAGATCTGGAGAACACACAGAAATAATACACACATACAAGCACAGACAGACTCACTGGTGTGTACTGGATTGAATTGGATAACGCTTATATGACGGATCCTAAATAAGACAGCCTACCTGGGGCCAGTTTCACTATGATAGACTATAACTTAGACAGAGGGTATAGTCGGACTTGGCATAGACGTCTAAAAAAAACTGTTGCACAAATCAGGTAAGACTTTGACTATCTTAAGTCAGTCTATGCTGCAAAGGATTATGGGTAATTTAAGACTCTTTTCAAAACAAAAAAGATGGCGGACAACAGCCGATCAGTGCCATTTTAGAGGAGTTTAATTCATATAAGGGTATTTTGTTGGGGAAATTTAATGTGTTTTATTTGAATGTGGTTCTCTTTCTCTGCTACTACCCTCCATGCCCATGAACTAGCACAGGAACGTTAGCGTACCACCGCCACTTTCAGCAGCTGCTTTCGAGCAGTGCCGCCTTGGTTTAAAAGCAAAGTGCTTCTGTGTTGCATGAGTGTGATGCTTAAAAAAAGGTGTGCACACCAGATGAAAATGAAAAAGCACAGAGTTGTGATGGCAGCATGTGTTCTGCCTGCAAGTGAGAGATTAAGAAAAAAAAACAAAAAAACAAAGAAAATCTGAAAGCAGATTTGGCAGGAGGTATGAAGCACTTTTCATTTCATTGGAGAGGGCATGTAAAAAAAAACACAAACACACACACACAAATAGGATAACTAAAAAAACAAGTGAAGAACAAAACAGGACAACATGTGTGTAGCATTTGGTGTATGGAGTGTGTTAATTGCCGACAATAGCTAAAACGAAGCACAGAAGAGGCCCTGTGAGGTCAGTCCAAACACCATTCCTCCCCGTCCTCTCCCCTTCATCGGCTCTGGCAGGCCATGGCCATCTCACCACCCCCTCCTCTCAGCAGGAGGCATCAGACTGTTTTTGTGTGTGTGTGTGTGTGTGTGTGTGTGTATGTGTGTGTGTGTGTGTGTGTGTGTGTGTGTGTGTGTGTATGTGTGTGTATGTGTGTGTGTGTGTGTGTGTGTGTGTGTGTGTGTTTGGCTGCCTCAGGCAAGACAGGCAAGCAGGAGGTGAAAGGGAGAGGGGGAGGAGAGTACGGAGAGGTGGGCCCCTCACTGAACCCTTCTTTCAGGAGGGATTGAACAAATTCCACACGTACGAAATTTATAGGAAACGCACACACACAAACAACCCCATGTGTATGTTAGCGAATGTTTTCTCTGGTTATTGGCGTATGTGTGTGTGTGTGTGAGTGAGTGTATGCGTCATGTCGCTTTTGGTGTGAGGTATAGCACACGGCAATCCTAAACACACATATAGACTGCACGTACACACATGTGCGCGCACGCCCGCCCGCCTACAACTCCTGATCCGTGCACAGACGATCCAGGCCAGAGCACAGAGGCAGCTCATGATCCACCCTCAACCTTAACCAATGCGTTCGCTGGCTGCAGAGGGTAGCCATTCAATGGCCTCTCCCAGCTCTGAAGGGGAGAAGCTCAGCCTTAACCCTTTATGCACCACAGCGGTTTGAAAGAAGAGACCAAGGGGGAGAGATGTGAGAGAGACACACAGACAGAGAGACAGAGAGAGAGAGAGAGAGAGAGAGGAGAGGGAGGAGGAAAAAAAAGAGAGTTATGGCGCGCATAGGCAACAGCGCGTGCTACGAGGAGAGTACAGACAGAGACGCTCCTCCTCCTCCTCCTCCTCTCCTACCAGGGCCGAACTGCACACTGCATTCCAGCAGCAGATATGGAAGCAGAGCGCGCATGTGTGTGTGTGTGTGTGTGTGTGTGTGTGTGTGTGTGTCTATATGTGTGTGTGTAGAATCTGCCTTGGCTTTCCCCTCCTCTTTCAAAGCATCGGAGGAGCATGCAGAGGCCCACGCAGTAGCCCCTGGGGTCCTCAATGGCCGACGCTGATCAACACTTACGGCCACGCTACAGTCGACATTTTTGCTCCACACGTGCCTGCGTCTACATGTGTGTGTATATATGTGTGTGTGTGTGTGTGTGTGTGTGTGTGTGTGTACGTTGCCTTATCTGTATCCTTAACATTTTGTCTATGCCTTAAAGACACGGGCGCACAAACCCAAACACACACATTCAGAGACACCAGTCCCCAGCAGTTTTCCTTAATTGTCTCCACACAACATAAAATAATAAAGCAAAAGTAACAGAATTATGTGACCTTGTCTCATACAGTCCAGAGGAAGTTACCACTGTCCTTATCTACTGGAAGTAAGAAAGACAACACTACTTAACCAACACACACACCCACACAAAATCATTTAAGATTAAATGCAAATAAACGGTAATGGTTAGGTAATTTGACTATAGTGGAGAACGACACAAAACCACACTTTAGAGATATTAAAAGACAGTAAAAGAGACAGCACACAATAAAGAGCTGGCTAACAAACCAACCTTTGCTGCCAAGTACAATTGCAATCTTGCAGGAAAAAACATTAACCATTTCAATAACATAGCCACCAGTCTAATATTAGGCTAATACACTACTGATGACTCTACAAATTGTACTGGTGGCAAAACAAATATTTTGCTCCATTTATTACTCTGTGGTTGCAGGTTCATGCCCCTTGTGCACAACAGCTCTACACTGGAGGGATAAAAACACTGATGATGTTTCATAGGTCAATGAGTGTTGTGTTGAACAATTGTGTTGAACAGCCATGATTACAATACAGGGGTAAACCTTAAAAGTTGTGTGTCTTATCCTTGCCTTAATTGCCCTATGATCACATTTCTACTTGAGGTAAAATAATATGTCTAAACTCCCACCACCCATACCAAACCTGTTCCTCCTTTTTATAAAAAAAAGGAAAATGTGCATAGCTTACTCAGTTGAAATGCAAGGATTAATGTCAGGGCAGGTAAACATGGGAAGTGTCTTGTTTTTAACGACTCAAGATCTAAATAGAGGGGAGGAATACCCCTGAGAAATATTTATAAAACCATATCAGAGAATGACAGATGCCAACCTTCGAGTTAATAACCTAAATTTGGATTGTAAACCATGCAGAGTACAGTAATTAGATTACGGTAACTTAACACCCGGTTACTTGTAACATGCTACTCCCCACACTGGTCATAAACAAAAGCTAACAGTCTACTTAACTGGATTGCGCAACAGACCCCTCAGAGTTTACAAAGCATGTTTCTTCAAGACTGGGTGTCTATGGTACTTGGGGAAACAGAACATGTTGTGACTGCAATGAGCAGACAATTGCTAAACATTACAAGGAGATGGATTGGACAACTAATCGGACTGGCAGCTGTAACCAGCTTGTTGTTGAATCCTGTGTTATCCGAGTGCTTCTTTGCATTTCAGAGACATAAAACAAGTCTTTCTGTCTGATTTTGCTGCTCTTGAGGGTGTGTGTGTGTGTGTGTGTGTGTGTGTGTGTATGTGTGTGATTATGTCAGGTTTCCCTCTGGCGTCAGAGATGGGTGGAGAAATGAGATGCCTCTTCACGGGGCTGTTGAGAAGATCAGTAAATATCTAAAACCCAGGTCATATCCTAAACAAGGGCAAGGACTTTTTATGTATAAAACCAAAGCACACATATTTAGAAAAAGTGATGGCATGGCCAAACAAGACCAGTGAATGTTTGTTTAGACTGCATGAAGAGCCAAAACCAAGTATGAGCACAGCGCTGTCTGGCTTTGGCAGAGAGTTTCGTCAGGGAGGGCCCTCCCTCCGCTGACAACACCTGACAGCCTTGAGAACCAGGCAGCGATGCTTGGAAGCACAAATGTGCCATAACCATCCAAGTGATTCTAGAACAGGTGAAGCGTTCTAGAACTCTGACATAAACTGTAACCAGCCAACACAGCTACAAAGCAGGCAACCATCTGCCCAGTGAAGATGCATTAGATCAGTGACAGTGAAAACACGGCTAAGCCTGTTACTGTTGGGGGGGTGGAGCTGAGAGGGGGTGGGAGGGGCAAAGCAAAGTGCTGGGGGCTGTTGTAGGAGCGTCTCTCCCTACAGCGCCAGGCCTCTGCAGATGGGTGCACCCCAAACAACAATGAGCTTCTCTGACTGGGGTGGGGTGGGGTGGGGTGACACACACACACACACACACACACACACACACACACACACACACACACACACACACACACACACACACACACACACACACACACACACACACACACACACACACACACACACACACACACACACACACACCTTGTGCGCTTGTCACAACCTTTTTGAAGGCTGGCTGCCTTGGACGACCCCTGCTAAGGCACAGCAGCCTGCTGACAAGCCACCTCACATTTCACAGCCAGTGGGATGATGTGTTGCAGGTTGCTGGTTGAAGCAGGAGCTGTGTGTGTGCGTGTGTGTGTGTGTGTGTGTGTGTGTGTGTGTGTGTGTGTGCGTGAGTGTGCGTGCGTGTGTGCTAGTTACAAGCATGAAGGGCAAGCCAACATGTTTTCCCTCAAACATGCAAATGTGTCAGGGGCCAGGTGCTACATCCATCCTTACTACACAGGTCTCCGTGACGGCCCTCCTCAGGGCGAGAGCGTGAAAACGCGGGGCGCTTTCAGGTCCTTTCAGGGTGAATTAGTGCTGCTCTGGCCTGTGAATGCGCTCTCATTTGTCAGAGGAGCATGAGCTCATCTGCGAAACGGCCATGCCGAGCGAGAGAATAACATTCCTGTCTCCCAGGCTAACGAGCTTTCGTCATTATAGGCATGACTGAAGTGCCACATTGAGAGAGAGAGGGAAGGAGGGAAGGAGAGAGAGAGAGTGTTTGTCTGTGTGTGTGTGTGTGTGTGTGTGTGTGTGTGTGTGTGTGTGTGTGTGTGTGTGTGTCTGTGGGGGGTGGGGGTTGTTGTTGTTGTTGCTGCTGGGGGATCTCAGGAGCATCATTTTGGCTGCCATGTGGTGTGCTGCTCCACTTCTGCATAGTCTTGTGGCACCCTTATTTGATTGAAGATCTTAGCACAACCAACTCTCACTCACACACACACACACACACACACAAACACACACCTAAATAGTATGCTGGCAGGATGTACCACACAGGAGAAACTAGTCTTCACATCTTATTAGAGAATTTTTTACTAGCACCTCCCACTAGAACCCCACAAAAAACATGGGGGAACCAATCGCTTGTGCGTTAGCGCCCTTGCTTGCCTGGCCATTTTTAGCCCAATAAAATCCTCCCATCACACCACCACTGCATGTTGCATCATACAAGACATGCTGCCTCTGACAGACAAAATCCCCTGCAGCCAACCTGCAACACAAGTCACTCAAACTGTAACCAACTCGCTCTGTCTCAGGACAGAATACCATTTCCAGATCCAACGAGTTAAATCTTTGTGTACACATGTCAAGTCACTAAAAAGCCTGCAGGCCATGCCATTCTCTAGTTTCTCTGTCACATCAGTGCAAAATAAATGTAATGCTTTAGATAAAGATCATTGTGAATAATTTCCTGATTGTTGGCACCAGATAAAAAAAAAAAAACTCAACAAAAAGTCTTTAATCCGAATTGAGGATCGTGTCCGAATTGAGTTGTAAAACACGTGGTGACGTCAGCCTCTGGTAGCCGAGAATGGCGTTCCACAAACCCTCATCCAGAGCCAGACTAACTGCGTAATCCAAACAGTCAAGTCTGTGGATCAGCAATGACTTTCAGCAATCGTTTACACAGGCAGAAACACCACAGAGTGTCAGCAGGAGCCGTTCTAGTGACCAGGAAATACTTAATACCACAACCGCCCGCCTGCCTGCGTACATTTTCGAGGTTTGTGCCTTTTGCAGTCTCTGGCACGAGAGACATCCCTTCTCCTCTTATGAAGCTATGTTCAGACCCCTCGCTCATAAGATAACACAACTCTAAGACCTTTTGCGAATGCTAAATGGAATGTGGTGGAGCGTTGGTTGGCAATTTAAATTCCAAGCGCGTGACGGGGCAGTGTGCCGTCGCTTATAAATAAAAGGGGAGGAGAGAAAAAAAAAATAACGAACGAGGGCTGGCAAGTTGCACATGAGGGTACAGGAGTCGCTGCCAACGTTTCTTCTCCCCATACTGCTGATCAAAAGATTATTTTTTTTTACACAAAGCTGTAAAATGAGTTACAAAAACAATGATTACAGTTTATGACCTCAGAACAGCAGAGCGCTTGTTTGGCTCCCACTCTTTCTCAACACTGCCCGGGGATGAGTTTTAAACCCTCCGCCCCCCAGCAGACGACGAGGGACGACTGCATAATTTTAATTTCAGCTACTTCCATCTTGTACAGGAAAGGGCTGATATACTGTACATACACGTCTTAAGGATTTCTTCATTGGCCTAAGTACATTCAGTACATTCCAACCAGCACAAACTTGCGGTTCGTTGCATCCTTAACTATACATTAAATAAACAAGGACTGTCTGAAGCTTTATCCACTGACTTCAGCATGTTCATCAGGTGGCACTGTAACTCACTGCTAGTGATAGGGTACACTTACAGACACAGACACAAACACACAACTGGCCTGTTGAAAGAGAGATGCTTTTACCCTAATGTAAATTTAAAGGTTTAAAGTATACCCCAAGTGTAATGTAGCAAGTGGTGAGTCAGGGGCCAACTCATTCATTCCTTTTCATTTCATTCATTCTCATTTCATTCATTCTCATTCATTGTTTTTCCAATTCAATTTCATTCATTGTTTTCCAATTATGTTCATTCATTCATTCGTCCGTTTGTCGGTTCATACATTAATTTAATTCATTCCTCTTACCGCTTAGGGATCAATTTCACATCACTTACAGTCTGATACCCTTTATACTGAGGGTTACCCAAGTCCAGTGATAGAGGCAGCACAAGAGCTGCTCATCCTGAGCGGGTGAAAGGCACCATGCTCGGAGGGTGATACAGGTAAGCTAAGACGGAGCTGAGGATGCACAGGTTCCTACTCTGTCACCTGTGGATGCACGGCCAGGTAACGAAACCTTACTGCACACCACCTGAGCGGATTGCAACAGGTGCAATAATCCACTCATTTTGACTTTGACTGTAAAACCCCGACTGAATGTGAGGGTGGGGTGGTTCCTTGGCCATCAAGACCTTCTCGGCCAGACCATACCAGCGCATTGCTGATGCCCAATACCAAAGCATGACAAACTGTGCAGCACTAATTAAAAACTATCGCCAAAAATATTTTGATTGGTCTTGTGGAGAGGTTGAATGGCTTTGGGGTGTTGTGTAGTACCCTGAATGGCGAGATCTTATCTGCTGATCTCCCTGGCAACAGCACGTGGCCAGACCCTGACGCAGGGAGGCAGGGACGAGCCGATCCCGGTGTCCGCATCCTCGGTAAACACTTTCATTAGCCAGCCAGCCATCGATAATGAAGCCAAAACACAAACAGCACAGTGACTCACCCTGTTGTTGTTTTTTTTTTCGCTCTCTCTTTCTCTTATGCCCCCCTTTTAAAGTAGGAAGCTATACCCCCCCCCCCCCTTTAAATGACCGCATATCCAATTTTCTCACTACACACACGCATACACGCACACACACACAAAGGGTAATGCACAGCTCTCAGCAGCACTCATGGAGTGGCAGAGCGAGTGAGGGTCAGCCTGACGCACGTGTTAAAAGCAGTCAACAGCCCACCTGGTCCCCCCCTTCTCCTCTATGAAAAACATAAACAGCTCCCCCAACCTCACCCCCACCCCCACCCCCACCCACCCTCTTTCACAGCACTACAGCCACAAGCTTTTCCTGTTTGTCACACTTCATTCTGGCTGATGCTGTGGCACGATTAGCTGACAAAAAAAAAAAGACGTTGAAAACTGGGGGTGAATATACCCGACTGAGCAAACACACCTGACTCATTTTTTTATTGGCGTGGAAGGCTGAGGTGCCAAAGTTACCATAGTAATGGTTGTGCAGGTGACGAGCGATGATGATGTATTTTCTTCGGATTTGTCGTAGGAGCAGGGGTGTGACGCAACCCGGGCGGCGGTGTTTGTCTGCGCGGGCTGGGGAGGGAGGGAGGGAGGGAGGGAGGCCTTGATGGCGTTCACGCACCAAAAACTCCCTGGGTCAGCAGTGGGTCACATTCCTCACAGAGCATGGGGGAGATGGTAGCAGCAGCAACATCCTCTCAGGCAAACACACTAACGCTCTACAGTCTGTGGAGCCCACAGCACTCACAGCACTCACGCCTAGCCCCCCACCCTAGCCCCCCACACAACCCCTACCCCTTTTCATTTCCTTCTTCTTTCCCCTAGTCTATTTTTTTATTTCCTAATAATACAGGGCTTCAAGAGACAGTACAGTACTTTATTGAAAATGGAGATATTGCGATCTTGTAATGTAAAAAAAAATCCTCCTTTATTTTTTTTAAGGGAGAGAGAGAAAGAGAGAGAGAGAGAGAAAGAAAAAGATCAAACTTCTGGACACTCTCTGGGTAACGGCTTAGGCGCAACAGTTTGAAAGAAGGGAGAGGGAGAAGGGAGTGTGTGCATAAGAGTGTGTGTGTGTGTGAGTGTGTGTAAGAGAGAGAGAGAGGGGGAGAGGGAGAGAGAGACTGTGTGTAAGTGTATGTGAGAGAGGGGAGGTGGCTGGGGGCTGGGGTGCAAAAGAGTTTAAGGCAGTGAAGAAATGCTTGTCTGCTGAGGTTTAATGAATGCCTTGCATGTCTGGGATTCCAAAGGCAGGGCCGGGGCAGAGCAACGAGTGACCGAGGGCCGCCAACACACCCTGCTCCTGTGCACTGGGCCTGCCAGGGCTGCACAGGCAGCAACACAGCTGCACCACCACCACCAGCAGCAGGAGCAGCAGCCCCAGCCCCAGCCCCAGCCCCAGCCCCAGCCCCAGCCCCAGCCGCGAAACAGCCAGCCCGCCAGCCAAAACACTGTTACCGGAAGAGGCGAGAGACTGTGGCCAAGGACAGAAGCACTTCATAATTTACTTAATGGCCCTTCAAATTAAACCAGTTCTACTCTAAGTGCTGCTAAAAGCTTTTGATATAATTTAATTACCTCACATTAGCATAAGCTTTCAGGAAAAGTGGAAAAATTCGACCAATATAAGCTGTCCTCGGCAGAGAGGCGAGCGGTTGGGCTCGAAAAAAATAAACCTGCTTCCTGGCTGGCGTGAAGCGTAAGATGATGTCAGCAACTGGCTCCGTGGCAGACAACACACTCGGCTCGGCTGGCTGAGTGTCAGAAAGCGTGGCGGGTTTTAGAAGGCTGGCTCTGGTGAGGGCACGCAGTGCAGATGCATGCAGGGGCTTCAGGTGAATAACTGAGGCAGAGGAAGCCCAGTTAGCGCACATGAACAACACACAGAGTCTGCCTGCATGCACTGAATGTCTCTTGAAGGGGGACACTGAAAACGGAATTCTCCATTCCGGCGAAAAGACCATTCTGATTCCGAGAAAGCCATTCTGCTGATGTTTTAGCTCAACAGCCAATCAAATGACATCCCTGCCTTCCGTACACCTGAAGAAACGTGCTGATTGGCTCAGACCAAGCCCAACTCTGTTCCAGCCAGAGTGTTTGCTTCCCAGTTCTGTAGCCAGGAATTTTGAACATTTTTTTGGGGAGCACACAGACTGGATAAACAGCTCATGGAACATGTGGAGAATTTCAGTAAACTTGACAAAAAGATAAAGTATAATCGAAGACTCCTGCTTTAGAAGAGGAAAATCTAAAGGGCAGAAGGCCAGTGAGTGAGATTAAAAGGACTTAAATCTAGTCAATGCTTTGGGGAAAAGGCTGTGTGTAAGTCATGTGTAATGCATGTGTGGCGCGTCACTTTGTTTGCATGCATATGGAATGCTAAAAACAGATGTGTGTCTACAGCGACAGAACTTCAGACGCATCTGAAACCCAGTAAAACAGTCTCGACGCAAAAGCAGAAGTAGTGTGGCGAAGATGCGACAGAGAGATGCTGACTGTGGCGATGATGACGATGGCCACGTGCTGTAGTTTAGAGGGAGCTAGTGGACTGGACACTGAGTGATTGTTGTTTTGGAGGAACCCATTCAATCTGTGTAGCCCACATAGCCATATATCTGGTTATTTTACAGAACACAGATAGCCCTGATAATGAAAGGTAATAATAATTTTAAAAAATGGTACATTGGCACAGACAGACACACACAACTAAAGAAGCCAAGAGCTAACTGAATTGAATCAAATTCATTCATTCATTCAGTCAGTCATTCATTCACAAAAGTATGACTCAATCTGTATAGCCTGCGTCATCTCCATTACTGCTGATTTTACAGAAGAGAGCCGGCCCTGACAAACATGGTTAATAAGTAATAGAAATACTTGTTTTTCTCCAGGGTAATTTCACTTTGCTGATGCAATCAGCGGCAAAACAGCCATTTATTGAAAATTGATTACGGTATGCATTTAGTCACATGAGGAACAAAGTATGTTAATTGGTATTGAGCGTACGTGCCCTGGGCTAAAGTATAATTGATTGATGGCTATGTGCAGGAAAGGATCGTTTAAACAAAACACACAGGGGTGTGTGTGTGTGTGTGTGTGTGTGTAGGAGGGGGGTTGAGGGGTGAGAAGGATGGAGAGCAAAAAAAAAACAACAACAAACTGCCCATCCTGGACGTTATTGTCCAACTTCCCAAGTTCATAAGGGGCTCCATCCCTCTAAGAGAGTGTGTGTGAAAATAAACCTGTCCCGTGCCGGACGGCAGACCACCGAGGGGCAGCGACACGGCATGGCATCCTCTGTGTTTTGGTGGGAAGCGCCTGTGTGTGTTTACACTTAGCTCTGAAGTCCTCTGGGTCTACGTCTGCCTGTGTTCCTGTCGAGGGAAGGGGGTGGGGGGGTGTGTGGGGGGCGGCCCCGGGATGGGGACGGGGTGAGGGGTGAGGGGTAAGGGGGTGGTTGGCAAGTGCGGCAGGCTCGATGTCAGGAGGCATGGCCGCTGTGTGGGGGGGGCCCCTGGATCGCTCCCCGAGGACTCATTCATCAGTGGCAAGGAGGAAGCAGTCACACAATCCCGGGAAACAATTGGGGACGGTGGTTCTGTGAAGTTTGGCAGTAGCCATTGTTCCTGCTGGGCTTGAATTGGCGCCATAGTTTCCTCTAGTGCTGAAGCATGTGAGTGACCTGGAGTGTCAGAGAGTCAGACCACCACCTCACTGTCACTGCGTGCACACACAGAAACACCGACACACACACAGACACACACACGCACTTAGTTGTCCACCCTGTGTTCTCAAATAGTGATCTGTTCTTCCGCTGGGAGCAACCCTAGTGTGAATGGAGTGGTGTTACAACTACAGTTACCAAGCAGCAGAAAACAATGGTCACCCCCCACAACGCCCTCCAAAACACAGACACATGCACACAACACACACACACACACACACACACACAGATCACATGGGAGCCTCGGTCCTGACCGCGTGTCACCGTGCGGACAGCTAAAACGGCGCTGGCGGCTCCTCCGTGTCTTCGCCGGATGAGGCCACGAGCGTGACGTCCAGGGGGTTTAAATTTGGACTTTGACAAAAGCACGCAGGCAGGGATCCTCCCAGAGGTCCTTATCTGACTATAAAACAGTCCGGCTAGCACACACGCACGCACACACATACACACACACACACACACACACCCCACGCACCCACTCATCCACCCACGTACACACAAACACACACCTACGCAAAAACACACCTACTATATTGGCGAGGCAAAAAAGCACTGACCTGGTCCAAACTGCCTGTGAAAGTGGCTCAAAGAGCAGAGGTGATGTGGAGTGGTTGTAGGTGTGGGGTTTGTTGTGATAATGTGATATGGCAGTTTAGTGCCTTTCTGTCCCCAGCACAGCTCACTAAAGGCAAACAGTCAGACATGCTGACGCATCCAGTTATGGAGAGAGAGTGGGAGACAGGAGTAAAACACAACATAAACAAAAACAACCAAATAAATAAGAGTGTATGTATGAATGAATGTATGAATGAATGAATGAATGAATGAAAAACTGTAGAAGTGCACGCTGCTTGACAAAATCTAAAGTAATTCATTTGGCATGAGCCAACTGTGTATTTGGCTCAGAGAGGTACCCTGCCTCCCTTTCTTCTACCGAGTTTTGTCTCCCTCAGGTTCTCTCCAATTTGATGCATTCTTTCTCTCTCTCTCTCTCTCTCTGCATCTCTCTCTCCCTCTCTCTTTCTCACCATTACCATTCACTGACTTACTCACTCACTGAAGCTCTTCGCTGTCGATCCTTTAGTTCTCCCTCTCTCTTCCTCTCTCTCTCTCTCTTCCTCTCTCTCTTTCCCATTCAGCTGATGCCTCTAATCTCCCCTGAGAGTGGATAATGAAGATCATTTTATAATGTGTGTAAAAACACAGGCCCGCTGGGCGAGGCTGTCTGGTTCATTCATGGCTGGCTGTCGAGGCTGCCGCTGCCGCTGCCCTCAAAGAGTGGGGCCAGGCAGGCATGCAGCCCCTGAGTGATGCAAAACAACATCAAAACAATACAAACACGGGCCCGAAAAAGTGGGCCAGGAGTTCATCTCGGTTCATTCAGCATGACTCAATGTCCAACAGGGCTGTATATTAACGTGCATGCTCTCACTCTCTCTCCTTCTCCCTCTCTTTCTGTCAAAACTATGCCCACACACACACATGCACACACACACATATACACACACACACATATAAATACATACATACACACACACACACACACACACACACACGCACACACACAGAATACTCTTTCTGTCACAAACATGCACGGACATGCACACACTGTATCTCTCTCTATTTCTCTCTCTCTCTAACACACACTCTCACACGCTCACTCATACACGCTTTGGCTCTCTTCAGGTACAGGCCACGCAATGCATTTCTTCACCAGAGCCTTTCTCACAAAGACCTCACCAGTCACCATAACACAAACTAGACCAACAAAGGTCTACATTCCCTGCTGCCACAGTCTGACCATACCATCTGTCCCATCCTGACAGTTTTCTTGTCTAATCAATGCTATTCCATATGCTGAACTGAGTTGGACTGGACTGGAGGCCTGGTTCACTAAAAAAAGAAAAAAAAAAAAGAAAAGGGAGCAGATTGGTCTTCCAGTTCCTTCTGTGGAGTCGGACTTTGGACAATGCTGGGGCTGTTTTCACAAACCCCCACACGTGTGGTGGAAACTTCGCAGATCGACTGGGGAGAGAAAGGGAGCACCGCCGCGTCCAGAAGCCATCCAAAAGCGAAATGAAAAACCATGCTGACGGAGACTGATGGAAACTTGCAAATTCATACCCTTTCCTCCCAATACCCCCACTGCCCCCCTCAACCCCCCCCTCTTTGAAAAGAAAGAAAGGAAAAAGAGGTTGTCTGCTGATGAAGCATATTAAAAGCTTACAAACGCGCTCCTTTGACAGTGGCCCCGGGGCTCTTGGTATTTCTCCCTTCGTCTCTGTCTTTCTCTTTTGTCTCCATCACCACACAGGCTGAGGGCCAGGCTGCAGTCCGTAGCCACTCTTATCTCACTGCCTCCCTCGCCTCTCCTCTCCTCTCCTCTCTGCTGAGACCCTAATGCAGGTAGATCTGTAGTGACTGCGAGTCTGCAGGTGGAGAACAGCGTTTGCACACAAGAGCAACACCACCATGCACCCTGCACAGCCTGCACCCTGCTCCAAAGCTGATGAAATAGGGGAGTCTGCCTGGGTGGAGAGACTGTCGAGAACCCCCTTGACGCACATGCAGATGACACTTGCTGGCCAGCACGGGCATTCCTGGCTACAACCGACTTATAATTCACAACTGCCAAAAGGAGTTTTTTTTTCTTTTTAAATAGATCTGACTTCAGACAATCAACAAGTGTGTGTGTGTGTGTGATGACAAGCCTCAACACCCTTTGCCTTTCTCAATTTGAATCATCTGGTGAAAAAACACAGAACCTGCATTTAAACACAGATTGGGTCCCTGCACATCTGGGCGTGCTGGATGTATCCAATTTATTCCTGGTCTCATGACAATGTTGCCAACAAAGAAGAAAATACAAAGAATAATGATCCAAAAACCCAGTCCAACGGTTGGCAAGTGGGTGTTTTGATGCTTAGCTGAAAAAGGTTAAGCTTAATCTAATGGGCCCTGCTTAGCAAGTGCATCACCACAGGCCTGCCGAGCTAATGAACTAGCCCAATGTGCTAGCGTTTAGCTGCAGCGCTAGTAAAACTGGGTAATGAGGCCGATTTTGGAAGACTTACATTTTCCGTAAGGAAACAAGGCAGAGGAAATGCTTTCATAGGAGCCTGATAGAAAACAAACAGGGTCCTTGAGCTTTGTTTACAAAGCATATATCCCCAAACCTGTGATTACAGTTCTGAGGCGTGCATACACACACAGACAGACAGACAGACACACACACACACACAGACACACACACACATACATACAGATACAAACACACATACACACAGATACAAACACAGATACACACACATACAAACACACACACACACACACACACACACGCACATGCACACACAGATACACACACACACACACACACACACACACAAATGAGCCAGGAGAGATCAGGGTTCCAGCCAATGCAAATGTTGGCTGAAACAGGACAACAGCTCGTTTACCCTTCAACGTAATCTGCTGAGGCTGCCGAAATTCTTTCAACTCAAAAAGAGGCTGCACTGACCACAACAGAGGCTGGGCTCAACACTACAGAGGGCTGCCCTGTCAACTGAATTAATTTGTAAAAAATCAAGTTACCATCTGAAAATGGCAGTTTTTGATTCTTTTTTTTGTGTGTGTTGGACGTGAACAAATACAGGTCGGTCTTGAGTAGTGCTTGAGTACATCTCAAAAACAGACTTTGCATCAACAGGAGACACATGCAAAGCTATGAAGACACAAACAACAAGTTCACACACTCACATGACATTTCTCATGGTGAGAGGTGATAAAGCTCACCACATGGAAATTAGAAGGTTATGAATGGACAAAGTGAAGGCAAAATGTGCGGCTTAGTCCAAAACAGCTGTCCTCAGTTAGCAACCTATCAGCCAATCAGAAAATATTATTTTCTGTTGCTGGGTAAAATATAAACATCTGTCTGCAAGTCTGCAAATACCTACCAATTTTGTTCACCAAGTCTGTGAGGTCATCTCTGATGCAAGAGTAGGCCAATACAGTGACATAATTATGTTTATTTCTGTTAAATATTCATTTTTAAATTTGTGCTCGCCACTGTTTGTTCACCATCAAAGTCAGGCAAGTGTTGAGTCGGTTCAACGCTAGTGTGACCGCAGTGAAACAAAGTCTACAGTGTTTCAATGGGAGGAGCAGGTAAGGGGGATCTGACTGCAGAATGTGTCAAGGGGTGTGTGTGCCATTGGTTGGACCAAGACGCCATCAGTGCCGATTCTGATAGGGCACCAAATCAACACCACATCACCTTTTACCGTGTGTTCCCATTCCTTGGTAACTACTGGTTATAATGTAGATGTGTATGCTTCTGCCACCCTGGCACACAAGCAAGGCCTTCTGTACAAACAACGTAATTTCAAATGAAAGCTCTCACCTATGTCACAGACAAGTATTGCATGCAGCCTTATGCTAAATGCAGTGTAAGTAATGTAATTAATGTGTGTTCCATCCCATCAAAGGTGTAGTGGTTTGCAGATTTCATAGTACTGTGAATGTGTAATACCGCAGGTAAAACATAAGATTGGGCAATTCACTGAAATTTCGGGTCTGTGATCTATTGGCTGTTGTGGTGTAAAATTGTAGGAACATGCCGTGTGTGACATCACTAAGCAAATGCCAAGTTTTAAACAGTGTTTCTCATTGTTTTTACACAAGCTTCCACAGGTTGCATGACTTGACACAGAATATTCTAGAACATATTTTACTATTAATACAATGTTTCCACATCACTATGAACTAGGGTCATGCACTGACAAAAGCTTTGACTAAATTGGTAAATAAGCAAAATTGTATGGAAAGCTTTTGGAGACCAGGACTAGTCTTAGATGGACTTGAAACACCATTTACTTTAAAAGGTCTGCTTTAACATCATCTGCAAACACATAATATTAATTATGTAGTGTATGCATTTAATTATGTAATTATCTAATACTCCACAAAAGGTGTTTCATCATAGCTTACGGTAAGGTATGAATCGGAACTGTTAATCACAATCGGTCAATATTATGTACGGTGCCCCTTAGAATTAGGCTGTAAGGGAAAGCAACTCGGGTTCTAAAGCTCCAGATACCCGAGTGTGTGAATAAGGCTGTTATTCTATTATTGTTGTTTTTGGCTCTGTGACCTTGTAGCAGGTTTCGACAGGGAAGTCATCTCATGCATATTCATGTAGCACACAGGCGAATGATTGACACCCCCTTGTCTGCCTAGAGGGGTACTTAAGACATCATTCCTTTCCTTGATTAGTTAGATATGAGGATGGATGTTCAGGTGCACCCTCCCACTCTTCTTTTTTATGCACTACTGTAAAAAAAACAAAAAAAAACAACTGCATTCCTAACAAACTAAACACCATTCTCTGACTCTGTTAATCTCTAGTATTAAAAAGTAATGACTATAGGCCAATACACCCTGTTTAATGTTTTAATGAGATTTATTCATGCCTGTCTAGCTACGATAGTTGTAGAACAACCTGTTAGTGTTGCCACAGAAAGCCTTTGCCAGTGCATTACACTCCTACTGTGAAACCAACTCGAACCAGAATGGCAACGCCGTGTGCCAGAGCGAAGCATCAAGGCCCAAATTAACAGTGAAAGTCACTCAGATGTGACGCTCGGGCCATTCTCACCACATAAACCCTCAGCCTCAGCCCGTGTGCTGCTGCGGCTTGACAGGTCCTGCGCACAGGAGCCCAAACCACAGCACCTCCACCAGCCAACCGCAGGCAGGCCTAGCTCAAGCTCGAGACGAAAGCAGCACAGCACACCCCAACCCCAGCCCTAAACCCCCCCCCCCCCCCCCGACCTCTACCCCCCCACCCCTGCCTGAGACGAGAGGAGCACATCCTCACCCCAACCCCACACCCTGAGTCAGGGTTACGTCACCTGCCCTCAGACCACACGGTGCTTAAGAAAAACACACACACACACAGGCTATCTAATACTCTCACACATGTAAACAACCAAACATGATAACTCACTCTCCCCTCATACAAACACTGTTACTAAACAGCCCTCACTCATCAGCTATGTTCCCTTATCAACCACTGGAGTCCACTCAAACTCACATGACAGATATGATCCAGCATGTGAGAGGAACTGCTTACTGGGGGGCAGGAAATTATGATGATTTTCCCCCCTGCAAATCAGACATAAACATCTTGCCTCAGAAAGGATAAGGCAAGAGAGAGGTTTCAATTATTTACCCTCATCATCATCATTAAGTGACTGGAGTATTTTATTCCCATGTATGTGAAGCCAGATCTGAATTTGCTGATCTAAAAAAAACATTCAACAACTTAAAAACTTCATCAGCTGAAACTTAGCCTATAACTGTCACATTCTGGCAGTCGTCACAACCAGCTGAAACTGCCAACCGTGGTAAGTAAAGGGCAAGTGAAGTCAAGAACATACTTCAAAAGTGCAGGATTTGTTTTCTTAACTCTTTTGTGTGCGTAAAAAAAGTGACTGAGCCTCATACCTCAGAGACACATGAGGCCAAACAGTTAAGAGAACAGTTACATGATGTGTGCTGGGCGGGTTGCGTAAGAGGGCCGACTCCTCATTGATCTGCTAAATTCTTCTGAGTTTTTAAACTCCAGCCAAACCTACTGCTACTGCTGCTGCTGCTACTGGTGTCCTTCAAGGGAGACCCTTACAGGCAGAAGCTGGTGGCTGGATATGGTCACAGCAGTCACTGTCACAAAGAGCATCCAGCATCATTGTCAGCAAATAACAGGTAACAAGCACCAAGTACCCTTTTGCGTGGGCTAGGCAGAGACAGTGTTTGTACACACTCACACAAACATTGGGTGCACTGCAATGTATTCAGGGATGGGGTTTAAGCGCTCACACACACACAAACAAACGTATTTGCAGCACATCATATGACCTGGTGACTGGCAATATGGTGGCACGCTCAGGAGGGCTTTTAGAGCCACCAACAACAGGCCCACACTCGGCACGCTTTCTGTTTCTTGTGGAGAGACCCCCAAATTAACATACAAACCTCTGCTCGAAACTACACTTCACCAACAGAGGTCTTCCCCTCCCTCCCAAATAATAACAACAATGACAACAAACATCTGCCTAATTTCATTAATGATGTGAACACACTTTTTGGAGGCAACAGCCACCAACGCAAAACCAAAAAAAAAAGGCAGAGGAAATGAGAGAGAAACAAAAAGGGGAAGAGTGAGACAAAGTGAAAGAGCAAGACATTAATACTAAGAAAAGAAATACGGAAAGGCAGCAAATAAGACAGAGAAAAGCAAACAAAAAACACAGGAAGAAAGAGAGGAGGGGGGCATGACAGAGAGACAGAAGGACAAAAGGAGAGACAAAAAAGACAGAGAAACACAGTAAAACAGAGAGATGGGAGGAAAAGGAGGAGAAGAGCTAGGGTAACTGGTGGTGGTACTCACTGCGCTGACAGTGCCGCAGGTTCCAGCAGCGCTCGCTGAAGTGGTCGTTGATGGTGGTCTGCTGGCAGGTGGTCTTGCCCTTGGCCGTGCCGGGACAGATGTCTCCGCACTCCCGCGCGTTCTTGTTGTCCACGATGTAGTTGTCCTCCACCGAGTCCAGCACCTTGGACCAGTCGAGCGTGGCCATGTAGCACAGGTCCGGGTTCTTCTCCACGCGCACGGCGCCGCGCGTGATGTTCATCAGGCTGTGCAGGCCCAGGTCCTTGAGCTGCAGCATCTCGAACACCACCAGCGCGTAGTTGAAGAACAGGTTGTTGCCGCGGATGACCGTCAGGTTCGGGAAGAGGTCGCTGAAGCTCTCCAGGCCGTAGACGCGGAAGAGCAGCAGGTAGTCGGTGATCATGGTCAGCTTGGGAAAGCTGAGGCCTCGGAAGTCTTCGGGTTTGGTTCGGAACATGAGCAGGATCTTCAGGTGACCTTCGATCACCGTGCAGTTCGTGAGTAGCGCCAGCGCTGTTGCATTGTTTCTGATGTCTATACTCGGACACACTGTTTTTGGGGGGAGGGGCAGAGGAGAGGAGAGGGGAGAAAAACAGGGGGGGGAGAAAAACAGATTAGTTAAGTGTCCATTTTTAGAGACAGAATAAAAACAAAGCACTTTGTTGTTGTTTTTTTAAGAGTCACGAGACAATCCAGTGCAAAAACAAGCCTGCTAATTCAACTAAACTAAGCAACTACATCCAGAAATCTAGATTTTAAGTGAATGAAAGCATCAAAACACCGACAGACAGACAGACACAGACACACAGACAGACACACAGACGCACACACACGTGACTGCAACCCTTGGAAGCTTGATTCATCTTTTTTGTATTCATTCACAAATTGATTAACTTACAAACACTGTGCATTTGTTTCGAGGATCTCCAAGACGAGATTTGTTAAATCACATTAACATTTGTTTGTGAATCACAACCAATATGTGTGAATGGCAGGACACACACACAGACAAAACAACAACAACTATTGGGCCCCAAAGTACCCCAGCAGTACCCCTGACTAAGCACAGCTATAGCCCCAATCGGGCCCAGAATGAGCAGTGCTTCAGACCCCTGGGGCATCCTTCCCCCTGCCTGCAGGGCCACATCTAGTCTGGTCTAGTCGAGTCTAGTCTGGCCTGGCCTGTCCTGTCCTGTCCGCTGTGCAAGGGGCCGGCGTGTGATGTAAGGAGGCTAACGACGGCAGTAAAGCTTCCCTCCTGCCGCTCCACTGGCATTCCTGCCTCGGCTCAACTCCCCAGACCACCAAGCCAGCGGCCACACAGGACCACGGATGGCACACCACCACTGCCGTTGCCCCTTTGCGACTTCACCACAGAAGACGGCATTTTAGAAGCATTTTAGCTCCAGACACCTCACTGCGTTACTGCTCTAGTAGGCAAATATCAATTATTTTTAAGATTTGCAGATGGCTCCTTTCTAGAGAAAAAATCACTTACACAGGAACCAAATCATTTCCCTCCCCAAGTGCAGCTAAAAGCAGGCACTGCCATACACTTATCAGCAGCTCTTTCTCAGCAGAGACGTTTCCCCTGGCAAAAAAAGTGCTTCCCAGCAGACAGTCATGCCAAAACAACAACACATACACAAACATACGTCAGTGTAGGTCGGCAGCCTTGTTAGGGAAATAGGACAGAGAGCGATGAACCCTACTGTGCTTGACCCCCGCTTCCCACATCGGTTAGAGTGAATCACGCGCATGAATGAGGACCCAATAATGTGGAACTTTGATACATGCTCGGTGCTCTGACCAATAGGAGAGCAGACCACCGTTTCAGGAAGGCCAGGCCCTAGGGCAGGAGGTGGGTGTGTTACGCGCACACACACACACACACACACACTCGCTCGCTCGCACACACACACGCACCCACTTATCCATGCACAAACGTGCTTGCACACACACACACACACACACACACACACACACACACACTCACCCATGCACAAACACACACAAGACACAAGTCTGTGCATGTACACATGTACGCACATAACCTTGCAAACACTAGCCAACACAAGTGCAAACACATGTCTTCCTAGCAGTAGATGGTGTGTTTACGGCTCCAGAAGGGGCATCCCCACTATGGAGGATTAGGAAATGATCTGAGCGTTTGGGGCACGTCCTGGAAAAACTGTGAGGCGCTGGAAAGCTGAACCAAGCACTCATGAGCGCGAGATCCTCTCCTTTCGCTCTCCCCGCACTCCCTTTTCACTCACACATGCAAACACACACCCACACACACATAAACACAACACACATGCACACACACAGACACACACACACACATAAACACGACTGTCACACACACACACATAAACACAACACGCATGCAAGCCGTCGTATTTGCCATCAGTAGGCCTATACACTTTCAGCCGGAAGATTATTTTTAGCTCCACACTGCCGATTGAGAATCTAATACGCTACAAGGGGCTGTGACCAGCACTTGAACACTCAGGACCTGCGGAGGAGCTGCAGTGCACGTGACAAAAGAGTTAGAGAAATCTCAAGTCTGACTGGCCCGCGTAAATTACTTCGGACAATGAGATTATCGATACAGACAGCTATAGCTAAAGCTTATCAGTCTTCCAAGGAAGATGAGAGGGTTGCCGTAAAGGAAAACGTAAGGAAACTTTCAGCGTCAGTTTAGGCTGAAGTCCTGTGTGATATCAATAGATTTCGGCATAGATCACTGACTGCATGCCCTTCACACAAGGAGTTCCAAATCCCTGGACTTAAAAAAAAGCTCAAAAACATTTTTTAACATTGGCTAAATGTCAAGACTTGAGCTAATGTCTAAGGTAGCTTAACACTAATATCTGAAGCTAGGAGTAGAGTGGGAAAGCGACCAACAGGAACAATAATAAAAACAGAGAGATAGAAGGAAAAAAAAAGACAGAGGAAAGGCAGCGAACAGATCATCATATTCAACAAAGCCTGCCGACCCTAGGGAAAATAAGCATGAAAAGTTTCTGGAAGATAAGGCCGACAGAGAAGCGGTAAACAAAAGTTATTACGAGACCTCGTTGAAACCTATTTAATGACTCTTGCCAACATGTCAGTACTGAGGCACTATCAGTAGGCCATTTCCGCCACAAAGCTTGTTATTGTGGATGGCAGAAGATTGCACAACATGTTTTCTACACTGAATCAGAACATTTATATGTGATTTTGTTTCCGGTGTCGGAGGGATGTTATGCCCAGGAGAGTTACCGCTACCGCTTATCAGGTATGTCCTCTATTTTTTTCATTGGGTACTTTCGCACCAGAGGTACTCTTCCAAGCACAATAAAAATCAAGAGTGACGTGTGTGTGTGTATGTGCGTGCACGTGTGTGTGTGTTACTGTGTGTGTGTGTCTGTGTGTGTGTGTGTGTATCATAATGGGTTGAACACATGCATTGTTCTGGACAAAATACACATAAGGTTTGAGAGGCGTGTCCCAGCCACCTATCTAATATTGCCTTAGGCTTTGCCAATGACCTCAGATGTATGCTTACCAGAACGGGGCTATCTGATTGTCATGTCTATTTCTTAAGGGACTTTTACAAAATGTGAGCGAAAGATAAATTACATGTAGCCTATTATACAAACATGAACAGAACTGGCAGAGCCTTAAAGGCAGAGCAGAGTACGTGTTACATGACTTCAGAGTTTATACTGGCATTGCGAATGCAAACAGAAGAAAAAAAACCCTTTAAGGTATGTGGATCTCAGAGGAGCTCCTGGGTGGATTGTCCTTAGACATCACCTCCTTCATCTGCTTGGTCTGATATTACCTACTGTCTTCCCAACAACTGACATGCACTTCTCCCGGACACAATATTTCTGCAAAACAACTTTCACTGCTGCTCCCCAAAACGTGTGCTGGTGTTACACTCATCTTCTTGTAAATAATAACACATCTAACATAAATCACCACATTTGCAAAACCACCGCAGACAATAAGGACTGAGATTGTGACATTACGCCATGCCCTCTCTGCCATCTCCTTATACTTCACCATGTGCTGTACCACAGCAGACCACGGCCAGCAGAGCTTTCAAGTTATGCAACAATAACTGCCCCTGCTGTTCCTTATAACAATGAAATAGCTACAAGTAATAATGACCATAAAACCAACAGCAGTTGGGGAAAGTAGCTCACCACAAAATTCTCTCTAGTGAATTAACCAAACCTTAGTCTGTCACAGTAGCCTGTCTCTATGAGCACACTACTATAAGGCTTCTCGGTTTTATTTACAAGCCAATCGTTGTATGGCACCCAGAGATTGTAAGAATGACTGGTGGTGTTATGGCAGCATTTAAAAAAAACAAAACAAAACAAAACAAAAAAAGAATGGACAAACAATTGCAGGTAGAGCCAGACGTACACGCGTGCAGGTCTAACACCTTGGACCTCTGTCTATGTTTTGTTTTGCTAATACTGCCTATTGCTGATAAGGACAAGGAAAACACAGCAAGTCATTTAGCAATCGCTGATAAACGTAACCTTTTGAAGTCCGACTGAAAAACGTGCATGAAGGCACATAAGCCAATATCCTAAGAATATTTGGGGGGCATTTTGATTGGACGTACTGTAAAATGAATTTACTTATTATAAGTTTAATTCTACTTCATACATTGCCTACGTATGTCTACTCTGAAAGTACTGGTTTTGAAGTCCATAGTATGGTGCAAGAATTCGTCATTCTCTTGCATCACAGAAGACACTGAAGAGGAAGTCAGAGTCAATAACAACTTACCCTGACTAAATGGCTACAGAGAGTTCGTGCATTTAAAACATTATACATTACATATATTACATTATATTTATCTAGGAATAAGATGCAATGCATTACGGCACTGAATTGCAATACCCACTGTACCAGAACTTTTTTTTTTAATTGCATTAAAATGATAATGTATTCATCAGTTAGCCTATAACCAAATACTCGTTATAATAATCAACATGTTATCAGGGAGAGGACTTAGAGTTTTAGAGCAACAGTCTTTTGGCATAATGTCAATAAATTACAGTGAACGTTTAGGCCACTACACAAAGACACAGGCCCTTCACCAGCGCCTATGGAGTCTGGGGGGAGCTTAGAGGGTGAGAGGGGGCGGGGTCACGTGGCGAGTGTGTGAGGAAGGAAAACAGAGAGAGTAGCAAACACTGGCAATGCGTTAAGGAAGTAACAGATTATGTAACACAACATCAAACTATACTGGTATAAATGGTACAATCTCGACATATAATATATCGTGTGAAAATATCAGTATAACTGTGACGGCACGGTGCTTGTGCACGCACTGCCCAGCTATAGCCATTACTACAGTGGATCTGCGCCACAAATTTCAGTTTGTGCACAATTATTTGGACTGTTTTTTTGTGGGGGCAGAGAATGAATTAAAAGAAGAAAAACAGATGAAACATATGAGAAACATATGGATTTTTACTTCTTTAAACTAAATTAGTTATGTCGTAAACCTGCTGTTTTAAACCAATATGGCGTGTCCGTAGGGTCATGGTCAAGGGTAGCCCCATCGCAGTGATTACAAGAGGCCGAAAAACAGCTACAGGAACATTCTTCACGGTCTGCTGCACTTGGTCACTCATGTCATAACGTTTGATTATTTTATTTTTTTATTTTGCATGTTGCATAACATTGTTTTGTACAACACAGCATTAATTTCTTTTAACTGAAGTTGTTATATTTAAAGAGAAATTACATTGATAGAATTAACTGTAATTGTCCCCTGTTTAGCCTTCCTGCTGAAATCCATGTTGATGGAATGCACAGGACACAGATACCTCATTTGTCCTTAACATCCATTCATAAAAAATGCAACTACCACCACGACTGCGGAGACTGCTTAATGAAAACAGTGAGGGATTGTAATGATGTGACAACGTAATATGACCATGTATCACTGTGTAACAGACTGTAATCACCAACAAAAGCTATACGTTTAAGACTGTCATTGGTGGAATTAAGAAGATTTAAGGAAGGAACACTGGTGCTATTCTGACAGCTCAGTCACTCAAAGTCAGCAGTCTTGCTGAAGTCTGACTGAAGAAATCCGTCTGAGACACCATTTTAAGCAGTGAGGTCCACTGTGGACAAACTTGGGAGAAAACCAAAACTGCGAGGTGCTGTTGCTGCTGCAGCCTACTCCTTGCAAGAGCTAGTCTAGACACTCAGAAAAAGATTTAGTGTTTCACCTGCAGACCAGCTGTCCCCCCTCATTTCCTAACGCTAACTGTGGGCTCAAAAACCACCAGAGGACTTGAAAAATCTTTCTGAAGACTTCAGCCACCTTATACATGAGATTCCAGTGTAGTGCCCGAACATCTTACGCATCAATGCGTTAGGAGTGTAAGTCGCTTTGGACAAAAGCGTCTGCTAAGTGATGACAATAGTCTTTTGAATACACTCCTTTTGATTGACAAACATTCATCAGTGACCTCATTCTGTTTACCAGGGCAACAAATATTATTATGATACCACTTATTCCAATTCTTCTTTAGTTAAGCACACCAAAAAATAGAAGCCTCGATACCCAGGTAGACACTCCCTGACACGCAGGCTATTGTTAAACTGCTACTACTAGGGCCAATAAACACAATACTCGGTGACAAACACCGTGTTTAGGGAATCATCCTGAAGCTAAAAAAACTTGACAGATGCCTCCCTGGCAGGAGTGTTCAGGATAGGTGTGTCACTTAGTTTTACCACCACCTCCCCATCTCGTGTTAATGGCCTCTCTTAAAAGGTATCTATTGTTCAAGAAAACCAAGTGTCACAAATCATTGTTCCACGTCATAAAAAAACACAATACACGGCCACGAGATGAAGGCTTAGGTACTTCCTCCTGCCAGGGCCGTGTGGAGAGGAACGCACCATAAATCAGGTATGGCAACTGGGCATGTTTAAATGACGTGTCTCTGACATGAGTGACAAAACCAGGAGGCCTGAACGCCGCTGTGGTGGAAAGGGTTTTTTTTTCTTTCCTGCAAAGCAGCAAGCAGTGGCACTAGTGTCAGAAGGACACTTTTATCCATGACCACCAACTAGTTTGACAGAGATTGTGACAAAAGAATCCACTTGATGATAAGATTTAAACCCTCAACACTATCATACAAAGTAAAGAGAGAAAGAGTAGAGAAACAGAGAGTTTCTTTTTCACTGGAGTATCAATTGAATCCAGAAAAGTCAAAAGGACCACTAAATGGACATTTAGATCAGAGATGATTTCAGATTATTACAAATTATTACAAATGTGATACAAGGGGATCTGTCTGTGAGGGGTTGGTTGGCTGGCTGGTTGGTTAAACTAAAGTGGCCTTAACTGAGGCCCCAAAATAGTTTCACTCTTTCCTACAGCAGTTCACTCGCAGGCCTGAGAGGAACAAGAAGGGGGCCAGCTTTGCAATTACACAACTTGTTTATGTTCAATCTGCCCTCTGAATCTCGCACAGACTGGTTGGATGATATTACCCAATCACTTCTCTTCCAGTTTTAATGAAAAAGGTGGCAAGCACCCCTGGGGTGCTTACTCGGGCCTACGAGTTGGTAGGTTTCAAACATCTGTGTCTGAAAACAAATCAAAATGGAAGGCCATTGCTTCCTTCTGTGCTGGCTTTACAGGCTTTACAAGGTATCAAACCTATCTGTATTCGGGGGCCTGTAGGCAGCGATCCCAGCTACCTGAATAGAGAAGACAGTTCTGGCAGAATGTTCAGGCAGTAGTTACCTCAGCAGCTGCCACAAATAGGAGTTTGGTCACGATAAAGAAAACAGGGAGAGACGACGTCACATCAGAGGATATTGTTGTGAGAGTTTCCATCAAACTCTACATTTCTCACTGCATTCGGTGAGAGCCAGAAGTCTGGGACAAGACCTAGCCTATGCCAAGCACCAACTACACAAGCCTAAGCATGCATGCATGACAATACACTTAATTTGACACATTACAGTCTTAGCTGTATTATCTTGGTGGCTGAAAAATAATGAGTTTGTAAAAGTCAAACCATTATGTCAGACCATTTAAAGAAAAGAGGACATATCAACCAGGAGGGGGAACTTAGTTCGCGCTCAAACTGAGTTCCTTCCCCGTCTTAAACACGACTCCACACATAGAGACATGTGCAGGGTAAACACTGGCACTTTCCTGGTCCAATATCCTGCCACAGAGATGAGGACAAAGGCAATAATAGCTTAACGGAATACTGGCCAATATTGCCCTAAGAGTGTAACATGGCCAAGTGTGTCAGAAGCATGGCTATATTTATTTATCTTGCCTATTTCAGGACAGCTTTCAGTCGAGACAACAGTGAAAAGGAGATTGAGAAAGACTGCAACAGAAAAAGGCACCATACTACTATGCCACATTTAAAAATAATTTGTTTGCTTCTTGGGGGAAAAAAAGAATAAGCATCATAAACATAAAGATAAAGTACAGTACAACTAGTGCACTTTATTCTTTTGAAAATCTGTAAACTGATACTCAAAGCCTTTACTCAAAGCCTTTTGCATCATTAAGAAAAAAGGACAGAACGAATCCTCTTTGAAAAACTGCCTCACACAAAATCAAAATAAGGTAATCAAATGAGTGATTAAAAAAATGTTTTCTATGTCATTCATTCGCTCTTGTCATTACTAAAAAGGTAAGGTAAGATAGTTCTGTCAGGTGTGCATTTCAATTAATGTTCAATTAACACATCCTAATACTACAAATGAGGCAACAAATTCTTTAGCAAATGAAAAACCTTTTGATGTTTCAAATGATGAATCCTAGAGTTAATGTTTTTGTACTAAAATCCACAACCCAACGTGAAGCAAAGCTTCCTTCTCATCGCGCAGACACAGACTTATGTCACATTTTGTCTTTTCTATGTACTTAAAGCAAGTACAGGGTTAACCCTTTAATAGATTATTGGTTCTGTTATAAACTGAAACAAACATAGCGACTTAAGTAAAATGATTCAATTTGACAACTAATAATCACTTGACACATGACCAGAGCGTACACAAATTGCAGAAATCTAAGCGTCACTGTAAAATACCTTGATGATACATACCCTTTACGAGTGACAAAGACTAAACTGGTGAATTCTACAGAAAACAAAGGAATTTCATTAAGTATGTATAGACTGATTAATCATAAGACACTTACCTTCTCCATTTGTTGGCAGACAACTCCATAAAATGTAGACAGACGCCACCAAAACAATCAAAGTCCGCAGCCGCATCATGACCCCTGCAGAATTGTACCAACTGTTCAGCGCAGTGAAGATCGATTTATGGACAATCCGAAAAGAGTACTGTCTAATGGTGATTGTTTATTAAAACAACAACATATGGCTGATAAAAATCCTCTGTCACCCCCCAAAATGGGCGGAGAAGAAAGTCCAACGTGTTCAATCCACTAGCATTCAGCTAGTCAGCTAGCTAGCTAGCTTAACTCGACGATGTAAAAAGATTGTTTAGCTAACGTTTGCTAGCAACTTTAACTACACAAATCTAACGACTCGAAGTACCCATATATTTGCGAAAGAATATATGCAGGTAACATTGTGAAACGATATTAGCACAGTCTTCGGTTCAGTGTAGTTGCATCAGTTCGTCGGTGTTGTCCGAAATCCTAGTTTCCTCGAGAAAAATCCGTAGCAAACCACCCGCGAATCAGATCAGAAGGAACGGCTACAACTAGCAAGCTAGCCAACCCCGTTTAACTTCGCTGCTGCTAGCTGGCTAGCTAGCTACCTCCGCAGGCCAAAATAAAGTTATTGTTTGTCACAGCAGGAAAGCAGTCCTTTTAAAATTTCCCTATATCCAAAAGATCTTCAAATTTCATATGAAGATTTGAGTAATCGTTAAAAATGCTACAAAAAGTTAACTTGGGTAAATGTTCTCCAAGCTTAGTAAATTAATCCTAGGCAGTTGTTCCTCTGAGGTCCTGCTGACAACTTGGCCCATGTAACGTTAGCTAGCAAGCGTGGCGTAGTAAATTCACGGGTCAATGCGCTTCGCGTGCAGCAGCTGTCCGACCGTAATGTAGGCTACAACACTTCTTTGACTAAACAGTAAAATTCGGAACATTTACACGGGAAACAGCAGAGTAGCGGCAACTGAAGTCCACCATCGAGCGTTCTACGTGCACGAAGAAAGGCCGTCCCCGTGGTGTTGGCTCAACTCAGTGCTGAGATTTCAGGCAGGCGTCCACCTCAATGCTTCACTGAGCTATAAGGTTAGCGAGCCATTCTGCAATTCCTATCAATGTAAACCAAGTGCAGCGTCTTGGTGGTGATTCAACAGTGTCTTCTGCTACACACCGCAAATCCACTAAGACGAGAATAGACACTGAATAAAACGAAAAATATTTTCCCCCACATTAGAGGTAGCTACGTTAGAAGATTGACATGCCTCGTCTCTCCAAGGATCCCCTTTCCTGTCTTTGCGCCAGTAAACAAGACCTGCCAGCGAGCCAGACAGGGTAGAGGGGAAATGTGGACTGGATTGGCCTGCACGTGAATGGGGTTCCTTCACAATGGCATCCAACAGCCGTGTAGACGCTGTGGCATATGATAAGGTAATTTTAGGTACACAATTTCAGGCTACACATGAGATTTGATCTAACAACATCTCTTGATGAAAAGAGAGTAAAGCCGGTTAATATCGTCGAATAAGTTCGTTTTTAACACTTAAGATCGTAACCGTTGCTCTTTCGCCACGCAGTGTTGGGTTGGGATGATGAGGTAGACGAGTTGTGATTTGATATTTTTAATTGTTATAACAAATAGCCTATTATATATGAAGTTGTTACAATTTTTACCAATTATCATAAGCCTCAGGTATGACGTTTCGCATAGTTTTTCGCGTAACCTGTCAATTTAAACCAACCACATAAGCGCACATCGCAAATTGACCAAGGGTTCAAGAGAGTCCACAACAGGGATGCAATTGGCTACAGCTCCAGGGGAGCACAGCCAATGTAGAGCTTCGTATGATTTCATAACGGGCCGAGCTTTTTGGGTTTCCATCCCATGTTGTAATGCGCATTCGCATTTCTATGCGAATATTAAATCCTGGTTAGAAACGCACGTACTGCGCATCAACTTTCCCAATACGCATACAAATTCGACGCGCTGAGGGAGGTGGTTTAACTCTTTATTCGTATCGGACTTGCGCGTAACGTTGATGGAAACAGGTCTTGCGGTGATTTGCGACTGTTCGTGTTTATGTTCAGAGTTAGACTTTCGCTTTCGTCCGGCTATGTCCTGTAGCGCGCACACACGTTTGTTTTCGACCATCTATTTTGTTTCCTTAATTTGGCATACACTCGCCGGGATTATTATTATTATTAATAATAATAATATTATTATTATTATTATTATTATTATGAATTGTAGTAATAGTATTGATAGTAGTAGTCCTAGTCCTAGCAAATTCAATTAAACACTTGGTTCCAAAACAGACCTGAAAAGCCAGGAGAAGGCAAACATCAGCATCATCGCGCGCGTGTTCCAAATCACAGATCTCTCTATCAATTTATCATCCCCGACAGCTTGAACAATAATAGCCTACTGGGCCACCCTTTGCGATGAACAAATTCCCGATAGCATCCTGTTGGCGCAAAGAGGGCAAGTGAGTTTCACCCAGTGCACCAAACACCTGGGGAACATGGTGTGCGCGGTTGTTGCGGTCAGCAATCACTTGCGCCTCGCCAACGTCTGGAAACTTAATATGTTGCTTGGCTTACTCGCGGATCACAAAGCATATTGCATACACACATCTGTGAACAGTAATCTTGCTTTGCCCAAACGTGTATCCTACAACACGATACTCCGCGCAAGTTGCGAGTTTGTAAAGTACCATGGCAATGCGCTCATCTATAGGAACAGGCTTTATGCAGCGGGTACTTGGAGCCACAGCAGGGCCTATCATTTGGCACAAATCCTCAAATCTTGACCTGGCTAACCTAAAGTTTTTGACCCACAGCTGATCAGTGAAGTGGGACTTCACCAGATGACAAAACGCCCTACAGGTCGTTCCCAGATGTATGGAGTTCTGCGAGGCATGGGAGCTGCGACTGGCTTCGTAAAATATAGGATCACCGCCGTCTCTTTCTAGCTGCCAAAAAGTAGTTCAGAAGCGACTGCATGTATAATTCTAAAATGAGCATATCCACCTTGTCCTTAGATTAGCAGGGGAGATGGAAACAGCCACAGATGGACATTTGGTTTATGCGAATTACTGGGGATGCGCATGGCTAATGGGAACGAGCTGAATGGAAACACACCTACTAATTGGGTTCATATAACTGGAGACTGATAAACAGACTCACTTAAATCTGATTGTTATCTTAAGTAAAAATCGGACCGTAAGCGCAGGTTGATCGAAATGTGACGCATTGTAAGCTTGTAAACATGCATACTATGGGTCAACTGCTAAACACACACACACACATACACACACATATTGAAATGAAAATGCAGGAATATGCTTATGTAAAAATAGGCACATTGTCTTATTTATAACCTAAAATAGCATGCAAGGTTTAGGGTATTTTTAATAACAGGTGCCTGATGTAGTGGAATATAAAAAGGGCTGGTATTCCCCTCCCCAGGAAATGAGGAACAATAACATCTCCAATTTGTAAGCTCTCCTACAATATGTGTATATCCTCCGTTCCCAGATATAGGGCTGTTGCGTGTGTCTTTCATGTGAGACTTGGGTGTCATGTAGGCTACAGTGTGGGAAAGAGCACTTCCATTCACACATAAAGCTGTCTGGCACTTTAACTAGGGGAGTATGTAATTCATTTTTAAAAGATATGGTTGGTTTATGTGAACATGACAGCCCTAATTTTATGTACATTGTGTTTGAAGTCATGTAGTCTATTGTCTATATTATTTTGCCAAGAGGATGAAGGGGCTGTGTCCGCTGTGGCTGTGTCTACTGAAAATGCCATTAACATATCTTATCCATATAGACTGAAGCAAGTCTTAAGTGACTAGATTCAATAATCCCATGAGAGAATTTATCCGTCTTAATGTGGCATAATGTGAAGGTGTTGTTCCTGATGTAGCTGAAGGAAAGACATTAATGTATTGCTGACGATCTTTTCAACCTAGGACACTCTAATAATCTCCATCCGTCCATCCAATCTCCATCCAATCTCCATAGTCTTCATCCATCAGACCTGGAAAGAAAATAAATTGCATGTGGACACATCATCATCACCTATTCAATATTGTAAAATAGTCTTTGTAAGACCATTAACTTAATCTGTTTGGTAAAAATGTTACATAGGGAGGTGAATTATTTGGTGGGTGAAATTATGTGTGACTGAAAGCATAGCAGACTGAAATAAAAGAAGGACAATGAAGTCAAAATGGGCTAATCATTTAGTCACTATCCAATGCCAAAACATTTCCATGGCAACAGCCAGTTGCTTTCAAACAGCCCAAAGTAGCCTGCAATTTATTGTTTCATCAGCATCCTAAAAAAGTACTTAAGTAAAAGCAACAGATCTTGAGCCACTGCTTTGCTTGATGGTTCCACTTGTTCTGAGACATCAGCAGTTTTCTATCATAGTTATATTAGTTAAATCTTATATATTGTTGGACTTTGGATTTTAGTTTAAACATAATTTGCTGTTGTAATAACTTCCATTCTGGAATCTAACTCAACAGGCATCTCTCTGCTCAAAAGAAGCATTACATAATGTTACTAGTTGAAGAATGAGATGTCAAAATGTCTATCCAAGTATCAAACCGTGGGAAATGACTGTAATCTGCTGGTTGGATGATCTCTTTGCAATGTAGACATTGTAGCTACTTCTGTAAGGGGAGAACTCTTCACTGAGTGTTCTGATCATGTTGGTCTTATGTAATATCTCTTGTAGTGGTCATCCCATGTCTAATGGCCAATCAGAGTCATTTGTCCTTATGTCCACTCCTAAAAAGTGTGCAACTGTAGCAAGGTAAGACCTTCATTCTGTGTGTTTGGTGAAAGAACAAGGTCCTGCTTTGCAACCTAGTATTAAATAATAATAATAAAAAATTCTTGTTTTCGTTTGTGAATGATTGTACAAGACAAGCAATGCTTAACTGGGTGCTCCAGAGTTGAAAGTCAGTCAACGTGGTGGGTAGGGAACATCTTCCCAGTGTTCTGCTGCACACCGGCCATGATCACTAGTCATGCTGTGGCACAGTGTGTGTATGTCCTTAATAACACACACAGGCAGTAAGAATTAAATGGCTGAATGGATGCCTGGGCCGTGCTCTCAGTGTGAGGCATATTTTTCAGTATTAGAAGCTATGATACACACCGTAACAGGCAGCACTGCACATGTACTCACTGCAGTGTGTTGAATCTAATACATTAGATGGTGACTAAAGGACTAAAGGACACAATTAAGCCTCTCACACACCAGACCAGGGTTTTTATAGTAAACGAAAAGGGTAAAGACTAAAACTAAAACTAGCACCCTAAAAATATATAATTTTGTTAAAATCACATATGAAAATGAAAACTAAATAAAAACTTCAAGTAATAATGTAAAACTAAGTGATTCTTTCTCACGTTGTGTTACCTTTGCAAAAACAGGTTTCTCTGTAATGAAATTTATGGATCTATAAATCCACAGCTGCCCTAACACTTAAAAAACTAAAACTGAATATCAACTAAATAAAAACTAAAACTTATATTATTAATACACTTGTTAGACTAACTTAAACTAAACTGAAACCAATAAATAAAATGAAAAACTAAATAAAAATAAAAACTAATAAAGAATGTGAAACTGTAATAACTCGGCACCAGTCATATGAAGTATTGTATTATACATTAGGTGTGACTTTAGGCACAAGATTAGAGTACGTGTGAAATCATACTTGTCTGTGTATACACATATTCCGCTGGGACAGCAGTTACAAACGAGTATGGAGCACTGTTTTCTGTCTGAACACTGTACATGTTTGTCATGTAATCTCCTTTCAAAACAACAGTTTCCTGCTTGTGTGAGTTCAAAAAAGTACAACACTTGGATATGTCATTTGGACAGTGTGTAGAAACGACAGGAGAAGCGATTGGCACGCCTTGCTTCTGTTTTGTTTTGTTTTTGTCACTTCTGGTTGAGGAAACATTTTTGTTAAACAAACAGTGGACCACTAAAGGTGATGCTTCCTTTTTGTCACCCGGTTTGCACACCCATGTTGGGTTAATGGTCAGGCTGTGGGCCTGGGAGCCGAGGGTGGAGGGGGTGGTAGGATAGGAGAGGGACACACATCTACATATAGATCATGGGAAAGAAACCTTAACAGGAGGTTCAGGAAGATACCCTTTCACAGGGGACCACTGACAGAAAAACAATGGAGTTCATCAGGGATTCACTCTGAGGTTTCTGCAGGCATCCCTATCGCAAATGTAAATACCTTTGGCTTGGGATGATGCTGAATGTACTGATTTTATCTGTCAGGCTTCCTCTTGACTGGCTTCCCTTTTCACAGAGTGGGGGACACAGAGAACAAGGATGTAATCTTCCTGAAACAGATTATTTCCCGTTTCAAATCCATCAAATTACGTAAATAAAAATATTTTCAGATACCCTGCAGGAAAACCGCTGCTGCTTTTCCCATGAAATGACAAATGGATGACTAACCTCCTGGTTAAGGGAAGCTATAGCTCATGCATTGTTTTCATGTGCAGTGATGGCCTATTGCCATGTACAAATATTCCACACAACAAAATTTCATGCAAATGAGCTATGGGTTTGATTAAATAACAGTGTCAGAAAAAAAACTTGGATGTGGCATGCATTTAAAGGAGACTGATCAGTGGATTTATTCAAATGCAGTTTTCTGAGATGCAAATTTCTTAAAAAGGTTACATGCACAGAACTGCATAAATGTTCTCCGCTGGTGGCTCAAGAGAAGTCTTAAAAGTGTATTTGCATGAAAGCATATCTCCAGCCAGCTCCATTATGATGGATGGATGGATCCCACTGCATGCCTGCTGGGCTCTAACTGTACCAAAAGGTTAGATGGGGCTGTTGAAGACTACCTCGGATGCAGAAATGTCAGATGCTTACCAAGATATAGGTTAATTGCATCCACAATTATAGCAAACAGGCAACTATTCCCCAGACTAAAGGGCTTGTTTGCCAAACAGTACTGTCAACAACAGGCCTGTGAAGGTTCTCAGGTTGTTGCTGATGTTGAGTCATGAGCGACTGCACATCTTTTTGGATGTAAAATGAAACGTTCAGTTGCCTATGGCTCGACATTGAGTTTTACTGTAGTTACATAAACTGAATTTTGCTCTTTATTTGTGCAGTGTACATATTCATAAATGCATCTGTTTTTTCTGGTTGCTTAAGGGGAAATATGTGTTTCATATCCATACAAATTATACATTAATTCATTTATACAGCAGTAGAAATAGTGATTGTGTTAGACTAGTGGTGGATTAAGGGTATGGATTTTAAAGCAGTTGTCCATTCATTCCAGCCCCACACACCAAGCCTCTCTCAGATATGCTAACTCAGGCATATGTTTGTTTATTACTATGGCATATGCATATTGCACACCAACCTAACCTAACCGGCATAACCCGATGATCAGGAGCCTAGATTATCTGCTAATTTTAGGATTGTGTAAGAGGCAGATTGAGTAATAAAGATTAGTGTCATACAAGCCGTGAGATTACTTCGATCCTTTTTACTTGCTATAGAATTAATTTCTATTTTAGGAACAAAGTTCAGTGAACTCATAAAAAACAAACAGACACATTGTTCAGCTGGGGTTGCTTTATGGGTTCAATGAAATTCCTCAGAAATGAAGTGTGCTTGCCTGCAGGTTGTCTTACACAGTGCTAGACAGTGGCATTGTAGACATGGAAATATAGGTGTCTGTGCTTGCCTTCATTTTGAGCCTTCAAGGTACAATATGTGATTCCTGGCTGTTCCCATAGCTTGCACTTTTTTGTTAGACTCAGTGACAGCTTACATTCAAGCTGCCTATTATATGATTGGAGTCCAAAGGAGAGGAATCCCTCCAGTATTTCTGTATACAGTGCTGGTTCTGAGGACTGGAAAATGACAATCACGTGAGGGATGTGATTTGATTGGCTGTTGTTTGAAAAATTGTTTGTCAACAACTCTTTACGAAAGTTATTCACAAACTGCATTTTTGCTACTTGTATTAGCAGGAGAATTTACATTTTTAATGTTTCAAGGCTGCAGTTTCAATTTTGATAGTAATTAGATTATGTATGTAGAAGTGTAGTTGAAAGCTGAATAGAACTATTTACAGAGCAAGAGGCAAAAGAAGCCCTGGTGAAACCATAACACATTGTATTTATATGGAGTCTTAGGACAGGTGATGATGTGGAAGTTATACTGCCTCCACGTTGGCTCTTTGATAGTCAAGTCAAGTCAAGTCAAAATTATTTGTATAGCGCATTTCATACATAAATGCACTTCAATGCGCTTTACACAAATTTTAAAATAGAATACAATTAAAGATTTAAAAAGTAAAATACAATTTAAAATAAAACAAAACCATTAAAATAATAATAATGAGAAGAAGAATGAAAATAAAATAAAAAATAAGACATAAAAATAAAAATTAGGAAAAGGCATCAGAAAAAAGTTTTGTCTTGAGTCTGCTTTTAAAACTCTCTACAGTAGGGGCATTCTTTACATCCTCTGGAAGCTGGTTCCAGAGCTTTGCTGTATAATAGCTAAAGGCTGCCTCACCACACTTTGTTTGTACAGTAGGTATGCTCAATAGATTTCTATCCATGGATCTCAGAGACCTAGATGGGGTATATGGCTGAAACATATCAAGTATGTAACTGGGACCCTTCCCATTAAGTGACTTGAACAGTAGTAGTAAGGCCTTAAGGTCAATCCTGTATCTCACTGGGAGCCAGTGCAGAGACCTTAAAATTGGGGTGATGTGATCAAATTTTTTTGTTCTTGTAAGAACTCTTGCAGCTGCATTTTGTATTAATTGGAGCTGTTTGATATTCTTTTTGGGAAGGCCAGTGAAGAGGCTATTGCAGTAATCGACTCTACTTGAGATGAAGGCATGTACCAGCTTTTCAAGATCTTGCTTAGACATTAGACCCCTAAGCTTGGAGATGTTTTTGAGATGGTAGAATGCGGACTTTGTGATGGCTTTCATATGACTGTTAAATGTGAGATCACAATCAATAAGGACACCAAGATTTTTGACTGTGTCCTTTGCTTTGAGTCCTTTAGTTTTAAGTATTGTGTCAATCTTATGCCTTTGCTGATTATTCCCAAATATAATTATCTCAGTTTTATCTGTGTTGAGCTGTAGAAAGTTTTGAGACATCCAGCTGTTAATTTGGTCAATGCAGTTGTAGAGGGATTTAAGAGGGTCAAAATCGTTAGGTGACAAGGCTAGATATAACTGTGTGTCATCAGCATAACTATGGTACTTAATTGAGTTATTTCTAATAATCTGTGCAAGTGGCAGCATATAAATGTTAAAGAGTAGTGGCCCAGTCAGGCTTTAGAGGTAAGTCCTTTCACAGGTGCCTCACCTCTGGCAGCTGCCACTTCTCCTTGTCCTTCTCTTTCTCCATCTTCTCTTCATCCTCTTCCACATCCTGCTGCCTCTTCCTTCCTCCACACAAAATCAGAAACGGCACAGAGCCCACAGATGTGAAGGAGGCCACTGCATCCAGAGTGGACAAAACATAGATACCTGTTGTAGTATGGCTGCCTTAACAAGCATAGACACACATGCAAGGGTAATTGGTGGTGCGAGGGGGGGCATGACCTTCAGCTTATAGGATGATTTAGCAACACAGGAAAAATTAAGAGTTAATTAAAACTCTTAAAATTAAATTAAATTAAATTAAAATAAAAAAATTAAGTGCAGTTATTGTAAAAACTGGGTGCTACTTTGACCTAAATTGTGGGGAAAATGAGACAACAGAGGCAATTCTGAAACCTCTTCTATTAGTGCTTTACAGTAAGCAATGGATCTCACAGACAATGTGAATATTTAACTTCCATTGCTGCCCAAAATGTGGGGCTGACAAGTCTAAATAGTAAGCACTGGGTGCGATACTGCAGCATTTAACTGGCAACAGCTTTGCTCCATTAGGAAGCCTTCTAGTAAAATCACAAATTTAATGTCATGAGATACAGATTGTATTTTTGCATTTATATTCTAGCAGTAACTTACAAGCTACATTGTTCACAATTATTCAAGGTGAATGTAGACTGCGTAGAATAGCCTAATATTTTTCACATGGTTGAAAACTTTGACAGGAATAAGAATAAAAAACAGACGTGTTTCTAAGACTCAAATGCGCAACAGAAAGCTAAAATATGTGGGTGTCATGACACCACTTAACTGTTCAGTAGGTCAATGGTAGGTCACATAAGGTGCACAATTCTGCACGCTGTAGCGGCAGTAGCAAATATGAATAGCGGGTGCCCCCTACCTGTCATTGTCACAGGTGGAATCAGTAAGTATTTAGACTCAAAATCCATAACCATTGTATCACCAAGTATATTTTCTTCGGTAGGTACAACAATTCTGTTATTGTAGACCCTAAAAACAACCATACAAACATCAACAACAAAAAACACAAAGGACGTTTAAAATGACTACTGCTTGGAGCGGTTCCAAAAATATATATTGTAATACTGCGCCCTCTGTCGATACTAACCCATTGTATAGATTATTTTCTCAGTATACTCTGGGATGTAAATTGTAAACCGTGAAGCTGTAGACTGCTGTAGTAGTCTCTGTAGAAGTGGATTAACATTTTACAACATTAAATCTTGAACACCTTCCTGTCCCTTCATGTGTTGTGATAAAGACATGATTAAAGACCCATGCCTAACAAATGTCCACTTAAGCTTAAATATTTGTGAGTAATTAACAGATAGTCTTGACCCCTCTATTTGCACTTTAGGTGAATAAGTATGATACCTGTTTTAATGTAGGCTGTGTGCCTGTAAGCTTGACTGCCTGCACACTTAGGCTACTTAAAAAGTAGTTTAAGAGCCCAAATTTGGACAAGCACATGTTGTGGTCATAAGCCTTTTTTGAAGCTAATTTTTATTTACATGTGAAAAAACACAAGACCCAAAAACACATAATGAGCATGACAGGGAAACATTATTTAAAATTTTACTTTGAGGACATAAGCCTATCATATGCAGGCACAGCCAGCAGGCTGAGAAGAGACTCACAGTGCACATACTACTACCTTCTTCAGGTTGTACCCTCAAATGGGTCCCTGTCTGTGTATGGTTAATGTCCAGTATCATATGAGTCTCACGTCTATAAGTATGTGTAAATGTCTACTGTAGATCTCAGGCTGCTACTGTCAGTGTGCCAGTAGTTATTAATGTGGCATTCTTCACTGGCTGATTGTTAGAGAACAGTTTAAGCTTGACACGCTCATCTGGATACGAGTCCTTCAGCTTGCAGGTCACACTAACAGGCTGGCCTGGCTGGCCTGACCGAGGCCTTTCTGCAGTAGTGTAGAGGGATGACTGCGGTAAAGACGCTGAAGGTGTGGTAGGCTTGACAACAGTTAATGCCATACCATAATACCACTGTGAATGACGGCTGTGAATGAATGTTTTGCTGCCTCCTAAAAAATGGCTCAGCTCTTTCTAATCTCCGATTCAGTGTCATAAATAAAATGTGTCATTTTGCACGAGCACAGATCTGTGTATCTTACAAACAACTGTATTTCATTAACAAATTAAGTTCAACGACTGATTCAGATTACTTACAGTAAATCCAAACTTTGACAGATTTCCTCTGACGCACACCGCTGCGTCTTCCTAAACAGGTTTATTTCATCACATCCAGTTTTCTAACAGATGTGATTTTCAGTATCCTGCCATGGTAGTCATTTATTATGACAGCCTACTGTCATCATTCAGTTTCCCACCATACATCATCAAAAGACGATGAGCAGTTGAGGCTAAGTTCAGTGTTGAGTTTCACTATATTCTCACCACTAACGGTGAGATGGTTTGCAGAGGCAAATTCTATCAAAATAATATCATCAAAAGCTTTTAATACATGTCATACCTCTGCTGCATTCACTTACTTTAAGCTTAAGTATAAGAACACCTGGCACAGCAATGTGGATGTCACAAATGGAAAGCATTGTGACCCACACGTAATAATTTGAAGACGGGAGCAGAAAATGGACATGTATTTTCCTGAAAAAGGAATTTTTTTTTACAGATTGTGCATTAAGGAGAAGGCCAAGGTTTCCTACATGTATGAGAGGTGCATAAGTGCATCACACTAATAAAAAAAGACAGAAATTTTAGGTCAATGTCATTAAATTTTAATAAATAGTTTGTCATTAGATTCCCAATATTTACAACATGTTCACAACTTTCAACGTGTTCTTGCTATTTCAGAGTTTAGCTAAACTTAGGCACAAAGAAAGGTCTGTTTTTTTTCTCTCTTTTTTCTCTCATTTTGGGCCACAAACCAGTCAGCTCCATGAAGCTGAAAGAACAGGCAAGAATGTCCAATGTCCTGTTAAATCACTACCAAAAAAACAAAAACAAAAAAAGTCCATTGATTCCACTGAACACACAGTCATCTGGCTTTCTGTGAGTTAAACATAATTAGGTGAGCTTAAATCTGTGGTTTAATTTTAAAATGATTACTCATACTTTTCGTAACATTCAACAAGGATTTCTGGGTAAATTAATTAAGTATCAAACCAGGCCACAAAATGTTATTTCCAATGTGTTAGAAACAAATGAGCAACACACCGTCTACTCCAAACTGCACTATCTGCTTTCTGATCAATGTTGTCAGTGATCCCATCCCCTGGAGGGAAGGTACATGGCACCAACAATGCATAAAAATGTAGAATAACAGTAAAAAAAAAATCAAAAATTACACACAATATACAAAACCAACAGAAGAAAAAAAACATGGTACAAACCCATAGAAAACAAAACAAAACAAAATAAAATAAAACAAAACAAAACAAAATAAATAAGTCTTGATGCCAGGTGTGTAACCTACTGCAGTGTATTCGTGACGTAGCTATGTTAGCTATTTCAATGCACTTGAGGTTCAATGTAGGAAAGTTAATCGTTTAAATGTGTACAACCAGATTAGTTTAAATACAGTAATTGAAATGTCACTTCTATTTAAAGACAGTGCACAGGAGATGCAGAGTAGTCTGATATCTTGGAAGCTGATTACACAAGAATCATTTGAAATGGTTAATTGTCTACTCAAAGTATCACATTTGTAGAGTTTTCATACCACAGAACATGTAACCTTTTACTTTCTACCGCAGCAGCACATGGGTGACATACTCTTTAGTCGGATCTAATGATATCCATCCATGGAGATTTACTGACAACATCAGTGCTCACGTTGATAACCAAAGCTATGACAGAAAATGACCTGTGACACAAAACTTGACACCTCTGGCCCAAAACTGAATGTATGGCCCCACACATACACACGCGCCGCACGCACGCACACACACGCACGCACATACACACACACGTCAAAGGGCCAAAAGGTCAGGGCATGGAGGTCGTCAAGGTGGACACGAACAAGACTAAAGAGTATGCAAGCTCCGATGGGAGCGATATATATATATACACTATATATATATATATATATCAACAATTACTCACCCTTCTCAGAGCATACGTCTTCATCTGGGTTAGGTAATATCAACATGAAGTCAAATAAAAGGCAACTTTTCCTTTTAAATAAAAAAAAAAGAAAAAGAAATTTGACACAACCTTTCCTCAGAGGAGAACAGACAAATATGACCATTTAAGTCAGTGTCCGAGAGAGCGAGAGAGACAGACAGGGTGAGAAACAGAGTGGTAGCAGTTCGGCTTTGACAAATGGCCGCTCCCACCCGGACAGGACCAGCGGTGTGGGGGGGGGGATACAGTGGTACCCAGATCTCCAAATAAACTGAGTCTGTATCAAATACACTAAATTCTCACAGTATAAAATTCTACCTATTGTGTGCTCTGCTTTACTGCTTTGAACCGCAACAACAACAACAACAAAAAAGGAAATCTGCAGGGTATGAATCATTTATTTCCCTCACACATCAGCACCACTGATCCTGTGAAATGTAATCACCAAACCCATAACACGAAGTGGCAGGTGACAGCTTGGCCTGTTACCAGTCTACGGGGGAGCTCATCAATATGTAACTGTTACTATTTGAGTCTCTGGACAAAGACCGGTAACGACGTCACTGAATGGTCTCTGGGTCTGTTTCTCAAAGAAAAAAAAACATCACGGGATAAAAACAATAGAGGTGACCACAAGTCTATACTTAACTTTGTATGTAGATAACCTTCAGCTCAAGTACATCATTTAAGCTTTTGCTGGCATCACCTTGATTTCGAGCCTTGACATCGGAGGATCCACTTCCTGGTGCTCAAATGCCAAGGACACATCCAGTTCCAGAGGAGCAAGCCAAGTGAGGCAAGATTTCCAACTCACCCCCATCGCTGCTGCAGTTGCCCCGTCGTCATTCCCAACTCACCCCCATCGCTGCTGCAGTTGCCCCTGGACTGCTCAGCCTCCCCACTTCCTGCCCTGGTTATCTCCACACCAGTGCTTCCCCCACATGTTGGCCTGGAAGGAGTGGAGTTGGGCCCATGGGAGTCTCTCCACAGAGCACTGCAAGAGCCAGACTGGGCACTCTGGGTGGAGTCGGGTGGCGTGGGCTAGGGTAGTGTGAACAAAGTCAGGGTGGGGTCATCTGTGTTTTGGAAAGGGTACGTCAGCAGGTGGGAGGATAGAAAGTGGATGCGAGGTGGTGTTTGGGAGCTGGGGGGGTGGGGGGGTAAGGGGAGTGCATCCTCTTCGCTCCTTCACACACACACACACAGTTGGCCTGGAAGACCCCCTCCCCCTGTCCAACCCCAAAATCAACAACAAAAAAAACCCCCACCCCAACCACCCCCTCTCAAAACCCCCCGACAACAACCACCACCACCACCAAACGCTCAGCTGGCCGCAGGGGTGTGAGGGGGGTAGGGGGTGGTGGCGAGGGCTATACGCAGCTGTCCTCCAGCAGGGGCTCCTTGCCCTCACAGATGCCCCCCTGGGGGCCGTGGCCATGGCTCTGGGCGCCGTTGTTGTGCTTCTTGTAGCCGCCTGGCCGCAGGCTCAGGCCGTTGTGCTCGGGGATGAAGAGCGCCACCAGCAGGGAGAGCAGCACGGAGCAGGCACCGAACAGGAAGGGGGGCCCGGGGATGATGGCACTCTAGAGGAGAGGGGTGGGGCAGGGGCAGGGGGAGGAGTGAAGAAAACATGAGTGCCCTCAGAAAAAGAAACTTATTTTGCATTAAGGACACAAGAATACAAGGATGGTTTACCGTCACATGCATAAACCTACTGGGTAGAGTAGGACATGCAGTGAAATTGGTGATTGTTTACCTAAAACTGCGGGGGGGGGGGGGTTACAGTGCATAGAATGTAGTTTGGGGATGGCTACCTGATGAAGGACAGAGGTAGAATGGGTGGTGTGTGTGTGTGTGTGTGTGTGGAAATTGGCTTTGGTGGCCGATGATGGGCTGTGTGTGTGGGTGAGGAAGAGTGCTGTGTGTGCCAAGTGGGAACATACATTTAGCAATGGATCAGTTAAATGAAATAAATTCTTTTAATATCTCAGAACTCCTCTGACAAGCAGTTTTTAAAAAATAAATTTCCATGGTTAATTCTATCCAAAGCTTTAGCAGCATCAATAAAATCCTATCATATCCTATCCTATCCTTGTGCTTAGACCCACCAGCACAATGAAAGTCTTTACGCAGTGCATGGAGTTTGTCCAGGTTCAGGTCAAACTTGGTTGGAAACACACTCACCATCTTTGTTTTGACAGCTTGTATACTAGCTTACTTTACCATCATTTGTTCTGTAAATCTCTGGTTTGGACTGAGAGACCACACTACATGCGACAGCTCTCTGTGTGGCTTCAGACGCCATCTTGATACTGATCCATACCAGATCTGTGCCTAAGATATGTTTATAAAAAAGTTGATCCTAATTCCATTAGTCTTAGTGAGAGTGAGGGAGCATATCTTCTTAGCCAGCCCAAAACAAAACACACTTAGTGAATTCTTATTTTCCATTATCTTAATGTGACTAATACAGTGCAGAAATGACTGCATTATGGACTTTTTTAGCAAACTGTAAATTATTTTACATTGTAACCAAGTGAATGTTTCAGCCATCAGTTTCTCAAGTAAATCATATAAGCCTTTTGACTGAGTGACCAACATCAGCACCACAGGCCTTGGGATACAGTGTGACGACGCTTCCTCATCCTTGGGCCAGGCCACAATGCTACCTTACGCCACACCACCATGGCCACTCCCCCGGGTCCTCACCTCGTCTGTGGGGTTGGCCATGTTGGGCTTGACCCCCTTGTCGGGGGTCTCAGCTGGGTCCATCTCGTTGAGCTCCACGTGGAACAGGTAGAAGACGAAGCCGTACAGCGCCGGGCCCAGGCCATTGCACAGGCCCCTGATCCCGGTGATCATACCCTGGACCACACCTGCCGAGACAGCAAAAACACACCGCATCACTTCACCCTGTCAGCCTTTTAAGCAAAGTAAGTAAGAGTCTCTCTCTGTCTCTGTCTCTCAGTCTCTCTCTCCCTCAGTCTCCTTTCTGTGCATGGGCTTGTGGTTGAGGGGTCAGAGTGCGGTTCCACACTGCGGTTTCACACAGAGTGTTAAGTGTGATGCTGTGGTGCTGCAGAATGGATTTTCTTTTTACGCTGGGTGGGAGGTTGTGGTGGTAGTGCAGAAGCAGTTTGTTGAGAAGGAAACCTTCACTATTCACTCATCATGCCTTTATTGACTGGAATGTTGTGTCTTGTTGGTTATATTTTTCTGCATTTCGGTTGTGTGCCATGTATGGATTATTTGCTAAATATATGGATTTCTGATCCACAGTCAAAGATGGTATGTAGACCACCAAGGCCATGATAAAATGATAGTTCACACCTTGCCTTCTCTGCACTGAAAACCAACGCTGTATTTGTCAATAAGCAGTCTTCAAAGTGGGACAACCTAGTAATGTTGTTTGACGCATTTGGCCCTTGACTGGGTGTTCCCTGCAGGATGCAGTCCCTGACATAAGACACTGCTATATGAGTGAGTGGAGTGAGAGGTGGCAGAAGTGTCTCACCCTGCTGGTCAGGGTCTGCATTGCGGGACACAATGGCACTAATGGCAGGGAATGTGATGCTGGACATGGCAGCGACTGCTCCTGCAGCCCACATCATCCTGAGAAAGGGAGGGAGAGAGAGGGGGGGTGGGGGGAAGAGCAACATTTGTAATCTTTGTAAATATTTTCATTGTTTTAAGAGTTTAAGGCCACACAATGCAACAGTTATTCAGGAACCATTAAGTTCTTTGTTTTGGGTCAATAAACCCTGTGAACTTGTCAGAATTATAACTGCTTTAACAGCCCATCAGCAAGTTTCTCACTACTGTTAGACCAAAATGTCAGACTGAACTTTCTACCTATCAGAGCTGTGCATGGCTTATATATTTACACCACAAAAACATTCCTCAGTAATCTGCTATCTGTTCATAAATAAAATATTATGTGTTAGGATCAATGTAGTGCCATTGCGTGCAAAAGAAAGTGAGCATCACATTGTGGTTTATCTAAAGTTAACACAACTTTCAGTCAGGTAAACACAAGAAAACTGATCTAGGCCAAGAATGACAAAGGATTCAATAAAACAGACACAGTGACCATAAACAAGAAAAACAGATTCAGTGGAGCAGGGGAGGGACCTCATCAATCACTGTAACTTATCGGTAAAAATGGGATGCATGGTCTGTGGAAAATTGAAAGACAGTTGAACCCAGCCAATCAAATACGACCTCTCTTTAGAGCTCCAGGAAGCAACAGTGTATGGATCAGTTTAGGCCCCATTGACTGTTTCTGATTCACAGACACAGGACAATGTACACCAAATGTGTCTGACATTCAAACAAATACAAAAATGGAATATAGTAACCTTTGGGGGACAAATGACAACAATTAGCAGACTAGCTAACAGTGAAGATTCCGTGTCTACAAGTGTCTATATAAGTCTCACTGACACTACAAAGCATATGCATGCCACTCAGCACCACTTTGTTGTGGACTTCGGAAGGCACAACTTCCAAGCAGCGCACTAACAGAGCTAGACAACCTCTGACCTCTAGTGGCCAAACGTGAGCGGTGCTACTACTGACTGTCGAGAGACTCACCAGGGCTGGGAGCCGAAGCCATACCAGGCTAGCTGCAGGATCTGGAAGCCCAGACCCAGGAGGATAGTGTTCTTATTCCCTATGGATCTCATCAGGATTCCCAACACCACCGTCTGGAAGGCGGCACAGAGGGAGCATGGCCATACAGGTTAGGGTTGGTGTATTATCACTTGGCAACACTCACAAGGTTAGAAGGCATACATCTTAGCACGCGCACACACACACACACACACACACACACACACACACACACACACACACACACACACACACACACACAGGTATATAAATAGAAATGCATGCTCACACACACACCGACATATATACACACACACACACACACACACGCACACACACACACTTGTTTGTCAACTCATTCAGCACACAGACAGAGGGAAATCCCCCAGGCATGGCACACACCTGAGCCAGGATGGAGAGGATTCCCACAACAGCAATGAAGGCGGCAACCGTTTCTGATGAGAATCCTATGACCTGTAGAATAGAGTATAAGTATTAGGCTACACAGCACATACCAATCTTTTTCTTTAAACTCTATATTCTCATTTCCACTGTTTTTACATTCTTTATGTTTTGTGTTGGATAGTTCACATTTTCACACCACTGCTGCTATAGAAGCTTGCACAGTTAACCTTTATGAAACAATAAAGGGACTTAATGTAAAGGACATGGACACATTCATCTGTGCTAGAGAAGCTTACGCACAAGCATTTCGCTGACATGTACTAGTCTGTACGTGTAGACCAGTAACATGCTGTGACAATGAAAGTGGCTAGACTTGATTTGAGTATGAGTGTAAGCGTGTGAAAATAAGCCTGTTCCTCTAAAGATCTAAAACCATTAGTAATTTTTCATAGTGAATGCACTTTAACCATCATGGTGCACCAACAGTGAACCTCAAAACACTGCATAACCTCCTCAGACTCCTTAGAGACGAGCATGCTTAGGGCTCCTGTGGCATCAGCAACGTGCCCTCTGGGAGGGAAGCAAATGTGTGTCACGGAGCTGAGAGTGGGTCTCAGGGCGTGGTCTGTAATACTATCCGCAGACATGGGAGCATAAGGCCAACCTCTGTCCCCAATGAGCACCTCAGCACATGGCACTGTAGGACGTGTTTACTAATAGCATTTTAGTGTGTGTGTGTGTGTGTGTGTGTGTGTGTAGGATGTGTTTACTGTTACTATGACTTACACAGTGAGACTGAGGCCTTTGTGTGTGTCTGAATTAGATAGGACAGCAGGCCAACATAGTTGAACATGGTGTGACAGTAGCAGAGCCTATGTCCAGCCTGGTCATACCCACAGGGCATAACAACCAATAAGTTATGATAAACACAAGATGTCTTTGTGCCCTGCTCTATATACACTGTGGACTTTACTTCAAGTGGAGGCCTGAGCTTCACCTCGACCTAAGCAGAGTAAACAAAACAGGCGCCAGGCAAGTGACCCATCATGGCACACTTAAACTGTGCCCGTGACTGCCATTTCAAACATGGTGGGCTCCCCCAACACATGGCACTTCAAAATGCCACTTCATTATGACTCTTCAGCTGTATCTGATTACCACACACATTGTACAAATGTTCTGCCCTATAAAAGCTACACATCAGGGGAGGGGAAAACTAGCAGTTAAAGTTTTCAAACACATTCAAACAAACCTCATAAAATCTGGATAACGGTCACGGTCTGTGTGACTTTTGTTGGCACGTGCGATACATATGTGAGTGCCTTTGTTTGTGCCCGAGTGTGAATGGAAGAGTTTGTGTGTGTGTGCGTAAAAGAGATAGAACGTGTGTGTGTGTGTGTGTGTGTGCTCCTTGGATTTTACCTGTCGCAGATAAAGGAAGAAGCAGGAGTACTGGCCAGCCTCAGGCAGATAGGACAGGAAGACAGTAATGCAGATGAGGAGGACAGTGGAGTCCTGACCAACCTTCCTCAATGACTATACAGAGAAGGGGGGGAAAGAGAAAGAAAAACAGAGAGACAGAGAATTAAAACGTGCAAGACTTCTGGATATTTTCGGTGATATTTTACAATTTAAAATGAAATATGTGTATTTAAAATCATTTAAATGTTTAATCTATTGTTAACCTTCATGTCACAATATAGGCACTTCATGCAAAGGACATGGACACATTCGTCTGTACTACAGAAGCTTGCACACAAGCATTTCGTTTGCATGTACTAGTCTGTACCTGTAGACCAGTGATGTGACGGGACAATGAAAGTGGCTAGACTTGATTTGAGTACGAGTGTAAGCATGTAAAAGTAAGCCTGCTCCTCTAAAGATCTAAAACCGTTAGTAATTTTTCAGAGTGAATGCCTTTTGGATGAAAGGTGAAATGTCTTCGAGCCACTTAAGGAAATCCAGTTGCTTACAACTTAGCTCATTTGACTAACATGACCTGGATGAATGAGAATCTTCACAGACACATAGTGAATGCACTTCAAGTATCATGCTACAACAACAGTAAACCTCAAAACACTGCATACACTCAGACTCTTTACAGACAAGCATGTTCAGAGCTTCTGTGACGTCAGTAATGTGCCCTCTCACCTCCTGAGAGTGCGTCTCAGGGCGTGGTCTGTAATACTATCCGGCTCGCCGTTAGTGCAGACATGGGAGCATAAGGCCAACCTCTGTCCCCAATGAGCACCTCAGCACATGGCACTGGAGGGTGTGTGTGTGTGTGTGTGTGTGTGTGTGTGTGTGTGTGTGTGTGTGTGTGTGTGTGTGTGTGTGTAGGACGTGTTTACCAATAGCATGACTAACACAGTGAGACTGAGGGCTTTGTGTGTGTCTGAATTAGATAGGAGGACAGGCCAGGACAGGAGAAACTTGACAAACATGAGGAGAGCTCCTGCAACGCCAGTAATGTGCCCTTTGGGACCAAAGGAGACGCGTGTGTCTATAGGAAATGTGCTCTAAAAACCTGGAATGTGCTATGAAAATGTGAAAAAACCTGAAACGTGCCTGAAATTTAAAACCCTTTCTATGGCATGCCAATGTCTCAACCCCCTTTACCAAGTAGTCCTACAAGGACATCTTCCAAAGCTAAGACACAGAAAACATGACACTGAACATTGTGTTGCTGCACTGTCCCATTACCAACAGACCATATTTACCGTAGCACAACAAAGGCATTAGAGTCTTTAGCAAAACTACTGACGTGGCCATAATTGATATTTAAACAGACAACATATTCTCCGAGATGTCTGGTCACGTGGAGCTACAATTAACTATTTTGACTACAACTATTACTCCTAACAACTACAGTTTAATGTTGTTTTACCCACTACTAGGATAGTGGACCGCATTCTGGACTGGCTGTATGGAGTCTATGTAATATGTTTAAATACAGACACAGACACACACACAAAAACACAAACGCACAAGTGTGCACAAACATAAACATTGAAGTAAACAGATATGTATCCACAACACAGTGACTGTCCTGGCAACATGTTGTGGCTACAGTGAGATTAGTGAGTCAAACACACAGACGCAGAGAACAACCAGACGAGAAAGAGAGAGAGAGAGAGAGAGAGAGAGAGAGAGAGAGAGAGAGAGAGAGAGAGAGAGAGAGAGAGAGAGAGAGAGAGAGAGAGAGAGAGAGAGAGAGAGAGAGAGAGAGAGAGAGAGAGAGAGAGAGAGAGAGAGAGAAGAGAAACAGTCAGTGAGGCCGCAGAGGTGTGGGGTTCTACTCACGGCGAAGGGGTCTGCCTGCGTCAGTATTGGCGTGTGTGTGTGTGTGTGTGTGTGTGTGTTTGTGTGTACTCACAGCGAAGGGGTCGGCCTGCTCCCAGGATATGGGCGCCCCCCAGGAGGCGGGTCGCATCTTCTCGGGCAGCGACTCGGGCACAGCCACCAGGATGAAGCAGATGTCGAGGAGGGCGATGGCCGTGGCCAGGATCACCACCAGCGTGTCGCCATACGCCTGCGACAGATACGCGCCGATGGCCGGGCTTGTCACGAGACTCGCAGCAAACGTGGCTGATACCTAAAGGGACGCCGAAAGACGAGGCAGTACTTTTGTCAAAATACAGGCAATCACAAGTGTGTGTGTGTGTGTGTGTGTGTGTATGTGTGTGTGTTTCTGTGTGTGTGTGTCTGTGTCTGTCTGTGTGTGTGTGTGTGTGCACAAGGTTTAAATTTTCCATTGGTTTTACCCAAGGGTTTTGGCTGGCTTTAATTGTGAACATCTTAAATGTGTGTGTGTGTCCCTGCCATACACATATAGACATATAAGAACTTCAAGACAGACGTAATGAAACTAAACTGCTCACAGCCTTTCATGGAGATGTTTTAGGTCTGTTATGCCAGACTGTTCTGAATTGCTATAGTTACCAAAGGAAATGATGAGGAAATACAGTTGCAAGTCATACATGAAACAGGAAGCTTGGTGGTGAAATCCCCCCCGTGGTAATTCACAGTCGCTACCACAACAACCAACATCTCTCAAGTCAAGCTTACCCACACATTATCTCAACTTAAGCCATTTCATGTGTCTCTGCACATGCAGATAAACATATTTAGATCTACGCTGCTGACAGACAGATATGCTCTTCAAGAGAACACAAGCCTATCTATAAATTCAAATAACGTCTGTGTGTGTATGTGTCACTTCAGCACACAACTCTCAAACTCTGAAACATTTGTTCCACTGAGCTCAAATTTGGTGGATGTTTTGCTAATGGCAGGGGTGATTGCAGCACCAAGATTCATGTTGTTAGGACAAAAAAAGTGCCAAATATATTGGTACAACAAGCTTCAACTGCCACTCCCCCCTAACACATCACGGCTGCTTCAAAGGGCTCTGCACCAGTTGCTTTAAATTACATAGTCACATCTCTCAGCCAGCCAGGATGTGAGTACAATCAGCAAAGCAACACTCTTATTTAGCATGTGTACGCCACGGGATATGTTTCCCACCTCACTCAGGTGGTGCCGATTAAGAATTCTGCACTTTATCGTACAGTGATCAGGTCTATAGTGGAAAAGCAACTGAAGTAGTCAAAAACGGCCCCAGTCTAGAGCTCAACCCATCTGCATTATGTTGCAACAAACAAACCAAATACACAAACAAAAACAAAAAACACACAAAAGAAGGAGGTGTCAATCCTGGGTTCAGAAAATAAAAACCCTGCCACGTTTTCCTTCTAACACAGGTGAATTCACTAAGTAGCTGATCTACCTGTCTCTAGTGCTCAGTATGATCAGCTAAACCCAGAGCTGGTTGCATAAAATTTTTGGCAGAGTTCTTACTTTCTGAACCTGGGATTGACACCTCTGACACAAGTAAAGAGAACCCATTATATTTGGTAATGAGGGAACAGACACATGCAGCAGCACTAGTCAGGTTGGAGTCGTGTGTGGCTTCCAGCTCACCAGGCCATAGGCAGTGCTCCTCTCGTGCTCCTGCGTGATGTCCGCTACATATGCAAAGATGACAGAGAAGGTGACCGCAAAGACACCTGACATGGAAATGACCGCAAAGTACCACCTGTGAAGACAGGACAAAATCTTTTAGATGACGCATTAAAAACATCACATGATGCACAACCCTAGTAACAGTCATGCCTCATTATCGACCCTTCCTGATCCAAACTTAAAGTCTGCCCATAGTGTTTGATGATTCTGTGGTATGCTTGCACTTGATTAACTGGTATAAATAGTAACATCTTTCACTGTTAGAAGGTTCATTTTCCCAAAGCTTTTTCACCCTGCAGAAGTTAAGGATCCCAGCTTCATAAAGTTAAACCCAAGTATCTGTGTTAGGTGCATAGGCAAAGGGAATGGATGACAGGACTTTTACTTTCCAAACACAGGTCTACCTGTGCAACCATGCAGCATATCCTCCACTCTAAAATAAACTGTGTTTGTCTACATAGTCCATTCTTTAGTGCATTTGGTGTGCAACTCAGAAACATTCATAGCTACATACATAGCAACGGACACATAGGAGGAGTTTACATGTGCATGCTTGTGTGTGTGCATGTGAGTGTATGCCCTATGTGGGTGTGGTATGCTGCACCGTATGTGTGGTATGTCTGTGCGCCATTTTTGTATGCACATGTGGAACACGTGTTGGGTGGTTACACAGGGCACTCACCATGGACTGATCTTCATGAGGGGGATGGGCGCGCAGGTGAAGAAGACCGTTAGGAGCAGGAAGGACTTGCGGCCCCACACGTCTGAGAGGGCCCCAATCAGGGGGGCACTCAGGAAAGACAACAAACCCTAGGTCAAGGAGCACAAGAGGGCACCATTAGCAACAACAGCAAAAACAGCAACAGCACCAGCATCAGTAACAGTAACAGTAGCAGTAGCAGCAACATCAACAACAACAACAACAGCCACAACAACAACAGCCACAACAACAACAGCAACAACAACAACAGCAACACACTGAATCTATATAGTGCACAAAATGGGGACTTCACTAGACCCTGTCAATCTCTAGCACCCAGCTGATGGGTGATGGTCGGCAGCCATTATGTGTAGAACACTCACTACAGAGCAACACCACAAACAACAGTAAAGGGGCCATGAGGTAGCCCACCACAATCACTGGTCAACTAAACTACTTACATTAGACAAAACAGCCAAATGAGTTCAACTTCAACTCTAAAAAACTTTTTGACTCTTAAAATACTTGACTTCTGCATGTCTGACCCCTTCTTATTCATCATAATATGCATACAGGAGACTCATGCTACCCTTTAAAACAACACCCTATGGCGTACAAAAAAAGGGAGAGGAACAGCAAGTAATTAAGGTTCAGCAGGATGAACTTCATGCAAAGGTCATGTGTAAGCTTATGTCACAAATATGTTTCTGAATTCCTTCTGCCTCTGCTGCCATTTGAAGTACAATGCAAAGGTCTCTGTCAGCATTCACATGTTATTACTCTTCATTACGGCCTGGGCGGCCCACGCCGTGTTGATATTTAACAGTGGGTGTTAAAAAGTCTCGTCCTGCATGACTGGAGAGAACAGGAGTTTGTGGGCGGCCATCACTGCTTATCAGAAATAAATACAGTGCTGGCAGGTGGGAGGTTGGCGGGGTGAAAGACCTTATCTGTTCCCGTGGGAGTGGGAAAAGTGTGAGCGCGCCTGTTCGTCTTACCTTGACTCCGTGAATAAGGCCATTCATCAGGAATGTGTGATGGGGGAATGTCTGACGTAAAACCTGAAACAGACAGACACACAAACAGACAACTCAACAAAGATTCATTTGCTGATCAGAAACTCCCACAGTGACAACAGAATAGCATACGAATGCCATCACCAACTGTTAATTTGTTAACAGACCGGCGGAGAGCAGCGGCCTTTCAGGTCACCTACTAATCATGGGTGCAAAACCTCTACGCCTACAACTGTCCAGGTTTCTTTAGAGGAAAAACCCAAGGCATTCGGAGAACTTTGAATGCCTGGCCAGGAAACAGGAAAAGACTACACATCGGAGCAGGCTACCCCTCCACCCTGTTTTGCACCCATGACTATTCTGTCAGTATTTTGTTGTTGTGTGTAGTGATCCCATGAGTTAAGTCACATTTACACCCCAAGCAAATGGTAGGCGTGATGCAACCGTAAACTTTTAAACTCTGACGAAACAACGTCAGGAGAACACTTTCCTGGTAGTGATCGCCCCAAGACAGAACCAAAGCATAAATTGTGCTTGCCTAGCTGCCTGATGAATGCACTGACTGAAATAAAATTGTATATATAAACAGTAGATAGCTTGTACACAAAACACCTAAAAAAGGGTTGTATTGTAAACTGTGAACTACTGTAAACTAACTACTGCCCTTATCATCAGACCATATACGTATGCAAGACCTTTTTTGCCCTCTATTCAAATCCAGGTGAGGAAATGTTGCTATGAAACCATGGGCTGGTTAATGATCACCGTGATGGCCCCAGTCCCTTACACTAAACACACACAGACAAAGTCAAGTGTTTCCACCGGTACATGAGGCGACAGCTCTCCCAGAAAATAGCACACCGGTAGCACTGGCTGCCGACAGATCCAACAGCGGCAAGATTAATCACTGTCTGTAAGGGAGCAGGCTGAGCACCAAACATTTTCCATAACTTTCTTATGGGTGCAGATAAAGGGCAAGGGGAATAAGTCAGGTGTGTTGAACACTACTCAAGTTAGAGCCCACAACCACACACACACAGACACATAGACAGACACACACCCAGACACGGACACACAGACACGGACACACAGACACGGACACACAAAAAACAACACACAAAAAAAGCACACACACAAAACACACCATTGTGTCATTCAAAAGCAAAATATGTCATAACATCTTGCCAAAACAAAAACACCATCTGCACCAACTGCTACTCTACCTCAAAGAGCTAATTACACTGGGCTAGCTAATGTGGAGACCCAATATTATCACAGCCTGTTATGCTGACAGGCAAGAGTGACTCCGTACCTGCCTGTATGTTCAAATATGCTTGCCCTGGGTGTGCGCCTTACATTACATAAGAGGAGGGCAACGTACATTACATGTTACATGGTTAACTCATATGTGGTAATGTGCCTCTTTTTTTGCTATGAAACATGGATCAAAGTGCTAATTTCCAGGGGATACTACAGAATCCATCTGCTATGTTTTGTGAATTATCAGCCGAAAATGAAGACCACCACTAGTGTGTACCACTGAAGACCTCTTCCTGTCCAAGAGATGAGAGCAATGCTGAGCCTGAAAATGACTTTAACACACAGAGGTGTTTTCCTTTAGACCAGGGTGGTGTTCCTACAGTGAGGATTAGTCAGAAGTCTGGCTTGCTTTACTCAGAATATGTATTGAAATGAACTAGGAGAAGAAGCCTATGGCTTTGCTCCATGGCTTCAGGTTGCAGGGGTGATTATATCATGGGTGTCCTCTATTAGGAGGTTTACTACTTAGACTAACTTAACTAAGCCAGGCTTGTTACAACTGCCCATTTTTTTAGAATGCCATACAAAGGAAGACTGTGAGTTCTATTTGAAAAAGTGCACACCTCGTAAAAGCCATGTTAACACAAATCTGTTGATAATCTAATTTAAAGTGGGAAAGGGTAATCCCCTTTTCCACTTTAAATTAGATTATCAACAGATTTGGTGCCAAGCCCTATCAGCAAGTGACAATCTGACCATTTCAAATGGGTGTGATCTGCACCCACTCTAGCTGCCAAAATGCAAATCTGTGCATTCACAGCACAGGGAAGAAAAACAGACAGAAAAAGACATGGAGACGGGAGGAAAAAAGAAGCGCAACAACAAAATGATAGAACAAAGGAAAAGAAAAAATAAAGAAAAATTGAGCAGAATGTTAAAAACAACAGAAGTTTTAATTACAATTCCTCTGTTACTCAGAGGACAAGTGACGGTGCTTCAATATACAGATAAAGCCCAGTCCACTGAAACCTCCTCAGTTTGAAGACACTGGGTAGACACGGTGAGCAGGCAGACCTGTAATGTCTGCAGCTCAGCCTCACTTCAGTCCGGCGTTAGCACCAGACATTTCCCACTTTAGCCCAGCCTCTGGAATAAATGGATTGTGTGCCCAACAATGGACTTGTTTGATGTTTGTTCTAATATTGCTTGAGCCATTAGCAGCGTCAATGTCCTTGCCAATGCTCCATGCTTTTTCATCAACAAACGCCCCCCCACCCTCCCACCCAACCTCTTCATGCGTCATACAGCCCTCTCCATTTGATTAGGCTTCAATTATTCATGGATGCTAGTGGGACCGCATGCATGATTCTGTGCAGGCAGAGGGGGGAAATGAGCCTGCCTTGGTGCTCGGGGTGTTGGAGGGAGGGCAGGGACAACACAGGGCAGCATCTGATTGTGTGTGGGGTCACTCTGGCCCATGTGTAGCGCGCGTCTGCTGAACCCCCTGAGCTACTCGAGACAGATTAGGATCAGACGGGAACAAACTGGTCTCGCAATCAGCTCCTGGCTGGGCCAGTGGCTGGAGAATGCAATGGCGAGTGCTACCTCTGGGTGCTTTCTCTCTCTCCATCTCTCTCTTTTTGCTGGAAAAGAGAAATGCATTGGGGACAGAGTGGTTTGTGTGATGTGTGAGGTGGGGTGGTTTTACCGTGAGCATAGGGGTGGTGAGCAGGCCCCAGGCAAAGAACTCCAGGAAGATGACCACCACTGCATGGTATACGCTTGGCTCCCCGATCCCCTGCGGCTGGAGCACAGAAAACAAACAAACACAGAGTGAGCAACCACAGAGACAAGTACCAGCTATGGCTTGTTCTGCTAACATACATAACACACACAATACAAGTACTGTAGATCCTGCATTTGAGATGCTGAGTGCATTTAACACATGATGTTCTGACAGGCCTGATGTGATCAGATATTTTGAGTCCTTCCTTATTTCCTCATTTAAAATGGTATGAGGACACTGACGACAACAGACAAAGTGACACAGACTCCCATGACAGTGAAGTAGGGCAGACTGCTCTCTCCAGACTCGATGAACACAAAGAGAGTTGCGTGTTGGACAGGTTACTGTTGATCCCCCTCCCTTTCCCAGTCACTCCCAAGTGTAAGCTTTGAGCAAAGAAGCATTACTCAGGTGTGGCACGGCAGCAAAAACAAACATGCACCCCTCACACATGACCACGCCTGGCTACGATCCACAGACATGCAAGCCAGACCAGCCAATCACTCCGATTGGAGTAACAGGCTCCCTTTTTGTGTCTGCCTAAAACAGGGAACCCAGGGGGAGTCTTGGACTGGGGAACTGTATCATTGTGGTGGGCATAACGAGTCTCGGGGGGACTTTTCCTACAGCCAAGTCTTTGTTGATCTTCTGTCCTTTTTGGTAAAACTATAACAATGGGATGTTTAAAAATATATATATTGTTAAACCTCAGTTGGCCGTTATAGGTGGTGTACAACTAACCAAGTGAGAAAACAGATGTGCTGTGAAAATGCAGCTTTAACACAGCATGGAACGACTATGGATGTCGTTCAAAGTAATGACAAGAGTGCTATTGTGAATGTATTCAGCAGTCAGGTGTACTTCGTCCTTACAATGGTTCAGTACTGCTATGACAACTCTGTCAAGGGTGGTTATGTCAGGCTACTAACACCTGGTGTCAATGACCTGGCCAGCACCTGACTTGAATCGACAAGCAAATCAGGCTTTCTGCAAAGCAAACAACTAAAATGCTGTTGTTGAATTCAGCCACAGATAGATTATGGTGTAAATGCACATCTAGTAATATGTTTTACAGAGTGCACAGACAGCTTAAATGACATTAATAAAATAGATCACTGACTTGAATGTCACTCTCATGGTATTCCAAAAAACGACACGACAGCTGGCTTGCTTGACACAATACACAGTGTATTACACACGTAGGCTATGATAAACTGAAATTATATCAGCGTTTAAATAATTGCGCTGGTCTTTCTTTTCTTAATGTAATGTCAGACATCAAGAAATACGGACGTACACGTAATTTAAACATGTAAAACAGCAGTCATTACTGTAACTGACCGATTTACGTAACCTCCCTGTAGCTATCCAACCTACCTCAAGCAATCCATAGCCAAGTTCGATTTGACAAACAGGTGTTAGCTACGACTCTACAAGAATACATGCTCCCGAAACCAAAACACCCTGACGAAACACTGCTTCTCAGCCAGAACCCACGGCATGTTACTGTGGAGACATTTAACGCAGTATGTGTATTGACTTAATTGTAGCTTGACATCTCGCTAACATAGCCATCATATTTCCACAAGTCCATTCAGCTAGCTAGCCAACATCCCCATCTGCTAAGAGAAACACACCCTGGGCAGCTTGCTCTGTAACTACACTAGAGGTCCTTAAAACACTGTCCATTAAATACGAGATGTCTATGTCTTATAAGACCAAAAACTGCTAAAATGCAAATGTATGATATTTACTGTAATTGATTTATTTACACTACAAACAGCAGTAGCACCCAACACTTCGTATGTCACACAGGGTTAGCTACCTAGCCAATGATACTACTGACAGCCAAAACGTTACGCGTTAATTAACTTGTAAGTTAGTGACACGTAATGTGGTTTGCCATCTGGACAATATGGCTGTAATGTCACCAAGACAGGTCTAGAAAGGTTCAAATTTATGGTTATCTGGCAAGCCAACGTCACAAGTTCTGCTTACAGCCACCCATTCAGAGCAACAGTCGATTAGCTAGCTAGCAAGCAACCCTTAGCTAGCTGGCTAAGTGTCTAGCTATCATGACAATCTAACCTATACGCCTATTTTCCTAGCTAAACAAGACGAGCTAGTTGATAGCCTGCTAACAGTAGAAAATAAATATTTAACTCACACTGCCTCCATCTTTTATTATAATTTTCTTTGCCAGAAGAATGCTGCGGTTCAGCCGCTTTTTCTTCTTCTTCTCTCCAGTCATCGTTAACTTATATCCATTCTCGTTGTCAGAGTTGGACCTATGTGATGATCCTTAAAAATAACAGTTTGCTAACCTGCAAATAGACTTTACCGTTAGCACGCTAGCTAAACGACTGCTTGTGCATCCCATCCCCACCTCACTCTGACCCGTCTTCCTGATTAATAAGCTCCGCCCGTGTATTGTAATATAACGGAACGATTGGTAAATATTTTAAGGAAGTTGGACACACATTACATGTGATTGGCTGAAAGAAATACTCGCGCATTTATTCATTGAATTTCATTTGTTCCTTTGACAGCGATACAAACGCAGTAGGGAAATCCTAGTAAAAAAAGAACTAGTCTGATGACTGATTTCATCTTTTATGGTTTATGGTGGTAGAGCTTTACAAAAATGTATGTAATGAAAGAGACCTGTTAAACATTCTTTCAGATTCTACCATGGGTGTTTCTTTACAAGTCTTCTAGATAACTGTGTTTCCATCATCTGGGGCCAAATAGCCATTGTCTTTAGCCAAATGAGTGTAAAACATTTAAGTATTTTGCTTTGGGTAGGCAGGTAGAGGTTGACAGGCAGGTAGCCGAAAGATTAAATTTTCCAGTATCTTGTGTGACAGTGGAGCAGGCCTACATTATTCGCTTGAGGGAAAACGCAGCAACTCCTCCTTGGTCAGAGAGGGCTCCATCTGCGGCCAGTTTTTTGACTGACGCTGTCTAGTTTCTATTCAGTCTGCTGTCCACATAGACCATGTTTATTTTCCATCTTAATTTTCACTTGCAGTATGTGTACATGGACAAAAATGTATTGCTGGTAGTTACTATGGCACATGAATACATGTGTTGTCTTTGTTCTGGTACACCAATGTGTAGTCCATTACTACATCTCTTAGCATTCAGCTCACCAGCCTCACCTAATCTTTACTGACGCCCGACCACATAGGCCTACTACAAAGGTTTACAGATTTGCGTGTTTAAAACCCAGTTATTTGTTATTTGCTATAGTTTACATTCCCATTTTAAACGGCAGACTTTGCCTTGTGTCTTAGCTTCATTTTGCATGACACTATGGCCACAGGGTTACTTCATCATACTGTGTAACAGGCAGCAGATGAAATGTAAACGGCTATCCATCACCTTCTGTGCTCTGGCAGCTTCTTGGAACCGTTAAGGGCACACGTGCAGGCTTTTATGGCTGTGAAACCAAACACTGAAAAACACTTTTCAGAGGTTACATGTTCCAGCCGAACTCTACTTCCACGCTACTGAAATCCTGATGACAGATGACAAAATTCTCATCATTTATTGGCCTCTGACTGACTGGATCTAATGAACCCCCTACCCACCCTGACACACACACACAAACATGCACAATCATAATATTAGGACTCTCTCTCTCTGCCTTACACACACACACACACACACACACACACACACACACACACACACACACACACACACACACACACACATACACACACACACACACACATACACACACACACGCGCACACACACAGTGACACAGTGTGATTATCACATTTCAATATATATAGGAATTACTTTTAATATCAAATAAAAACAAAAACATGCCCTTGTGAAGACTAGAAAAAAAAAAGATTCATAAATCAGAAGTGTTGTGCTGTTTAACTTGAACTGGAGAACAACAATCAGTCACACTTTGCCACCCACCAGATACAAAGAACAATATATGCCATAATATACAAAAATTGTAGATGAAAAATTCTTTTGTATTTATACATTTTAATATTACTTTCCTGCGCAGTGTTGTTTGTAAACATGCATGTGCTTTCTCATCAATGTTTGTAAACATTTATGATTTCTCAGATTATGTATTCATAAAAAGGGTCATTATATAACATAGGAGGAGTTACTGAGTTGCCGCAGTCGCTGAGATTAATTCAACAACTCTGAACGCAGTGGTGTGTATCATAATATTTTCACCACCTCTTCTCTGAGGTGATGTTCATGCAGTGGCTTTCGTGTCTTCAGTCCATTGTTACCACATAATCAGTGTACAATACAGACAAGTCAAAACATATATCTATAGGGAGTGTAGTCTATGTCTGACAATATTGTTTATCAATATATTCATGTGGTCACTGGGGTCCTCGTAAGGTCTTGGCTTAAGCCATAAGCTTTTACCTCCCAAAAAATTTGCTTCATCATATTTCCTCAAAGAACAAGGAGTCCAGAGTGACCTTGGTTATGCAAAGTGGCATGACAACAACCTAAAGATCAGACAGTGTGAGAAGGCAGCATTCAGCATCATTACCATGACAACAATGCATATCTGGTCCAGTCCACTGCCATCCATGTCATGAACTGAGGACCACCGCAAAACTTGATGACTGTGCACATTGTTAGTGTTTCTAGTGACTGTATTGAGTTATACGTCATCGTCTATGAAAGGGATGTCAAGGTCAGAGAAGCGCCTGGTTTTTGGGCTGTGGCCTGGGTCACTAGGACTACCCGAGGAGGGCAGGCCATCGCCACTGACATCTTGGTCTGGCATAACATATAGAGACTGAGTTCCGTCTCTGTGTTGAGATGGGTGTTTCTGCTTGGCATTGGGACTGTGCCTGACATCTGGTTTTAACTTCATGGCCTGTGAAGCAGTGCCCTCTGCCCGGCTCCTATTTGAGTGAGGCAATGTCCTCCCTGCAGGAACATGAGATGACATTATTATTATTATTATTATTATTATTATTATGATTAAAGACATAAAATGGCATTATTACATTAGGTCTACAACCAGCAGCATAGCAGACATATTTGAGAGAGTTTGTGGTAAATAAATAAAAAACCCAATAATAAATAAATGAATAAACAAACCGACAAACAAATAAATAACTGAAAGCAATTATATGCCTTCAAGAATTGGACAATTTAAACAAAGGCTATAAATTACCTTTTTACTGACCTTCTGAATCCAAGCTAAACCCTCTGTCATCCAGCAGGCTTTCGGAGCTTATGGATGACTCTGAGTCTAGGTTGTCATCCGATTGCTCCTGGTCTAGATCAGGCAGTCTGAAGGTCAGGTCATCCCTTTGATGATAGAAAGCGTAAGAGTGTGAGCCACATAATATTAGATTATAGACTGACAGACAAATTCTGTATGAATTAATTCACTTACTTCTCTTGCTTGAGTGACTTGATCCTCTCGATTAAGACCTTCTCAGATTCGATGGCGATTGTATCCATTTCACATTTAGCTTTCTCATTGACCTAGATTCAACAGATGAGAGTACATGAAGATAACAACCATTCAAAAAGTCATATATTTTAAGCAGAAAAATACAACTGATGCTGCTAGAAGCTCAACAGTTTACTGATGAATGCATTTTTTAATGGGCATCTTTTGATTTGATTGGATTTAAAAAATAGAGCTTTTCACTTCATAGTTGTGCAAACAGGATCATTTAAAAATGTCCAGATGATTGCAAGCTAACTGCTTAATTAAAGAACTTATAGAACCTCACACTCTAAAGAGAATAGCTACCACTATTTGGCAGTCATGAGCTGAGCACACAGTACATGATCTTATCTAACTGAACGTAAAGACGCATACGTCACTGCTGGCCACTTCACTTTATTTCTCTCTGGTGCTGTGACCTTTGGGCTGCTGTGTCTGTTACGCGGTGTGTTTACCGTGTTCTGTCGCCGGAGCTTCAGCTGGTTCACGGCCAGAGCCTCCGCATACTCCAGCTGCTGGATCTCCTCCATCTTCTCGTTGTACTTCCTCACCTGCTCATTTATCAGAATTTCCACACACCTGCAGAGATCAGAACTGTGTCAGCACTCTGTGATATTGGGCTGGTATGAATGAATGTAAAGGCATACACAGCATTTAATCCAGTGGAAATCTGGTATCAGTGTACATATTCAGGCCTATTAGACCCTTCTGTGCAAGCAGTTTTTTTATTTATTTGTGGACTCCTATCAGAGTAGAGCTAGGCTGATTATCCAAGTCTGCTGAAAGGAAGCATACGTGGTGGTCTTGCCAACGTCCTTCATACTGACGAAGGGGTCAGAGGAGTCGGGGCAGCGCAGAATGCAGGGTGCAAACACGATGGCCAACGAGTTTGCCGACATCCGGTTGTGCTCTTCCTCCCTGGCCACTCTGTTATAGGGGAAATTTTAACATTTGAATTTTTCATATGTTCGTTTTGGTGAAAATAGCAGTAACCTTAATTACATACAGGTTTGTCATTAATGTAAGATCATGTGGTAGGGATAACGTGAAACTTCTCACCTCACAAGATGAAAGACAAGGCGCTCGAGGGTGTTAAAGTGTGACTGGGGAAGTTCTTCTAATATGCGATATACGGCACGTAGCTGATCGTGCTTCTCAGGCAGCTCTGCGTGGGAAAGGATTTTGCATGACTTGCAAACTGAATCATTTCCTAACATGTATCTAGACTTGTGATGAAGTAAGTAACCTGTCTGGCCTGATGAGAACTTGTCAACATTTAAATCTTAAATGTCATCTTACGTTAAATCTCATCTTACGTAAGACCTCCAAAAAAAGTATGATGTCCACACAACAAATGTTGAGGTGAATAATTTGAAATTCTGCCTTTGCCAAAAAAAGACCTACCTGCAGCATGCAGGAAGTCACTGTACAGGTTGTAGGTCATCAAGGGGTCTGGTAGCTCCCTAAGCCACCTTTTGATCAGGCCTGTAATGGTGTGGATGGGATAGTTCTCCAGATGGGCAGATTTAGGATCTGAAAAATAAATCAGCACTGTTAAACCTGCACAGAATAGGTTGGTGATCCATTTAATGGTTTAGTGTAGAAAATGTAAAGCAGTACTATAACGTTTGAAAAAAAGTTGTAGGCTTATGACCAAAAATGCATGAAAGTCATGACAGATTTGTTTTTTTGACAGGACACTACCATGTTAGCTATAAAAACCATACTTCAAAGTTCACAAATTTATAGATAGCTTTGCTTTCATGAGTAAATTTAACAAATTGATTCTTCACACAGAATGACAGTAAGGAGAGAACTGAAGATGTTTTTTGGATGAAAGGTGAAACATCTTCAAGCCACTAAAAGAAGCCCAGTTACTTACAACTTAGCTCCTTCGACTAACATGACCCAGATGAATAATAATCTTCACAGACACATTGGAGGGAGCCATATGAGGTTTTTACCTGTTTCCAGGATCTGGTGTAGTTCCCGTCCCCGGCAGGCGGAGCCTGACTTGCGGTAGATGCCCTCCATGTACAGCCCATTCATCTCCACGTGCTGCAGCAGCATCTCTATCACCATGGGCACCGGGGTGGACTTGTTGGTCAGGGCGCAGACGTGCACTCCAAAATGAAGAGTGCCCGGCTCATTTTCATTCTAATTCACGTGTGAAAGATACAAAAAGGGACACATCAGATATTTAGTATGGCATTCTTATGATTATATGATATTACATAACATTTAATTTCATGGCAGTTGGTACCTACGTATAAATAAATCACACCATATCGCTTTGCTTTTTGAAATAGGGATATAACCAATATAACAACTCTGTTTTTTTTGCCCTAAGCCTAACCTTCATAGAGGTGCGTGTAGAGCAATCTGTGATGATCTTGCCAAGGCATTTCTTGTGGCACACCATCTTGCAAGCTGAAAACGAAATATGGGGAGCATTTAGTAAACTTTAGGTTCACAACTGGAAGAACTCCACAACCAAAAGCAAAGGATGCTGGGTACTCACAGCTGCACATGCAGGCCTTCTCCATGCCCCAGATGAAGGAGCCACACAGGTCACATGTCTGCATGATGGTCACCTGGTAGGTGCTGAAGAGGTGATCCAGAGGGCTGTCCATCTGAAGACACAAAACACGGGCATGCGGTGTGACACGTGTGGTGTGAATGTCTGAGGGACTAGATGGACATCTGATGCACTCTTTTTTCTGCACTACTATTTGACTAACCATTGCTTTTAGCAAATAGGTAATTTCATTCAGCTTTAATTCATTTAGACAAAGGTAAACCAAGATAGTGTGACAGAACCCTGACACGTGTGTGTATGGTGTGCATTTGTGTGTGTGTGTGTGTGTGTGTGTGTGTGTGTGTGTGTGTGTGTGTGTGTGTGTGGTTGTGGTTCTACTTACGCATTTGTCTTTTTTCCTCTTTTGCTTCGACTTCTTGTTGAACTGCAAGGCATAAAGAGTACTCATTCAAACCCCTTGCTCTCCTTTTGTTGCAATTGATAGACTGGTACACATGCTGTGCTCATTGCAAATATAGTTTTTCAAATCACCTGAACTGGATCAGCCACCTCCTTCTTGATCTCTCCACGGATAAAGCCATCCAGGACCGACTGGAACAAATTCACCACCAGTTGGATCTCTGTCTTCTTTGATCCGGCCAGACTGGACACTCTGCTCTCATATCCTTTCATCAAAGCCTTGTAGCCAATACTGGGCTTCTGTACAGCCAGAGACAGCCCCAAGAGGATTTTAGTCATTCAGCAGTCCAGCAAAAGTGGTGACCAATGACGGACGCAGTCAATGACAGTGATAGTGACAGAAGTGGTAGTTGTGATCAATGTTTTGACAGTAAACATTATGAAAAAAAGAGCTTTCAGTCCCCTGTAAGTATGAAAACATGCATATGCACAACCAAAAAATAAAAATCTGACTCAGTTAGAATAACTAAACAATCCCTTCTGTAGTCATATAACAGCACAAATGGGTATGAGTGCAGGGATAGAGGCTTGAACTACAGGTGTTGCTAACTCACCGACACTGACTACAGTAACTACAGGTGTTGCTAACTCACCAACACTGAGTACAGTAACTACAGGTGTTGCTAACTCACCAACACTGAGTACAGTAACTACAGGTGTTGCTAACTCACTGGCGCTGAGTACAGTAACTACAGGTGTTGCTAACTCACCGACACAGAATACATGCTCTTGATCTGCTCCCGGAAGTGGTTCGTGGCCATGAGGAAGATGCGCTCAGTCTCTGAAATCTCTTTTCCTCGGCTGCGGAGATCATTCATCTGCATTCGGGAAGAAGCCACAGAGAAAAAAATGTCTTTTACAAGACTGTATAACGTCATGCACATAAACATGAAATGAAGTATACACAACGCTCCATGCTTCAACAGAATGTTATGGAGACAGAGAATTTGGACCTGGTTGCCAAGGAACTCATCCAGGTGGCGTAGCTCATTAGTGTCGGAGATCTCGCGGTCCAGGGAGGCGTTCCACTGTTCCTGGACCCGCGTGGCACGGCTGATTTTGATTGTGGGGTTCCGTCGGACGCGGTTGGTCTGGCCCGAAGGCTGACTCGAGCGAGGTGAGTATGAACCAGCTGTGGCATGGAGGGGGCAATGTGAATGTGAAATAAACCCAAAAAAACCCACACACACAAAAAAGACTTTGCAGGCTGTTCCTAATGCCCTCCAAAAGAAGAAGGATGCAAAAAGAGTGAAATACTGGTGAGGAGAGGCAATGAAAAAAAAAACAGCAGTATGAAGGTACTTCAGATTCACACATGTGAGCCATGTGAAATATTATGGGAGATCGTTTAGGGAAGTCATCTAGTATGTTGCAAACAGATTACCTTGCTCCCTCTCTGCCAGTGTCCTGGCCATAGTGATTTTCCCATCCTCCGGTGTGGGAGCTCGCTTTTTCCGGAACTTACTGAAGAACCCCGTTCTGAGGCACATAAAAAGACAGCCTTTTGTAATAGACGTTTTCACAAAGGCTCTAAATCACATTATCTAAAAATATTCTGCAGGTTTACTACAATATACTGCAGCAATATAAGTCATTTGTACTTATAAGGGGACCCACTGTCAGTCCTGACTGCGGACAGTCCTTGGACCCCTATATGTGGACAGTCTTTGCACCCCTAAATGTAGATAGTCTTTGGACCCCTAAATGTGGACAGTGCTAGGAGCGAGATGGCGTACCTCTCTGGGGTGGTTGGCTGAAGGGGACTAGTGCTTTCACTTCGCCTTCTCTGACTGCTGCCTTTTGACCCATCCGGCTCTGCAGGCAACTGAAACTGTAGGAGACAAAACCACCATTAGCAAACAGTCCTGCCTTTCACCAAGACACTCTGTGCTTACCGCAGCGGGCATCTGTTTCAAGAGAGAAAGACCAGCATTAATACCGATGTTGTAGTTCAGACAAAATAAAAGCAGATAGGGTTACCAGAGAGCATCAAAGGCTGTCCCAGTTAGAGTAACAGACAATAGTGTTAGATAACCCACCGCACAGTAACCACAGTTATGGCTCCAGTAATCACAGCAAGTCGCTGCACCCATCACCACGAGAGCAAGGTAAACAAGAAAACACACAAGCTTGGCCACCAACACCCGCCTTGCCGATGAAACCACAGCACACACCACTGCTCTTCTTGCCAGCTCCATGTTTTTTTTCCCGAAGAACTAGATAGCATGCATCTCCCACTTTGACCTTTTTTGCCATTGCCATGCTGAACCTTCTTTTAGGTATCCAGGTGGAAACAGTAGTGTTTTGTCTATTGCCTGATTATGTGGCACTGATTTTCCAAAGGCCCAAGTGTTAGTATTTGTTTAATGCCCTCAATAAATAACCAAAAATATATCTTTTGACAGGCAATGGTATACAGAGAGAGGTTCTTCCCTAATTGTGTTTGTTTATTAACCAGTACCAACTGTTAACTTCCTCTCCACATCATAGCCTGCCTTTGGTTAATATTAGTGTGTTATCAAGCATCATTTATGAGTGTACATGTGCATTAACGATATTCATTCCAGTTCTCTCTGTGCAAAAAAATACTAAGGGGTTCACTGATCCTGACGTACAGGCCCAGTCTTCATATATGTATCATGCAGGAACCATCCAACGACACTGATTTACCCTGTTAAAAGGTTTAAAAAAAAAGCAGACAAAGAAGCCATTTGCATGGCCTGTCTCTTTTTTTTTGCGACAAAAAAGGTCAGAAACCAGCTTTGAGGCGAGACGACAGGAACACTGAGACACAGTCTGGACAGGGGATAGCACAGCTGGTTTCGCTCCACGCCGAGGCTGAACCATGCAAACTTCAGCTTCGCCTTGCACGGCCCTCCTTTCTGCAGGTCACCACGTCCGCATGCAATGACAGTATTTATTTATTTGTTTGTTTGTTTATTCTGTGGAGCGTGCACATGTGGGTTCTTGTCACACGGGGTACCTTCACCCGGGGGTTAAGGAGCACGGCGCCAAGACTCGCGCGGGTGGGCACGGCGGGACTGATGGGCGGCAGGGGGAAGCTCCAGTACTCCATGTCCCTCTTCTCGCTGCTCTTAAACACCAGCCCGCTGCGGGCTTGGGCGAGACGCCGCTTACGCTTGGGTCGTTTGCGGTAGCGCACGCTTACCTAAAGGGGAGGGGGGTAGTTTTTCAACCAACAGCAGTTCGGGAAGCACAACAGACACTGAGATGATTTGTCACCTGGGTCTCGAAACGACGTGGGAGAGATTCTTTTGTCTGTCAGGACTTCCAGACACCTCTGTTGACAAGTTCATACCTAACATACAAACGTCTGACACTTCTTCTTTCAGCCTTATTTGTCAGATGCACTGAGACACGTTTACTGAATGTACAGAGAAACACGCTTCCTGCTTTCCTCTTGAGCATGCACATGTGTCCAAATACTGAACAATAACCCTTCCTGAGTACTTTCCTGTGAGCACCCACACAGTTGGATACAACACAAAAATACAATGGATGCAGCATGACAACAGTGTAAAAAAAAACACCAAAAGCCTAGAGGGCAAACAAATCTAGAAAATGTCCTACATCTACAGTAAATTGCAGTAAATTTCCTTCTAAGCCCTGAGAAAAAAAGAAAATCTATTGTGATGTCACACAGTACCTCTGCAGGAGAGCCTGAGCTGTCAGACTCTGAGGAGCTGATCTTTGAGACGTTGTCCAATGAAATGGACTTTCCTTGAGACCTGGTGTAAACAAAGTCACAAACAAAATAAGACAAATGCATGTGATTAAAGGAGGCAAAGATGCCAGCAATAGACACCACTTTTAAGCTCAACATGGTTGGTTTTCAATTCGCAGCCATCTCGCCCAAGAGGTAGACGATGCTGAAAACATCTTACTGTAAACCCTTGATCCTTAGGTTCTTTGGTCTTTGGCTCTCTGGACTGCTAGTTTCCTGCTGCCCCTCTTCAGTCCTGCGCTCCCTCCACTTCTCCGCCTTCTCCTTCATGGCGGTCTTCGTGTACCGCTGCAGGGACGAGGTGCTGTACGGCTCCTCCGAGTCGCTCTTCTTGGGCTTAGCACTGCTGTCTGGTGGTGCCGAAGGGTCTTTATCATGTTTGCCCTCCTCTCCTTTGCCCTCACGCTCCCCCCCTGCCTCCTCACCCTCTCCGTTGAGCTTCTCCTGACTGCCGCTACTGCCTGACTCTGCCACGGGAGGAAGGGGCTTCTTCTGCTTCTCTCCTGAAGCTGCTTTGCCTGGTTCCTCCCCTGCCTTTTCTTTCTCTTCCTCTGATAAGGTCCTGCTGTTGACAGTTGACAACAAGAATCACGTCAAACTATGGGAATTACAAGAGTCACCTACTATGATGTTGTTGCTGTGAAACGCCAGGTGTGAGCTGAGAGTGTGAGGGTTACCTCCTGCGGTTGGCCAGCCTCTGCATCTTCTTGAAGCTCTCGCGTCGGCTCAGGTACTCGGCCCTCTGGTGGGACTCGCGCCACACCGATTGGATGAGGAGGGCGGCCTTCCACCGTCTCCTCTCGCAGAAGTTCCTCCACGACCGCTGAAGACAGATGAAGAGAAATGATGTCATCGTCATTAGAGTAAAATTGTTACGCCTCTATCAGGCTGGCCTCTAGGCAGATGGGTGCCCTCTCTGACATGGGTTCTACTCAAGGTTTCTTTTATTGGTTCATTGTATAGCGCATCGATCATCAATAGGTGGAATCACTATACAGTTCACTACATAGTGAAAGAGTGCTGCTAGGATAGGTAGTTCGGGAACACTTTAGTGTAGAAACTAGCCTTCCATGTGATTCTCCCATCCACTAGAGGGGGTACTGGCTTAAATGCTGGTTGATCAGTGGCTTATTGGGCATTAGACTAACTTTGGCTTGGGTTCACTATGGCTTGGGAAAAGACCATCCGTTACTTTAGAATAGTGTACTGGGAGTTAACCTTGTCAAAGCACTCTGATTGCCTAAGGCATTACCAGGGACTGCTTGCCCTCATCACCTGCCTGTCTTCTATTTTGAACTATAAACACTGTCACAAAGCTGCCCGCCCACTGGGGCCTGTAGTTTGGATTGGCAGACTCAAAGGTAAGCTAGCTTTCCCCCTGGCCATACATCCCACATTAGTGCCACAGACTTGTGCTGACAGACACTCTGCACACTATAGCCCTGTCTGAGACGTCCATTCATTCACTACATTATGCACAATATTATTATATTATATTATATTATATTATATTATATTATATTATATTATATTATATTATATTATATTATATTAAATTATAGTGAATACATAGTGAACTATCAAGTGAATGTGGAAACATGTAGGATTTGTCCAAAGTTAAGGTCTCCTGGTAGGCACTTTTCGGGCTGCCATAGGCCTAATAGCACTGCTACCAAATGTATCTTAATAGTGGATCACTGTGGATTTGCCCTTTGTGGTAAAACAGAATGTTTCCCTGCCTCCAACACCTCACTCTAGGGGCCTCAGGCCTTGAATGCTACAAAAAAACCTTGATGGAATATCAATAGGTACTACCACTGTAAGCTAATACAATGGCATTAAACTAAATCACTCTATTTTAGCACATGCACTACCTGCAGACAGCTCATATGAGCCAAAGAAGTAACAAAAGCGAAAAAATAAAGAATACCTGTATGATAATGGCCGACTCTCTCTTGTAGAGATAGTGCCTTCGTGTGAGGCAGGCCCTGAACCAGCGCTGCAGAGTGGTGATGCTCCTCATGACCTGCCTGTGCAGCGCCTCCTGCAGCCTCTGCCGCTCCACCTCCTGCAGGAACACCTGGGGAGCACACACACCTGGCGTCAGGGGTGCAGGTAAGGGTGGCGCTGAGGTAAGGTAAGGTAAGGTGACCAGACCTCATAGATACCAATCAGGAACATTTCCCTGTATTTTGTCTTAAGAACTGGGAACATTCCTATTTGTGGAGGGCAATATTGTTAAAATAAGCATTGTTTTGGTTTGAAAAATCAGGGACAAAGTGGGTTTTCTTGTATTTTACCGGGGACAGATCACTAAAATTATCTTCTTTCAGGGGGCCCACAATTTCTAGTAGTTCTTGTCTGATAACTCTATCACTGGTACCACTGTACTGTAGTACTAACTGTAGTATTGGATGTGTGCAGCAAGAGAGACAGAGGCTTTGCTAACTTGCTGTTGCTTCACTATCATCATAATCGTCAGGAATTACATTTTGTGCGACTCAGAATACCACATGGCAAACATACTCAAAAACTTTATGCTAATATTAATATTGACATAAATTTAGTACAAACTTTGGGCTGCAAGTCACAATTGTGTATGTGATGGCTAAATTTTACCTTTGTTTTCCCAATCTGATAGCTTGTCTCTTTCACACCTAGTTTTTGGAGGAGGCTTGTAATGTCTTCTTTTGGTGATTCGACTTTCTTGGGCAGTAACACTTGAAAATGTTCAATGAACTCCTAAATGAATGAAAAAATCACACAATTATTGATTCTGTCCAAAGCATCAGTCCATTACTCCCCCCCAATCCCAACATGCACAAATATGCAAAAACACACACACACACACACACACACACACACACACACACACACACACACACACACACACACACATGCACACACACACCCATGCATACACACACACACACACACACACACACACCCCACACACACACACACGCACACACACAGAGTACCTCAAATGTGTACTTGGCTCCATAGCCAGACCTCCGGATGCAGACCGTCTCCAGCATCCCTGTGTACCTGAGTTGTCGTAGCACCAGGGCCTCATCGAACTGCATCTCCAGCTGAAAGTAAACATCAGGGGGGGAGAAATGCGTGAACCACTCCACTCAGTACAAAGCTGACCGAAACAGTCAGAAACAACAACAGCTCAGTTAGCAGCTGTCTAGCAGCGATCATCACTCCGTGCAGCAGCATCTCTACCTTCTCAGCGTTGGAGCGGATGCATCGCACAAAGAAAGGCTCCGCCTTCTTCAGGGTTTCCAGCAGCTTGCTCAGGGAGGACTGGTGGAGACAAACACAGCACAGCATGGGGTTATATTGATTTCTTCATTAGCATCCTATTAGCGCTGGACTATACATCACAACAATCTGATCAGTGGCCCCAGTGGGCAATTTGCTTTTTGGGTTGCTCTCAAAAGGTGATAAGTGGCGAACTGCACTGTGACAGACTTAAAAGAAAATAAACAGAGGCTGGATCAGCCAAACATGACACGCCTATGAACAACCAGAGGGTATGTTACCTGGAACTGTGCGCTGATGCTTGGGGGCTTTTTCTTCGTGTGCAGGTGGAGAAGGGACCTGCTGACACGATTGTGAAGCGTGAGGCCCACAATGTGCTTGAGGGACTTGGAGTCAATGAGGTTCTGTAGGAAGCATGAGAGAAAGAGAGAGAGAGAGAGAGGGAGAGAAAGAGAGAGAAAGAGAGAGACAGAGAAAGTGTGTGTGAGAGAGAGAGAGAGAGAGAGAGAGAGAGAGAGAGAGATTTCAGCATAGTAAGACAGGGGTAAAAGTCTTTTATCTGCAGTATCGTAGTTAACACGTTGTGAATATGAATGTGCTCTTTTTTGTCTTTATTTCTGGTGTTTATTTCAAATGTTAAGAAACTGTCCCTAACTGTGATTTTCTTCTGCTTAAATCAATATCTATGCACGTTTAGCATTCATAAGATATTGCATAACTGACATGAAAAGCCATAAAGGAAAAACTTACGTATATTTCTTTAATATATGAACATAATATATGAGAGAGAGAGAGAAAGCGAGAGAGAGCTTTAGATTCTACATTTCCCTAAATGCACTATTACTGAGCATTCACATGCAGGAGCAATCTCTTCTCTGTTAAGACTCCAGACTACACATTTACCTTTGGGATGATCTGTTTGTGTCTAGATCCTCTGTTCTTCCTGTTGATGTTTTTAAAAAAACAATAATGTCAAGTGGCATACTGGACAGTAGTATTTACATAAATACGATATTAAGCCCAGCAGAGTGGCCATGGTGCCACTGAATATGATGAGGTACTGACATCTCGTAGGATTATTTTACTATAAAGTTTTTTTTAAGGATTTTTTGATGCGTCAGATCCATTTGCTTACATTCAATTTAACTCAGTGGTGTTTAAATACATTGTGCTGGGAGCCACACATACAGTAAATGACAGTAAATGTCATGTGTGTGAAGTAGTGTGGCGTGGAAGGGAGGCGTGCTGTGGGAACCTCCAGACTCACAGAGAGAGGCGACAAGACTTCCTGAGAAACACAGCCGACTGGCGCAGCTTAGGTGGAACCTCCCCACCCAGACTCCGCAGCTTAACAGTGCGACGGATTTGGCCATGCAACACCCTGATTCAGCCCAGACCACACAGGACAGTATTACAGGCGCACCACAGGAGTATGGAGAGGGTTAGAGCACATGAACATTGAACACACACCAGAGAAAGAGTAATCAAGACAGGGGTTAGAGTAGATGCATATTCCACTTGATCACCAGGAACATAAAAAATCCCACTTGCAGAAAGTGAACTAAGCTGAATAATCACCAGAGGTTGATCAAAGAGATTGATTCAAAGTGGAGCCATAGCCCATGCAGATTCTACAGTTGTACATGTGAAAATGTATTGTTGTTTTTATCTGTGATTTGAAAAGGGATTCTACACACGCACCAATGCATGCACACACCCACACACACACACACACACACCATATTGTTTTGCCAATAAAGCGAGAAACATCAGATAGGCAGGAGTGGCAAACAGCTCCCGTTTGCTGACATCCAGTTTGACTAGATTTCTTGGCCAAGTCAAGTCAACTCACTTCTTCTTTTCAAATGTGGCAAAGATGTCCTCAAACACTTCTAAGGGAACCTCCTCCGAGCGATCGAAAGAGAACTCAATTATACAGCTTTGACTGGAGGGATTGTAGAGGAAGAAAACATGTGTCATGGTTAAAGCACTGAAGCTTAAACATCCTGCAGGCTCAGCTTACATAAACTGAGGAATGAAATCTTATGCCATTCTTATACAAACCTATGACATACTTTTGGAAGGTAGCATTGTGACATTCCACACTAACACTTTAGTGTAAAAGATATGGCTGAACTCATGTTTCAGTGACAGTATGCCCAGTCACCAGGTACCAAACCTATGACATTTTTGCACTTTCAATTCAGCAGTAGGGTGTACAGTGCCACGGTGTAAAAATAGGAACTGACAGGAAGTAGGGGGGTGACATCACAATTCCAGGTCTGTGGGTGTTGCTTAGTCACCTTACCTCATCATCCGCTCCATAGGTGAGCTCTTCCGCTTGTCGCCGAGTGACTGACGAGAGTAGCGCCGAACTCGATCTGCAAGACCCACACCACAGACACGCACACAACCAGGTCAAACCACAAAACTCGTCTCCTGAACACAAAATGTCACCAGATTGCTCCACTTCCTCACTGCTGCAGGCCACAGTCACAGATATGCTCAGCAATTCTGGTCTGAAGCGTGAAGTCTGCTGATACAAGTTTATCACAATAAAGCAGAGCAACACGTTGCCTTGGATACTGGGATTCTGGGCAGGCAAATATCCAGTTCATTGGGAATTGCTGAAATACTCAGTCAGTAAGGAATTGCATTGCAAGATTGCTGTTGTGAGCTTTTGAAAACCTTCCAATTACTGGAACACCCAGACCACAGAGCTTCTGGGATGTCTAAAAAAAGAAAAGAAAGTTGCATTGCAAGTCGCTGCTGTAAATTTTTGGGTGCAGAGTCTTAATAGTATAACAGGTTACTTATTTCAGTGCTTCTTTGTGCTTTTTCTGTAGAGCACCAGGTTAGTAGGATCAACATAGTCTAGTGTTTCAGGTTGCATGGCTATACATAAATATCCCCTCTGTTGTTAATTAATGTCTTTTATTTACCTTACCTTTTATTTACTTATTTTTCCTTTATCCTTTTAAGCATTTACACTCATTTGATCTTTTATGCGTTTACATATTGTTCTTGGCTTTTATGAAATATGTCAAATATGTTTCCCTTATACTTATTTTATACTTGTTTTATCTTTCATGCTTTTACATATTGTTCTTTGCTTTTATTTTTGTATAAGCACATTGAACTGCCTTTGTGTATGAAATGCACTGTACAAATAAACCTGCCTTGCCTTGCCTTCCTGACATAAAAGAAAAACAACACAAAAGAAGACTGCGACCTTTTAAACCTGCTAGTGATGGCCTGCTAAAAAAATGAGATGTGAAAGGCATGACACAATCTTCAACTTTGACCACATGCTGTTCCTGTTACCCCCCTCTGGAATATGACGTAAAACAGCATCTTCACACCTACTACTCCTACTGCCACCAGTAGCATACTGTAGATTTTAAATAGAACGGAGCACATCCTTCAGAGCGTTTCACACTCTCGGCTTGCCACACTCTGGCCAGCAGTGGATGCTTTGCGGCCTAGTGCGTCCTTTGTGACCCTCTCAGCTTGCCATACTGTGGCCTGTACCTGGATGCTTTGTGACCCTCTCAGCTTGCCATACTGTGGCCTGTACCTGGATGCTTTCTGACCCTCTCAGCTTGCCATACTGTGGCCTGTACCTGGATGCTTTCTGACCCTCTCAGCTTGCCATACTGTGGCCTGTACCTGGATGCTTTCTGACCCTCTCAGCTTGCCATACTGTGGCCTGTACCTGGATGCTTTGTGACCCTCTCAGCTTGCCATACTGTGGCCTGTACCTGGATGCTTTGTGACCCTCTCAGCTTGCCATACTGTGGCCTGTACCTGGATGCTTTGTGACCCTCTCAGCTTGCCATACTGTGGCCTGTACCTGGATGTTTTGTGACCCTCTCAGCTTGCCATACTGTGGCCTGTACCTGGATGCTTTGTGACCCTCTCAGCTTGCCATACTGTGGCCTGTACCTGGATGCCTTCTGACCCTCTCAGCTTGCCGTACTGCCTGTACCTGGATGTTTTGTGACCCTCTCAGCTTGCCATACTGTGCCCTGTACCTGGATGCCTTGTGACCCTCTCAGCCTGCTATACTGTGGCCTGTACCTGGATGCTTTGTGACCCTCTCAGCTTGCCATACTGTGACCTATACCTGGATGCTTCGTGACCCAGCGCTTCCCCGCCTCGTTGAACGCCGCCAGGCTGCGTATGGTGGCCCGCAGGACGCCCCAGCGGAACATGGCGACGGAGTCGGCGCTGATGAGCTGGCGCAGGAAGCTCCGCTCGCTGCTGCGCAGGAGCGCCACGATGTCCGGCCGCATGTGGTCCGTGTTCTTCTCACGGAAGTCCTGAGGGTGTGGAGGTGCAGCAGGGGTGGGACATTAACATCACAAAATGTAAACCTTTGCTAGGCTCTGACAAACAAATGATAAAATTCACCAGACACTCAATAGAAAATCAGTAGCTTGTGTCTGAAATCTATAAGTCACTTTCATAGTTTGCCAGCATTTGGCTGGTGGCTGGGGCCAGTGTTCATCCTGGTGTGCATTTATAGAAATAAATACCACTCAATGGTTAGTCCTGATAGTTTGCTCTAGAGCAGTAATTTCCAAGCCTTTTACTGCTGTGTACCCCTTGAAACACTTCACGTGCTATTGAGTTCTCCCTATACCACACACAGCTTGCTACAACAATAAATATTTTTGCATAATTACTGCTGCATAAACACATTGTACACACATTGTATGGCACTTAATTATGCTGTATGGAATAAGTTGAATTGGGGGTAGTTTGAGTGTAAGATCTTGTACCCCAGTTTGACAACCACTACTCCAGAGGCCTGTGTGTGAAAAACATTATTTGACCATGCAAAGAGCATCCATTCCCTTAAACTCTGAAGCCCAGTACTGTCATTAGCAGAGCACTTTTAGATCTTCTGTGTGATCACATTCCTATATTTTACCACCTTAACATCTTGATTACATCACATAGAGAAGTACTGTACCATGACCTGTATTCATTATGTCACATTTGTGCTTATGCATAAAACGTTTGTCCAGAAACATATATGAACTGATCTGCATGCTCCAGGTTGCCTCCTATTGAAGGACTCTGGGCTCTGCAAAGATGCTTGCCTCCTGTAGTCCTGTGCCAAAGTGCTTACCCCCCAATAACTCAATTGCCTCACCATGATATGAATGATACACCTCCTAATTGAATGTACCTTGATCTGATATTTGACTTTGCCGGCGAAGTGCTTGATGATGAATGCGGGCTCCAGCACGGGTGTTGGCACGAACGAGGGATTTCCCTGGTGCTGCTGTTTGAACTTGGCCAATAGTGTGTCATCCGTGGCATGGGGGAAGCTGGAGAGAAGGAGGAAGACCGGTCCAGTGAGTTCAGGGTGCACTACCACCACCACCACTACCATCATCACCCTGTTACGTCCTGTCATAGTTCGAATTACATGGGGCACTGGGGGGTATGGTACCCCTTGATCAAGATCCAGTACCCCCAAAAGAGACAAAAATAGCAGGGTTGGGGGGATACATATTAATGTAATTCATATTAAATGTAAAAGTTTAGAAGTAAGTTTAGAAGAAGTAAATAGAAGTACCCCCCTATTATGGAAGGGTAGTTCACACTCTAACACCAGCATGATAACAGTGCACTACCACCACCACCACCACCACCACCAGGCCCGCATGATAATACTGCACATGAGTCTCACAGGAAGACATACTTGCTCTCCTCGTCCAGCAAGTGGAAGAGGCCTGTGGGCTTCTTGCTGATGAGGTGGATGCAGCCAATGTTGTTGTTGTAGTCTATGTTATCCCACACGATGCCCTCAGCCTGATACTCAGCCTGGATGATGATACATAAGGACAAAGTAATGCAAGAGTTCAGATGCAAAAACAATTGTTTATTTCAATACATTTTAACACTCCCCGCATATTAATCAAACGGCAGTTGGATTAATAAATGCTGATACATAACTATAATAACGAACATACATGCTGAAATTAAACTAGAGTGAGACCTCACCTGCTCGAGAGTGAAAATGTGCTGATTGCAGTAATACTGAAGCTGCTCGTTAGCATAGTTGATGCAAAACTGTTCAAAGCTGTTGACCTTGAAATCCTCAAATCCAAAGATGTCAAGCACACCTATGGACAAGCACTGTGAAGAAGACAGTGGACAAAAACAAAATCTGAGTTATGGGCCTGTCAGAGCAAAATTATGTGAATGTGTTCATTCTATTTATGTTAGTTGTTGTATGTATGAACTGTGCTATACAAGTAAAGGTTATTATTATTATTATTAGCCCCTTGCCTGGATGGACACCTCGATGTCCTTCTTGTTGAGAAGTGCATGGTTAATGCGCAGGACTATCCAGTCAAAGAGCGAGCCATACAGGGACTTAGCCATGGAGTCACGTGCGGTCACAGCCTGACGTGGAAGGAAGGAACACATTGTTTACAGAATGTATGGGTTATTTATAAACAGGTTAAGACTGCGGCCTTCTCAAGTTTATGAAATAGTCGTGTTTGCCTTTTTCATTTTATGAAAGCCAGACAGCAGAGCGCAAACCGTCTTGCCAAAGCAGTCTTGAGAACAAAGATAAACTAAATGAATAATGCCATTAAATAAACAAGATTGAAAGGACTTTTAAATTTTTGTATATGAAATAAAAAACAATTTGTATTGGATGGAATTTGTTCCACTGTTGTAAAAAGAGCTATATTTTATTGATAATAAGTCTTCTTTAGTTGAACCTCAAAGTTAAAAATATCAGTAGTTTCATTTTTGGGCCAAGATATGAGACACACTGAGTAATGCAGGGTATTTTTTGTATTATACAGAACAAAAACAAGACGTTTCGGTTTCTCCTTGCAGTCAGAGTGCTGCCTACCTCACTGAGACTGTAGGGCAGGATTAGTGTGTCGTTGGCAGTCATCGCTTTCCTCTTGGTCAGTGCCTCGACCAGGAGTTCCCTTTTCACCTTAAACCACATTACGTAACATTATTTCCTGTGCATGAGTGGTTGGCTCTCACAACAATGATTTCACAATTGTAATTTAAAAAAAAAAAGGCCATCTCTTGGCTTGAAAACTAGACCGACAACACACACATGAACTAAACCTGCAGCGTAGACAGACATCAGTAGTGCTGTACGCTGAGAGCTAGCTCACCTTCAGCAGGTCAGACAGGGTAGCAAGGACATCAGGTGGGCCCACGCTCAGGCCCTCGCCATCCTCCGTGGGCTGGTACGTCACATTGCCCAGGTACAGGATGGCCGACAGGACAGAGAATATTCTGTACCAAACACATTACATCACAACACATCACATTGCTGGCTTAGGGCCTTTGTTCTATGCAAGTTCAAGGAATCTCAGGAGATTATATTTTCTTAGTGCTACTTCAGTGCCATGCAGTTCCAGAAATATTTTCCAATGGAGAGCATAATGCTTGCCAGGCCGTAAATGAATCAAAACTTAGACATAATTTATCAGAGACATGCTTGGCGGGTGCGCTGTGAGTTGTGAAATAGTACTGAGTTGGCCTACAGAGGCAAATCTAGTACATGTGTGGAACCTTGAGGCGGTTCCCCTCGGGGGTGGTAGCTGAAACACTTATTGCATTCTTTTCTTTTCAGGACGGGCAAGCCTGAACCTGCGCGTTCACAGAGGCGGCAAAAAAAGGAATTCTAAGATGGTTAGTGCAGCTGTTTGTGAGGAACTGCCTGATCCTGATCTGACATCAGAGTCACAAGAGCTTCTTCACCAAGGGCTTGAAAACACTTTCTGTTATTAAGGGAAAGAAGGCACACCCTCCCATATGCTCATCTTACTTGTACATTTTCTAGGAACTGAGAATGAATGCCCATAAATCAACACAGCTGCCGTGCTTGGAGTGTTTTGTTTTGTTTTTTTTTATGGTCAGGAGCAACATACTGTTTTTTAGTGGCAGGTAGGAATCCCACCATCTCCATAGCCTGCTGAAGCCGCTTAAACTCATGTTTGTTTTCTTCTCTGTCCTCCAACTGAAAGTTTTCCTGTAGAATTATAACAAAATGTAACAAAAAATAATAAACAAACAGAAAGAAACACTGCATGTGAACTATGTAGCAATAGACCATACACCACAAATTAGATAGAGAGAGGCAGTGGAGTGGGAAATGCTTATCTATATCACAAGGTCACAAGGAAAACAGGTTATTTACATGTACTGACAGATCAATGTACTGTAAGGTCTCGACCATCGTTGAAAAGTCAGTGTTTTCCCGGACTAAAAAAATCAATTGTCACCAACGATATTATCTTTTAAAACTTCCTCACTTGTTTGAGGTAGAGATAGTCTTCAGGTTGCAACAGCTTGAATTCTTTTTGCTCCTCTTCCGTGGCTCCCAGTAGCAGATAGTAAAAGACATGGTAGTTTCTGCAGGGAGGATGGAACAGAATCACTTAATGCCATTCTTGGTTCTGTTAGCATTCACAACAGCAACAGCAGCAGAGTTATGTTGGTTATGTGACTCAGCATGTGACTATTTTGAAAGACTTAAGCTCATCCTATCCCACAACATGGATAGAAACTATAAAATATATATAAAGTATAGTACCCAGCACAGTCTGTGTAAGCAAGTTTAAGTTTTAAGTTGTGTACCTTTCACTCTTTTCCCTGGACACAAGACGGCACTTCTCCAGCAGGTACTTCTCAACGACTGCCCTGTGTGAACAAAATTAAGATGCCTTCCATTCCACAATAATAGACTTTAGATAGTTATACATTTCAGGAGAGAATTGAGGTTATGCAAATTTAATGACATGGTAATGACAAGATTTTAATTTATTCAACCTGCTTCTGGATTCCAATGTCACACATCGGTGTGTACATAAACCAGGAGCAAGACACAGATGAAGATCTAATGGCTTCATTGAGTTCTAGAACCTGATTTTTTTAACCAATAAAGTAATGTGCACTCTTAATCCTTTCTGTCCTTAGTCTCACAGGCCTGATGTCATAATCACCAATACGGAAGAAGCACTGGGGGTCTGAGGGCAGGTGGGAGTGTGTGTGTGTGTGTGTGTGTGTGTGTGTGTGTGTGTGTGTGTGTGTGTACCAAACACTTACCCCCTCACTACGCCACTCTCTGAGTAGTTCACCTGGATGAACTTCCCAAAGCGGCTGGAGTTATTGTTGTGGGCCGTCTTCGCGTTCCCAAAAGCCTGTTCACAGATGAGGGGGAGAAAGAATGCACATTCGTTTATGATTTCCAGACATGGAATGAGAGTGAGTGAGATTCCTCGAATTCCTTGAATGTGATAAACACATTTGGGGTTCATCTAAATGGATGGGGATAAATATCGGTGCCCTTTTGGTGAACGCAGAAAGCTTAAAAAAGGTCCTTAAACAAAGTCTAACTTCCCATGACAAGGTTTTAAGTCTCAAGGATGGATGTGTAAATTCTCGTGAGATCTAGATGTGATTTTAGATATTGTTGTTTTAATTAGGAATACATTTAGTCACAAATATTTCTGTTAAAGCTCCACAGGAAAAATGTAAGACAAAGATAAGATGAGGCACTTAGACTAAGATAACTCTACTGTGTTAACACTGATCTTTGAGCTACCCCTCTCCTTACCAGCTTTGAATATTTTTTTTTACCATAAAATATTTAAATAAACTTCACATATACTGTATACATATATACATAAGCAATACGTTTGACTATATAAGGACAGAATACTCTTCTGCATATGAATTTTATAGTAACTGCATATACCATATTAGACATATTAGGGATGTGCTAATTTTGCTTCAGTCTTGTGAAACACAAAAAGTGAACTGAAAATGAAACTTCCTCATAAATGGAGACTAAGACTACCCGGCGCTGAGCTATATTTTACTGAAAACTGCAGTCCCACAATATGAGTAGAACGCCTCCACACTTTCATACCAATAGAAACCTGGCAGAGACAGAGAGAATCAAAGGGAATTCCAGTCAAACCCATCTCCACTCTGTGTAATATGAGCCTGACTTTCTCTGAATATAACAGACAGCCCAAAATGATGTCTATCATTATGAAAAGGTGAAGAAAGGTAACCTTGTACTGAGCCATTTCACAGTGCAAACCACAGTACAAAATCTAATACATATACTGTACTTGGACTGAAATAATGTACCTTCTGATTAGATGTACAAGCTGATCAATTCATCCTAGTACATTCAACCCAAGCAACGTGTGGTTGTGTACAAATGCACATTTATTCTATCTGCTTGTCCTTCCTAGGCCTGGAATACACAACCTCCATGTTGCTTTATCTTTGGGTCAGGTGTGGGTGAACAGAAACTCTGTGGTGAGGTCATCGCTTAAGGTACAGTGGGGATTAAAATGTCGGTAGGCAGGTGGTAAACACGAAATATGCAGGCATGCAGCCAGAGGCATGATGGGATAGGCCATGCCTTAATCATTGACACGGCCGCATTCACAGTGACAGGCTGGGGTTAAATATTAAGTATCTAACTACAGATACTGTGTATGCCTTATAGGCCAACAAAACAAACAGCTCCGATGCCAGTGCCAACAACCCACACACTGACTGACAGACAAACAGACAGACAGACACACTGGCATTTGTAACACCTATCAGGGGTGTGAGTTCAGCTTAGTTCTGGTTTTGGATGCCTGTGAGTAAACGCTTTCTTCTGATGGCAGATTGCCAAAATGATGGGAGATCATAGTCAATGCACACTGCAGACAAAGCCACTGCGGGGAAAAAGGCAGTCCGACAGACCGGGGCAGGGGCAGACCTCAGAGGCTTGTGCCTAATCAAGAGTTGCCATTCCTGTCCCGACAAGCTCCAGCTCAGTCTGCCTGCACGCGGTACTAAACGAGTACGTCTGTGGTGCTACGCATGCCTGTGCTTTGGCTGCAGGGAGAAGCCTGGCTCTGTTCCTCTCCCACACAACCCCCCTTGCCTTCAAAAAAAAAAGAAAAAAGAAAACGTGGAGTTGCAATGTTACATTTCTGAAATGTCCAGGTGTGGCAGTTTCCCACTGAAATGATCTCTGTGCAAGAGGAGGGGAGGACGTGTGGGGGAGAGAGAGGACACGATAAGAAAACCAGGTGGAATACTGATATGGCTGTCGGGGGCATACAATGGAAACTATGCTGCGTTGAAGGCAGGCGAGTCACATGACCAGGAAGAGGAGCCTGCCTGAGCTCGTTCCTGTTCCTCAGCTTTCTTTGGTATTCTGCTGCTGCTGCTGTTGCTGCTGCTGCAACGCAAGGGCCAACGCCCTGTACCTTTCCATACCCAGGCAGAAGAATCAAGCTGCTCTTCCCCACCCCTAAACCCCTAAACCCCGCCCTCCAACCCCCACTCGCCCCCAGCCAATCAGAAGCCCTCATTCTGTTCCTTAGCAAAGGTAAGGTGTTTCTTGCCCAAGGTAACAGGGTGAGGTGTTCTGGCCTTGCTGCCGTGGCTGTGCTGGGTTTCTATGTCAGGATGACCGAACATCTGAAACTGGAGATGGGGGGGAACCACAACCACAGACACAGCATCACATGGCACACATGGCTGAATTAACTCTGATCTACCATGTTGACCTTTCCCCATGAAATGTTGTGATTACTTTGGCTGATTAAAACTGCTGTTGTGGCAACCCAAAACAGCTCATTGTAATATCAGGACCAATCTCAAGGTCTGGAAATAGTTCTCTTTAAACAAAGTGAATTAAATGTACATATCATGTTAATCCATATTTTCCAGAAAAAAATATTTACTAGCTATTTAATAACAAATTATTTATTCTAAACTCCTATTTTTAATTATTCATTTTGGGTTTACAACACAGATTAGTACAGACTAACAAAAAGCTTCTTTACAAAATTAACAAGATATCTAAATGAAAATCTACTGGCTTCAGCCTTAACCGTATCAGAGATCTCGAGAGCATTCCGTGAGATTAGAGTTGAAATGGTGGAAGTTTGGGCTCCGCGGAGAGTATACAGAAGGGCACAAAGTGCCAAATATACCTCAGACTTCCTGAAGAACAATGCATTCAATTCTCCATTCACTGGGTAAGGCTACTACTGGGCAAAACAAGGCCTCAAAATGGCAAATACCTCCTTGCTGTACGTTGGAACAATGTAACTGGTCTGCACTGATGGGGGAAACCCAGCTGGCTGAGACTGTTCATCACCACAATGACCTAATAAGCAGACAGGGAGTATCCGAAGAGAATCACTCCAAATAAGGACTTCAGCATTATTGCAGAAATGGGCAAGGAGCAATGGGCTGCCTGTTATACAACAATCTAAATAATAATAATTATCAAATAATGATATATGACATTTCCTTCAGATTTCTTATCATTCCCAACATGTGGCCTCTAATACAAATTTGATCCTAGGTTATTGCAGCTAACAGTAGAAGAAACTACTGACATTAAGGGTAAAACCACATAAATGACAATACCAGGGCGGAAAGCAGGAAATAATACTATACCTGAAATCATAAAAATGACTACTAGCAAATGTTAAATGTACACTACTACATGCCTGAGGTCTTTCAGCCCTGCAACACTAAAGTGTGATTTGCCTACATTTTACTACATTCATTTAAATCTACTAATGATTCATCTACTTTGCTTTTAACTACCTATCAAAATTCAGCCAAAAAGTCCTCTGAAACTTCATTGGGTGACACTGCCAACTTAAATGCATCTCAACAGGCAGAGGCTATTCTCCCAATTCTAAACAAATCCGCCCCAGCGAGTTACAGCATGCATTCCTAAGGTCCTCCAACATGGTTTGGTCTTATGTAACATTTATATAATTAAAGTGGTCCTGAAGTGATGAAATCGTCCTGTCTCTGGATACTTAGGGCAATTCACACATTATTTGCTGGGACCCCAATGATCAGTGTATGCAGCTATATATACTGACCTTATTGTTGCTATGGTGTATGCCCCTATCCTGCTGTAGTTGTTGATACTGTCCATTTACTATTTAATTTAAACATGCTTCTGCCTTCAAGCAATTACTTAACATTTTATGTATATATGTATCTTTTTCAAAACTGTATATACATGGCAGGTATAGACTTGTACAATTATTTTAATATATATATATAATGTATACAAATTAATTTAGCAAAGTACTCGATTTTAACACAAAGCTAAAGCTATATCTGCTATAAGGTGGCTCGACAGGCCACATGACCGCAGACTGTAACTCTAAAGGTACTGCTTCACATCCTGTCTGTGTACAGTAACCACATCCATGACTACAGTTCTGCACACACTCAGCTCAGACAACAGCGTCTTGGTGACATTCCCTGACCCCTGACCTTAACTCTGCCTTTAGAATGTAGAATGGAAAATGGCCTTTTTTCACCTCCCTCTCTCCCTCCCTCCCTCTCTCTCTCCCTCTCTCTCTCTCTCTCTCTCTCTCTCTCTCTCTCTCTCTCTCTCTCCCTCTCTCTCTCTCTCTCTCTCTCTCTCTCTCTATATATATATATATATATGCACCACTCCATGACAGATTGACCATAAATCAATTGGGTCTGGTTATTAGAGTTTCCTGACAACAATACTTTACTCCTCCTTGTTTGAGACTTCCAGAAAATCATTACACAACACATCAGAAAACAGGGCCACATTGTTTCAGCTTTCTCCACCACTACACTATTTCTGGTTTTGAAAATGTCAAATGAAATGAGGGAGGATCTGGAAGGACGATTACATCTGAAATAAAGGGCTGGATCTGATTTATCAGATTATGGCTACTTTAGTGTCAGGTCAACCTGACATAAAGGTGCCGAACAGTGTGCTACAAGGTTAGGGCAAAGAAAACCCCTTTCAGGGGAAACCAAGAGAAACTCGCTGAACCTGTTCTGAGACAAAAAAGACTCTGGGTAAATGCTGAGTAGCCTTAGCAGACAAGATTGCTGAAGCCTTTTGTTCCCATGGTCTTTGTTTCTTGGTTTACTGTTTCTTGTCCATAGTGCCCTTTCGTAGCTGGGTTTTGGCAACACATGCCAATACACACCCAGATGCAAGAGTCTCAATCAATACACAACTGCAAAACACTGACTACAATCTTACTATCTATAGCATGATTAAGAGTGAAGCCACCAGGCTCGTAAAACCATTTAGCAGCATAGTATAGCCAGCATGGCCGTGTACACATAAAGCTGCAGAATTTATCTGTAGCACAATGCAAAAGGCTTTTTCTCTTTTGAAACTCGTGTATGAGATAAGATAACAGGGGGTGAGACTGAATCTCAACGTCAGACGTCAGCAACAATGAGAAGAACAGCCTCGGCCCACGCCTATGTCTCTCAGCAGCTAATGCACAGCATTGCCCAATGTAGGCACCCCAGTGTTGGACGTGCATGTCTGTGTTGGTGGCGTTTAAGCCACAGGCCTCTCAGAGTCGCTCCCAGTGTCTCAGACAGGAAGACATTAGGGAAGTGCCCCCGGAGCATGTGATTGGCTGCTCGGGGCTTCCTTTATGGCTGTAGAAATCCTGTGCATGGGACTATGACCAGTGCACCACCACATGCACCACATGTTTGCGATGGCCACATGGCTTTACCTGGGCCTTTCCACTGGGCTAGGCCAGGGTAAAAAGATTACGCAGCGAGCTGGTTATTAGCGATCAATAATCTGCCATCTGCCTCTGCTCAGACTCTACAAGGATGGGCATTTCACCGTCTCTGAACTCAGACCTATTTATACTTTGTGTTTGCTCCAAAAATGCTTTGATTTTATCTGATACCTGATATTTTGTTGTCAATTGCTGGTAATATGCAGATAATGATGGCTAGGATTGGAAGCCAGATCTAACTCAATCATGGGTGAGATGCCTTATGCGAACCGAAGATTTCCTCTGTGATAAGTGGTTTCAGTGTTTCCTGTTTCCTGTTTCACTGTCAACATTTCCACTTATCAAACATGCTTACATCAGTAACAGCCACTTATACATCATGAGAAAGCTAAGCTTTCAATAATGCATCACTGATAAAAGCAGGCCTATTAGATATTGAACCCGTCGACATTCTTAAACAGTGAGGCAATAACCTTTTGGCTCTGGCCTTTCTGACCCGTGATGACTTCCCTCAGTAACCCCCTGGACCAAGGTAAGAGTGAAAGCATCCAGAGAAACGCCATCAATTATTTAGGGCAAGTCCATACCTCTCTCATAGCCTCATAACATGATATAGAACCGGCTGAACTTAAACATTAGCAGAGTTCATCTTTGGGTGGATGAAGGTGCCTTTTTAGTTGTTTGAAGTCAGCCATTATAATTAGGTCTATGTTCAATAGCTGTGTATCAGTGGTTCTTAAATTTGAAATATGAGGCATGCTATGTCCTACCGAGACAGACTGCACTGCAGACAGCTTGCTTCAACAATGAGTCAATTATTGCTGTATAAACAAAATGTGAACACATATTATATGGCTCATTAGGGGTGTATAATGGGGGATAGTTGGAATATAGGATCTTTTCTCATAAATACTCTTGTCTGTACCTGAACCTGCTGGAGTCTTGCTGTGGAGGGCTGAGAACCCACCGGCAGAGTTATTTTGCCCCTAATACTGATGCAAATACCCCCTGCACTGCACTCTCTCACCTTCACAAGGACCACTGAATCATATGGACTACCTCGCAGTTTATACCTGTGTAATGCTGATGATTGTTTCAAACTATTACGATATGTATTGTACAGATGTTATTTATAACTAGTAAGATATCACGTCGATAATACTAATATCACTTACGCTTACAGAACAGCACTAGTAAGCATTTTTAAGAATTTTTAATACTACTATTATATAGATATAATTTCTTACTACCATGATATTTAGAATTGGTAGCCTACAGTATGTGCGCCCTGAAACCCCCTGAGCTTGCCTGCCAGGGACACCCTGCCAGTGGTGGCATGGCATGGCCTACCTCCAGCACGGGGCCTGCCCCGAGGATGGTGCGCTCCACCCCGCTGGTGTAGCCCTTCTGGCTCAGCGCTGTCAAGCAGTGGATGAGGAAGTTGGTGCTCTGCGTCTTCCCCGAGCCGCTCTCGCCAGAGATGATGACCGTCTGGTTGACGCGTTTCTTCAGCATTGTGTAAAAGGCCGCGTCCGCAATGGCAAACACGTGCGGCGGCAGCTTGCCCAGCTGGTGGTTCTCGTACATTTTGACATACTTGGGGTTGTATATGCGCAGGAACTTGAAGGGGTTGATGGCGATGAGGATGTTGCTCGCGTACGTGTAGATCTTCTCCTCCTGGAAGCGGCAGCGCAGGGTCTCCAGGATGCTCGCCTCGGTCAGCACGGGGAGGTTGCAGAGGTCGTCGCACTGCTCCTGCTGCGGAGGGAGGAATCCACGATCGAGGAGGCCCTGAGCCTCCGTTTCGGCGCAGGCGGAGGCCAGGTGGTCGTACGAGATGGAGCCATCTCGGTGCCCCTCTTGTAGCGCAAAGAAGTAGCCCTCACTTTGGGCATGCTGCTCCTGGGCTTTCCTGGGCCACAGCAGGAGCCTCTGCACAGGGAGGTCACTGGGCTGCAGTATCCACTCCTCACCTCCACACTCTCTCACCTCCACCAGGACATAGGGCTTGGATGTGTCCAGGCCGAGTGTATCGCCTGCCTGCTGGATGACAGCGGCGGCCGTGGTCGACTTGGGGACACTGAGGGTGCAGCAGGAGGCATTTTTGGGGGACAGTTGAGGATATATCTGTAGAACGAAGGTCACTTCCTCATCTTGGTTGGTTGACCTTTCGTCATCTGTCACACTCATCCTGACAGACAAGGGCACGCATCAGCATAGCGCAGTCTCCCCTGTTAACCTGTGGGTTCACCTGGTGCAGAGAGAGAGAGAGAGAGAGAGAGAGAGAGAGAGAAGGAGAGAGAGAGAGAGAGAGAGAGAGAGAGATTTCAGCATAGTAAGACAGGGGTAAAAGTCTTTTATCTGCAGTATCGTAGTTAACACGTTGTGAATATGAATGTGCTCTTTTTTTGTCTTTATTTCTAGTCTTTATTTCAAATGTTAAGAAACTGTCCCTAACTGTGATTTTCTTCTGCTTAAATCAATATCTATGCACGTTTAGCATTCATAAGATGTTGCATAACTGACATGAAAAGCCATAAAGGAAAAACTCACGTATATTTCTTTAATATATGAACAATCCGGACTGAAAACACAAATGCACACTACACTGACACCACCTGTATGGGCCGGGCGGTAGTCTTCTTTAGAGCGCGCATGTTCTTACTTGTTGAAGAAAGCAGCTCAGCAACGTCTGTACACGATTTATACAATACATACGATGGTATTTCATTTACTTATCAAATACTTTTGTGACTCTGCAATCTAACTTTCTCTCACTTAAAGAAAATATTTAGAGCCCATAATAGTAGACTTTACATAATTAAAATATGGTTACTAAAATGCAAAAACGAAACGACATACGGTCAATACGGCAACGCCACTTAGTTTGGAACTTACCTCATTTCACAGCTTTTTGCCCCCCGTGAAATCCCTTTTCCGCCTTGTGGTCGCAACACAGCAAAATCCAGTACCTTGTTACCAAAACAAGCTATTCACCTGTGCTACCGTGAAGGTAGGGAATGACCGAAAAGGCTGTCTTTCGCATTAAAAAGTAAACCTATGCTCGATACCGCGATTATGGAATATCTCATATGACTATAATAATAAAGAATAACTAGCGCTCTTAAAGTTGTATATTCTAATAAGCCTTATTTAAATTTAGGTAAACTAATCGATGTCGTTTTCACTTTTGACTGACTCTACTTCCTCTCTCAGCGGCTTCGTTCTGCCGTCGAGTGAGTGTTGTTGTGCCCTTCCCCTCACTTAAGAGAATGCATCTGTACTGCCCCACTTCTGACACAGCAATCAGCCTCTGGCCTCACCTATGGAGTAATGGTTCAAAGAATAGGCTACAAAGCCAATGTGCCACTGTGGCCGACGAATTATTATTTATAAAGGCCACATTTTTGTTATCCCAGTTTTTCAACTTGTTCGCGTGTGTGTGATCTTGTTATCAACCCAATCGATCAGCTGAACATAAACGTGCACAAAATTGATTGAAATTTGACATTTAAATTGTGTATTAACATTAATGCATATGAGGTAATTTCGTTTACATATTGCACGTAGGCTGTGTTTCAGTAATCACTTATATTATGTTATTACTGTCTATCTCGTGTGTTTTTCCAAACAGTGTGGATTACATCCATTTCATTGATTAAAATGGATTGCAGTCTCTCACATGTTCCTTTTAGAAACAGTAGGTGGCACTATACATCTATTTATATTTTCTTCATGATAACGACCCTAATATGCTATTCAGCTATGTAGCTGATCATATTACACTCCACTCAAAATCTATGCTGCCCTAGTGGAGAGAATGAGCAGCTTTAGGTATCTTGGAGTTCACATCTCTGAAGCTCTGTCATGGCCACCACACATCTCCACTATGGGGAAAAATGCAAGACAGCATCTGTACCGTCTTAGGAGGCTAAGGAAGTTCAAGATCCCTTCTCAGCTGCAGAGGACTATACAGTCAGTTATTTCTGTAAACATCTCTAATTGGCAGGGCAACTGCACCTTTAAGGACAAGATCGCCCTGTACAGAATAATTCGCTGTGCCAAGAAAATCACCAGCACCTAATCTGTCAGGGTTATAGGGCATATATTCCAGGTGATGTCAAACTAGGGCAAACAAGATCATTAAGGACATAGGCTACACCACCCCAGCAACAATATCTTCCTGCCCTCTGGAAAACGTCTCCCAGAGCCGAACTGAGAGACTAAGTAGGAGCTTCCTCCCCCAAGCCATACAGTTTATGAAAACAGAACTTACCTACATACCTTCAACTCACTTGCGTATAATCATGTATTGATTCATTTTATTTTAAATAATATTATTATTTTATTATTTTTATTTATTATTAGAGATTTCTTGCACAGAAGGGAGTATTAGTTGCAATCCCCATTTCACTACTCCTTGTACCTGTACAAATTCGCAAATTCACATTTCTTGATTCTTGATATACTGTAAGCCAGTGGTTTACGTTTGTAAAAGTGTAAACCGCAAGTATGATAATACCTATAATAACACAGCCATTGAACCGTGCAGATAGTTAGGTCACTGGATCCTGCTGGGTGTCTGGACTGCTGAGATTTATTTTTTACATTACAGCTGACACTCTTATCCAGTGTGTCTTACAGTAAATTAAGTCCAGGGACAGATCGCCTGAAGCAGTCATTATATGCCTCACTTGAGGGCACTTCAACCATAGATGAGGGTGTAGGAGAGTGCGGGTTATTCAGTCCCCCTCCCACATTTTTTTCCACTGGTACAGAAATCGAATCTGCGACTATGTAATTACAAGACCAACTCCTCACTGATTATGCCACAGCTTTCTTGCATGGGTCACTGTTGTCCCCAACCTGCCTGGTCAGCTGTGATAACTGGTGTTAAATGAGAAGTAATCTGGAGAGGCAAGTGTTTTACTCAAAACCACACCACAGCTAGATGGCGACACCTATGTGTTGCTTCTAGTTTAGTTTTTTCTTTTTTTTTTTTGCATCATTGGTGACTGTGTGCCTGATTTGCTACTTTGCTGCTGCCCTTTAGCCAAATACTTTACTACTTTAGTACTTTACTGAGTAAAAGAGAGATTGTATTTTTATACTTCTGAAAGAACTCTGAGACACATGTGCCTACATCCTTCACCCTGTCTGCACTTGATGATACTAAAAAATGGCATAAAAGTGAAGATAGCTGAGATTAATGAATATTGTCGGTTCTGCTGTCTGGCGTGAAAAAGAGAGAAAAGGAGAGGACCTGTAAAGAGGAAACAAATCATTAATATAGCACTGGACATTCACAAGTGTCCGGGACCGCCCTCCCCCTCCGAACAAGCAGCAGTAATCGTTTTCCTCTGCCTCCATATCGACTGCAGAGTAGGCCCTAATGGCCTTTGCCTTTCCATGTTAAATCAGTTTTCCCAGCCTAATGTCCGCAGCAATGCCACTGCACTGTCGCCCCCACTAACATCCACTCTCAATCATTCAGGGTCTCTGTTCTCAGCCAGCCAACACCCCTCACTCTCTGACTCATGCCGTTTGTATGGGAAAAAACTGGTATATGTGTGAGTTTTACAAACCACAACCACAGTCATACAGTAAAGACTCTTATATGTATGTATGTATGTATGTATGTATGTATGTATGTGTCTGTCTGTCTGTCTGTCTGTCTGTCTATCTATCTATCTATCTATCTATCTATCTATCTATCTATCTATCTATCTATCTATCTATCTATCTATCTATATATATATCTGTGAGTATGTCCCTTTTTTCCTTGTCTTTTTTGTATGATTAATCCATTTATAGAACTTAACTCTCTTTTAAGAGTATGAGTGAGAGCTCAAGTGTAATTCGAGTGTGCTTTTATTGAGCCGCTGCCAACAGCTGCCTGTCTGTGTCTACCTGTCATGCTCTTGCCCTGATACACATTGTCTAGTGGCTCTGTTACAGACTATAGTCACCACCTTGCTTCGTGACTGTTTGACTTTATAGTCAGGAAAATTCAACATGTTGTGATGAGAGCATTGTGTGATGTCACTGATAGACACTGGGTGCATTTTGCTTCCTCTTACCCCCAGTAGAGGTCGCTGCAGTACAGGACTTAGAATGTCACATGGTCATGACTACAGGAGGCTGCACCACCACAGGGAAAACAGGACCTCCTTTCCACCCATCCAAAACCACAGTGTTGAACGCAGCTGGCTGTGCCACCAGATGTTCATGTGTTACTCCTCTGTGTCTCAGAACGGGTTATATAACATTGTAATAATCGCTTGTTGTGACCAGCCAAGACCAATGGACCTGTGGGCATAAGTGGACAATATAAATTGTTGAGTTGTGGGCTGCGGGAAGGGGAAAATGTATTTTCCGTGTAATTAATGTGGCACAGGTATGGATCCAGCCGACGTCTTGGCATCAAAGACCTGGAACAATTTGGTCAGCCTCTTACTCTGGAACTTTCTGGTTCCATAAGGAGAAGCTAAATGTGCGAAACACATTTGTTCCATGAGCACACTGACAACTTTTTTTTTTTATTATAATTCTCTCATTCACAAAATAATAAAACAGCAGATCAGTTCAACCATTGGTGTCATTACAGAAATGTTTAGTTTAGTTTGAGTTTTTTAAAAGGCTATTTTTAAGAATGAGTCTTTGCAAATAAATGTTTTTCAACCTCATAGAGCCTAGCCATTTGCCAACTTCATTGGGAGAAGTGAAAATGGCTAAATACTGAGCCTTTACTTTCCTAACAGAAGGTCAGCATTGCAACATGACCGAATAAAAGTTTATCTACAGACTATGTGAAATGTCCAGCACTTTTTGTCCTTTTTCTTATTCTTTTTAATAGCAAAAGGTGTAAATATTTTAACACACACACACACACACACACACACACACACGCACACACACACACGCACACCTCAACCCATCCTGCTGTTCTACCCCTGGCAGGCAACACTGCTCTGAGCATCGCTTCACTAAACAAACATCTGGTTTCCGTGGAAACCTCCTCTGTAACCTAGCAACATACAAACATCAATACGGAAATACACATCATATGATATGATAAAACAATTATAGTAAGTGTGGTGATTCAGACATACAAGAGTAAAGTTTGGGCTTAACAAGATAACTTTTTAAAAGGTGCAAATCTCTCAGAGACTTTAGACCCTGCATTTAGTTAGGCTGCATGAAAATGTTAGGTACACTAGGGGTGTTACGGTAACAATCACCCACAATACAAAATTCTATTTTGTGTGTATTCTATAAACCTTTAGCAGGCTGTTATAATTTTGTCTCGGAGGAAAGTAAAACTTACTCTGGCTGACTTAAACGTTTCCTAACTTTTGAAATGAAATTAAACTCACAGATATGTCTCAGAAGTTTATAGACTATTACTGAATGATATGGTTTTAGACTGTAGCCTACGCGGTTGCCTAAGTTATCAGGCGATGAGAATGCGTTGGAGTGGGAGGTAACAGTAGGCTACATGGTGCTGGTGGTGCGGGTGGGTGTGTGTGAGGAGAGGTAAATTACGGCAAAGATGTATTCCTAATTTGGTTTGAGATGGGCGGGTGCTGGATAGTGGTAGTTTCCCCTTCTTTTCAGCTGGAGCGAACTTAAAACTGGTAGACTCCTGCTGCCTCAGGCGTAGCCTTCAGCCAGCCAGTGGTGACCGCTGAGAACAACGGTAAGTAAGATTAACAATTTAAAATTAAATTTTAGATACATTTTGAATTCATTGCTGCTTCATACACACATACGCTTTAGTGCATGGGCACCTAACGTAATGTTACAGCGTTTTAATATGTTTGTTCAACAACGTAACAGATGTAAAGTATATTCCTAAATATTGGTTACATGGATACTTTGATTTTGGTCTATTTTTACGCGCGAAACATTAGTTGAATGGACGTGGTTTACGGTGGAATACAAACTGACAGGTTGACACGAGTGTGCTGTCATGGGAAACACCTATCGCAAATTCCCATTCTCCATTCTAGAAGTCAGTAAATGATTTACATGGTTTTGTACATTTCCTCAGAAAAACGGTCCGTTAAAAAAGGTTAGGTCATACTCATATCATTGGGCGCGGCGGTCGGGCACACACCCACCCAGAACTAAGTAGCCTGCATGTTTTCATCACTTAACATGGCGCGCAAACTTAAGTAGTAGCCTTTAAATAGCAAACACATTTTCGAGTATGATTTGAAAAAACGCTGAGATAATCTGTAAGTTTTAACCTTATTTTTCTTTAATGTTTCTTTTTCACACAGACTCCTATGTTGCTTTTAAACATTTAAACCAAACCACAAGTATTTTATATCATATTAGTATTGCATGTTAGTTTTGTTTTGATGGACTTTGTTACATTTTCTAGAAAGGATTGCTGCATTGCCCTTTTAAGGCTGCTCCAGACTTGGCCTCGACCAAGCCTGTTTTGTGTCTCCCACCGACTCATTGCTTTTTAACTGGATTAAGGGTGAAATCTGATTTCACATGGTGTAACAGCATAGGTCCTGACCTCTTCCTTGTCCAATAATCTCTACCTAAACCACTATGCACAGACACGTGTCCAAGGGGCAAAAATATCTTAAAACAACCCATCAACCCATCTTGTTTCCTCCTACATCGATTCCGTTGACTTGGTCATAGTCCTATTTTAGGCTGTGTTAAATAATGGGAAATCCTCCATTTCGGTTACGCCCCACCACCCCCACCCCCACCCCCACCCCCACCCCCACCCCCAAAGTGCCCTCAGAAGGGAACTCCGTGTTAGCAGCCACTGATTGAGTTAGAACGGCCCCCTTTCATGTCATCAGTACATGCCTGGCAAGTGTATCACCCTCCCAGACGGGAGCCATTACTGCTCTTAGAATGCAAAGGGAGGACACTTTTCTTTTCTTTTTTTCTTTTCTTTTCCTCTCCTTTCCTTTTTTTTTGTGAAAGTGAGTGAGTGAGCGAGCGGGACAGACAAATGAGGGGCAGGGGCCACTCGAGCGGAGAGAGGCAGAAGGGTGGCTCCTGGCACCACTGACTCACTTTGCAGTTCGGGGGCAGCCACAACATCTGGCATAGATCAGCAAGTTGGAAAATGTGACCCAAAATTTTGGGATGGCGGGAGGGAGAGCAGGCTGGAGAGAGAGAGGGAGAGAGAGAGAGAGTGAGGAAAGTTTAGAGTGAGGGAGGAAGAATGGAGTGGAGGGGTTACTTGCTGCTGTGACTCATAGCTTTGCTATTGCCGTCATGAGTGTATTTCAAATGACTGTACAAATGAGGTTTGGGATTGTGGAGGAGGAAAGGAGGGGCGGTGTGTGCATGGGCGGGTGGGGTGTTCCCTGTGATTCTGTTGCTCTTGCTGTCCATATCTGGCCCTCGGTTTATCTACTTTAGCCTGTCTGCATTCTCTCTATGTGACTTTGTCCATGTCACCAGCTTCAAACATACACAAAGTCTCACTTAGAAATCTCTTTCTCTCTTCTGTTTCTCTCTCTATCTCTCTCCTTCTCTCCCTCTCTGTCTCTGTTTCTCTGTCTCTGTTTCTCTCTCTCTCTCTCTCTCTCTCTCTCACCCATTGCTGCCATTTTGTCTCCCTGGTTTTCTTTCTTTTCTCTTCTGTTCTCTTCTGTTCTTTTCACTTTCATCGTCCTTTCCCTTCCCACACCCACCCACCCACCTTGTGCAGCTGACGAATGCACCAGTGACATGTTTACGTCTGAATGTAAACTGTGTGGAGTGAGGGCCTCCTCGATATGTCACCAGCGAGAGGAGAGAGGAGGAGGAGACCCAGCTGAATGGGCTGACTGTTAGCGTATCTGGCCTCTCCGCCCACGGCTGAGGAGAGATGCTGAGAGGCTAGGGAGGCTTAGCAGGGCACTCCGCCTTGTTCTTGTTGTCCTTTGAACAAGGAACGCATTTATTTTCCCCTGTCGGTCATTGACTTGTATGCATGCGGGCTTAGGTTTTTCCAGCTTGGTCCAGCTACATTATTCATGTAATTGTGGTACCGTGGTTTGTTTTTGTTTTTGTTTTTAGTTACTTATTTTCATACAAAGTTTTTTGTATAACATGTCATTAGTCATGATATAAATATGTACTTTTGCCACTATGTATCGCTTTGCTCTCTGGCTTATTATTCAATGTCCTTCATTCTGTGATCAACCACCTATACTCAATGTAAAACATTAACTTACTGTATCTTAATTTTCATGCCCTGCCTTTTCAGGAAGTTCTGGATCAAGAAGTGTACGACCAAACCCGACCTCCCCCTGTAGTCTAAGCTGTCCATCACCATGCCGATCGTTGTCATGACCTCCTCGCCCACGCTGTGGGCACGGGTGCTAGCCATGGTGTTTGCCTGCGTGGCCTTTAGCGTGGCGCTTCATGGTACCAATGTAATCTACCAGCCAGCGGGCAACTGGTGTGTGTTCAGCTGGGGCTTCGGCTTCGCTGGGACGGCACTGGTGCTGCTGGTGGAGATCTGTGGGCTGCAGGCGCGCATGCCCGTGTCCTGGAAGAACTTCCCCATCACCTTCGCCTGCTACTCGGCCCTCTTCTGCCTCTCCGCCTCCATCATCTTCCCCCTGTACTTCATCAAGGGCACCTACAGGGGCGGTCAGACCTACGACTACCTGGTCGTCGCCCTGGTGTTCTCCTGCCTGGCCACCATCGCTTACCTGACGGAGGTGAGCATCAGCAAGGCACGGCCGGGAGAGGTTGTCGGCTACATGGCCACGGCGCCCGGCCTGCTGAAAGTGTGCGAGACCTTCGTGGCCTGCATCATCTTCGTGTTCATCAGCGAGCCCAACGCCTATGAGGGCCACGCGGCCACCCAGTGGTGCATGGCGGTGTACTGCATCTGCTTCATCCTGTCGGCCGTGGTGATCATCATGTGCGTGGGCGAGTGCACCGGCTGTCTGCCTTTCCCCTTCGCCCGCTTCCTCTCCGCCTATGCCTCGCTGGCCGTCCTGATGTACCTGTCCGCCACCATCATCTGGCCCATCTACAAGTTCGACAGGAAGCACGGAGGGAGCTCCAGCAGGCCCTCCTCGTGTGGCAGCAGCGCGGGGCTCTGCGACTTTGACAAGAAGATGGCCGTGGCTGTGCTCACCGGGGTGAACTTTATACTGTACTTAGCTGATCTGATATATTCTGCCAGGCTGGTTTTTGTCTCTGTTTGAGTCAGGAGGAAAGAGAGATAGAAAGAAAGAGAGAGAAATAGAGGATGGAGTGGGGGGGTGTAGAAGAAGAGAGAGAGAATAGGAGAAAATATTTGGGAGAAATATGGGGGATATGAAAGCAGCAGAATTAAACTGAAAAAGAGAGGTTTATGACAGATGAAGAAAAAATAGAAGGAAGAACGCAATCACTGTTAATCCATGCTTCACAATTTAGCAGTATTATGGTCAGAAGTAAGTTGTTGACAAAATTGCTTTATGTTATGTGATATATATTGAAGAACCACACTGAAATGACAAAAAACAAATGAAGATGAAAAGTGCAGCTGTAATGAAAAATTTCTTGCTACCTGATATATTTTTTTTATTGTTACAGTATTCCCATTTAGAACACAGGTATTACACAATACAAAACTTTAACAGATCAAAAACTACAAAACTAACCAGGGCCATCCGTGGTGCATTGGGGTCAGATGAGCAGATTAGTCCATTTTTTTGGTTTATTTTCATCTATGAAAATGGTGCTTATAACTGTACGTGTGTACCCCTTTTAAAAACTGTCAGTGTTCAACTGCTGTGTTGTATTATTTTTAAGCAGTACTCCAACACTATACAAACTGTAGAATAAATAAATGTCTTTAATTGTGATTTATTTTACAATTTTGACACTATTTCTGCACACGACAGGACAACATCTATTTCAAAAGTATTTTTTTCCGTGATCAATGAAGCTTGAATTACAGTCATTGATAATGTACTCAAATTAATGTTTTATGCAAATGTAAAGGTGATTTCATGTATGATATCAACCCAACGTTGTGCACTTAGGAACATATGAAGTCAGAGCAGAGATTATTTTGCAATGAGTTTTATGGTAGTTCGTGTCCATTTGAATGTCATTGTTTTTTTTTTCCAGAATTGCTGCAGTCCTTAAATGCCTTAATGAGAATATTACTCATGTTTACTCAAAGAGACCACAAGTCCAGGAAGCTATAAATATAATTGTAAGTTTCTCTGTGCCTTGACACAGTGCCTTTGTTAAAGTTTGAGTGTACTGCTTCAAATTTGTGGGAGAAATTTTGGTTCATTATTGAATAAATAATATTACTACACAAGTGTAAGTAGTGTCTGTGACTGTTGTTTTGGCACCATTTAGTAGCATTTCTGACTTAGTCCATCTGTTTAAATTCACACACACGTACACATGCACACATGCACACACACACGTACACATGCACACATGCACACACACACACACACACACACACACATACACACACACACGTGCGCACATAGCCTGTCTTTCTCTCGCTCTCACTTTCTCTCTAACACACATGCACACATTCAAATTCACACACACATATCCTCTAACTTACACATATATGTGGTCTCTTTTTCTCACTCTTTACACACACACACACACACACACATACAAATTCAAATTTGCATACACACAGACATGCACACATTCAAATTTGCACACACACACACACACATACACATACACACACACACACACACACACACCTACACACACCTCATGGGAGGAGCTTAAAGGTGTGGTCCCACACTACTCCTGTCAGTGGTCTCCCCGTGGAAGCTCATTCCCTGCACACATTGCCATGGCTCAACCACTCCTCCACAACGAGGAGTTCTGCTGCCCCATATGCCTGGACCTGCTCAAGGACCCCGTGGCCATACCCTGCGGCCACAGCTACTGCATGAGCTGCATCCGGGGCTACTGGGCCAGCTACGGTGACCTGGAGACCGTCAGCTGCCCCCAGTGCAGGCAGTCCTTCTTGCCCAGGCCCATCCTGAAGCGCAACACGCTTCTGGCAGAGATGGTGGACAAGCTGAAGAAGACGCACCTACAGGTGGCCTCGCCGTGTACCACCACCACCGCCACCGCTGTCAACGCCGTCAACTCCGTCGGCGCCATGGCGACCCTCTGTTTGGGCGCGACGGAGGACGTGCTGTGTGACCTTTGCACCAGGAGCAAGCGTACGGCCGTGAAGTCGTGCCTGGTGTGCCTGGCCTCGTACTGCAAGCTGCACCTGCAGGCCCACTACGAGTCGCCGGCGCTGAAGAAGCACAAGCTGGTGGAGGCGGCGGCGCAGCTCCAGGAGAAGATCTGCCCGCAGCACGACAAGCTGCTCGAGATCTACTGCCGCTCGGACCAGAAGTGCGTATGCGTGCTGTGTGTGATGGAGGAGCACAAGGGCCACGACACGGTCTCGGCTACGGCCGAGAGCACCAAGAAGCAGGTAGGCGAGCTGTGGCCTTCAGTGAGATGAAAAACTCAACTCTAATCAAGATTTGTTGATATGATTCATGGGATAACTTGAAGACAGCTTTAGGGAATACTGTGAACTTTTTATGGGTTGAAGAAAATCTATAATCTCTTATAATCTGTTTGATATAATGAATCAGATAACTTTAAGACTGACACAGACCTTATACACCAGTTAGAGTTTGGAGTTAGTTTCACTGCCTGCATCAAACATTCTTTGTCTTTTACACTGGTGGGCCTGCAGGGCGCCATGGCAACAGTGATAAGGAAAAACTTTGGTTGTTTTGACACATTATCCACTAGGGCAGAGTTGAAAGGGTTTCAGGCTGAGAATTTAAGGCCTACATGTGGATGAAACAATCACAAGATAAATGTTGTTTTTTCAAGCCACAAAAAGCATTTTGCATTTTTTTTTGTTAAAATATGACTAGAGGTCTGTTTTGATTGTGGGAGGAACTGTGCGGTCTCCTCCAACAAACCCAGTCTCAAAAGGTCCAGCTGTCCAGCCGATTGGAATCTGAGTGGAAAGTTAAACCACAGGACGGCTGATTCATCTTCCTGTCCCAGATTCAAATGTCAACGTTGGTGTTATCTATAATGCTGCCTCTCTCTTTCCTCAATTTACATGCTCTCCATTTAAATTCTCTAGATTAATATCAACCAGCATCTTCCACCAGGATTTATTGTCTGGCCAACTGCTTAGTGACTGCTGCTTTGACTCTGTTCCCTGTTGCATATCTTGCATATGCAAACATCTCCTAGTTTTACCTTTCGACAGGCCCACATGCTGATACTCTGATACTGAATTTACATGCGTGAGTACAACGTTACAGTGTAGAATCTGAAATGTATTTGATGAGGAAAACCCCTCCGAAATAAAACTCCTAATCAATTCGCTGATTTATCCACTGCATGGAGAAATCACTGCTTACACCCTTGGATCTTGGATGATTACTTTCACACTTCAAAATTATATTTTTAGGTTCTAGGAAAATACCAGGAGGTGCAGTTGTAAGAGTTATACTGAGTTATTTACTACTTTTTGTTTGACCTTTATTAGATATATATACCAGTAATTTGACCACATAAGAGATAGTACTTGTTGGTAACTTGGTAACTTTTATTCTATTAACTATTAACTGGTAACTATTATTCTAACTGTGACTTTAAAAAGTCATTGTTTATTTTCATAATGAAAACGGGATATCTACTTTTGCATCCTTCTGTATATTAACATGTTCCAATGAGAACACGTGTTGTGCAGCTCTATTTAACATTGGCCTGAAATGTATCACTCTTGTCGATTTTTTTTGCATAGAGTGTTTTCACTTGGTCCCAAAGACAAGCAATAAAAAGGGTAGAGTGTAATATGTTTTTGTGCAAGTGACATAAACCATGTCTTTCTTTTTTTCTGAGATGCACATTGGGTTTTGTATCATGACAAACCACTTGCATACACAATTGCTACATAACACAGAAAACACTAAAAAAAACAAAATGGGAAAGCAAGTATGCAGATGTACGAGGCCCCCCCTAAAAACCTCAAAAATGAGCTTGTCAGGTTTAAACTACATTTACCCACTGGAGTCATTATTGCTGTTTTCTCTCTGTAAATAAGGGGACATTTTAAGATGACACAGACAGGACACAAGTGTACAAAATTTAGGCCATCTGTCTGGAGACAGCAAACCACAGCTGTATGCTTGGCCTGCCTCAGCCTAGGAAATATCATAACCATTTCTGCCTTTTCTTTTTTTTTCTCCTCCTCTCCCTTCCAACCTGATGTCTGTCTTCTCTGAAGCACTCCCAAGCGTCTCTCTGGTGGGGACATGGTCTGATGATGCGTCTTATTGCTCTTGTGGATGTGTCTCCCTGTGTCTCTCTCCCCTGTAGAAGGAGCTGGGCATGGCCAGGAGGAAGTTCAAGCTGAGCATCCACGCCAGGGAGAAGGAGCTGCTGGAGCTGCAGCAGGCGGTGGACACCCTGAGGGTGAGGGCTGAGGAGGCGGCTGCCTCATGATGGACGGCACGGGGGTGAAAATTAAATTAACTTTGCAAATGTGCAAATGTTGCAAATGCTTTTAGCAGGCACTGACAAACAAATGACTAAATTGACCAGGCACTCAATCGTAAATTATTATTTTGGTGTCCAAAAATTTACCAGCCAATTTCCATCATTTCGAATTTCCATCCCTGGGGATAACATGGGGAGAGGGAGGAGGGCGTGGAGGAGGGGTGGAGTCTTCCTTCCTTTCTCTTATGGGCAATTACACATCAGATGCACATTAGTTGAAACAGGCCCTAAAGCATGGGCCTTTTTTCAGATTTTTTGTCCAAACATTCACAACAATTCAAACAACACACACACACACACACACACACACACACACACACACACACACACACACACACACACACACAATTATACACACGCACACACACACACACACACATATCCCAATGTCAGCCTGTGTGACCTGTGTGCAGGAATCTGCACAAGGGGCGATGGAGACCAGCGACAAGATCTTCACGGAGCTGATCTCCTCCATCGGGAGGCGCCACTGTGAGGTGCGGGAGCTGATCAAGGCTCAGGAGCGCGCCGCCGCCGCCCTGCTGGTGCAGCTCGAGACAGACCTGACTGAGCTCCGCAAGCAGGACGCTCAGCTGGAGCTCCTGCTGCACACCGACGACCACATCCGCTTCCTCCAGGTAGCACCTCAGGTAGCACCACAGGTGATGTAGTGGGACACAGCTCCACTTTCCTCCAGGTAGCACCACAGGTGCCGTAGTGGGACACAGCTCCACTCTCCAAACAGGAAACACCTCCAATTTTAAGACGTTACTTATTACGAGTAACATCTCAGGTGCTGTAGTGGGACACAGCTCCACGCTCCTCCAGGTGGGACACAGCTCGCCTCTTCATATATAAAGCACCTTCAATTTTAAGAGGTCACTTATTACAAGTGACACCTCAGGTGCTGGTGGGTCGAAACCACTGCCCAGAGCTATCACACCAGTTTTTGGAGGGGGAACACCCACTACCTACAAATAACAACCCAATTTTAATGGGGGACAAACCCCACTTGTCACTGGTAACACCACAATTTTTACGCGATACACTGACTTTATACAGGTGTCACCTCTAGTGCTTGCAGCACCCACCTGCTTTCCACAAGAAACACCTCTGTGTATCGATCTACACACCTCTGTCTATTAGTCTGCCTTCGTAAGTTACAGCTTACTGGGACTGAGCCTCTCCAGCGTTTCCTGTGGGACTCCACCCATCCTTTTTGCATCATGGTTTCAAACTTCCCATTTTCTTTGGCATGTCGTAACAGAAGCTTTAATGATTAATTCATCAATCCGTATAATGTAACATTCATAGGGATAAGAGTAAGAATAAAAAAGGGATAGAAATAAGCTTACAAATCACTTATAAAACAATAGTCTCTTCCTACATGTCATGCTCTCTCTGTTCCTGTCTGTCTGCCTCTCTGTCTCTCTCTTTCTCCCTCCCTCTCTCTCTCTCTCTCTCTCTCTCTCTCTCTCTCTCTCTCTCTCTCTCTCTGTAGTGCTGCCAGTCTCTCTCTGCCCCTGCCTCTGTCACCGACCCAGCCAGCATCCGCACAGACCCCCTCCTGGACTTTGGCAAGATGACTAGTGCTGTCTTTGCCCTGAGGAAGAGACTTGAGGATGTCCTCAAGGTGGAATGGCCAAAGATCACCAGGGCAGGTCAGTGGGGAGTTTGTCCATTCCAGTGACAAAATCACATTTGGGTTAATACTTGAGAGATGCAGAATGACTGTAAGGTATCACGTCACAGTGCTGGTTAATGTAGCTGCTAACACGCATGCCTGTTTCCACAGCCAGCACCGTGAAAATCGTCCAGAGCCCAGAACCCAAGATCAGGCCAGAGTTCCTATACTGTGAGTCTATTGTCTAATGTTTCGGAAAGCAACACTGCAATACCTAACCAATGTACCATAGCCTAATTGATTGTACACGCAAGCTACTTAGTAAATCAAACACAGCAATGCCATTGTTTTGCCAAATTGCATGGAATGTAGTTCAATGAGGCAAATCTCTGTCTCTGTCTGTCTCTGTCTCTGTCTCTCTCTCTCTCTGTCTCTCTCTGTCTCTCTCTCTCTCTCTCTCTCTCTCTCTCTCTCTCACTCTCTCCCTTCTCTCTCTTTCTCCCTCTCAACCTCTCCACATTCTCTGGCTCTGTGTGTCCCTCTGTGTGTCCCCAGACTCCTGCCCATTTAAACTGGACCCTAAAACGGCACACAAGGACCTCTCCCTGTCCCAGGACAATGGGGTGGTGACGGTGCGGGGCCGGGAGCACTCCTGTGCGGACCACCCGGAGCGCTTTGACTACTGGTGCCAGGTGCTGGCCGGCGAGGGGCTGTCCGGCCGCTGTTACTGGGAGGCCGAGTGGAGTGGCATGGGGGTCAACATGGCGGTGGCCTACAGGGACGTGAACAGGAAGGGGGAGGGAGGGGACTCGCACTTTGGCCGCAACGACAGGTCCTGGAGCCTGTTCTGCTCGCGGAAGGGATTCTCCTTCTGGCACAACAATGTGGTCACCAAAATAACCGGCCCGTGCTCGTTCAAGATAGGCATATATCTGGACCACAGGGCGGGCACCCTGTCCTTCTACAGCGTGTCTGACACCATGGTTCTTTTGCATCGGGTCAAAGCGGCGTTCACTCAGGCCCTCTATCCCGGCTATGAGTTTGCCTGTTATGGAGCCTCGGTTAAGCTGTGTCAAATGGAGTGAGAAAGCTGCAAATTAGTGGTGAAAAAGACATGGCACACTAAAAGAAATGTCAGGATATGAAAGACAACATTTTCACCCAGCCTCTGTGGTTAGTTTCTGCGGTGTTCTGGCGTGAGTCATGCCGCACTGCTGAGAGTGGTTTGTTTTGGTTTTGTTGTTGTCCAAAAATAGCAATTTGCACGGGGTGTCCATGACAAATCAGAAGGAATGGTTACTGAAGACTAAAACAACAAATGTGCCAAAAAGATGTTTCAGACGGGGGGTGGGGTGGGATTTGAGGGCCTCCTTATCCATGTGTCTAGTCCATATTTTATTGTGTGTGGTTGATGCCCCGCTCCCGGTAACAAACGCTCAGTGGCTGTTATTTATGGAGGTACATTTGGAGTTACTGTTCAGTCTAAGACCTCTCCCTCCATTAGTTACAGCAAGCTCAGAGGCATAGTGAGTCAGCTGTCCCTCCAATGACCCTTCAGGGATTAGACCGCTGAAAGCTTGCTCCACTCAGATGTGAACGCCAACTGTAAATACCAACATACTTCACTTGTGTATTGTGCTTGGAAAGGTCTATAACATTTTACAATGCTGTTTTTTGTAATGTGTGTGTAGGGTTGACTTCACTGAGGTTTTCCAGTTTTTGCAGACAACCTCATATTGTAAGCATTACAATGAAAAGAAATACCCACCTTCAATTGTGCGTGACAGGGCCTTGCTCTTGGTCTGTGTATTATACTGGTCACATATTGATAGTGACCTTTTAAAATGTTTATGCTTTCTGACAGCACAAAAGCCACAACTATCCACGCTCCACTTCCTTGTGCTTCCTTCAGCTCAGTTTCTAGTTTCTAGTTGCTCGTTTCCCACGTCAGCCCTGGATACTGTCTTGCTGAAAGCTCCCCCTGCTGGTGGCTAAGTGTAACTGACTGACCACGGCTGTGTGTCAGAGTGTTCAGGCACAGCAAGACATACAGTCCACAGTGCAACAACAGCGCACCTGGCCCAGACCGGAGCCACATCAGGCTGGCAGGCCCCAGGGGGGTGAAGGGAAATGCAAAGGTCTATTGGTGGTCTAGTTGTGTGGGTGGGTGAGGTTTGTTGGGGATGCTGGGCTCTTATAATTCCTATGTTTGGCTGGCCTGTATGTATGTGGCAACAGTGCTGCCACTGAAGAGCAGCTTCCTCTTTGGTGTCAGTAGTGTCTGCCTACTATTTAACTTGTAGAGCTTGCACTTCAAGATGTCTACAGTGGCTGCATACACTTGTAGTCACTGTATGACAAAAAATGTCATGTATGTTTTGTAATTCAACACTTTGAAATAAGTTTTTTTGTTTTGTCTGTTTTATGCTCATGCTGATGTGGTTTTTGACTATATTATGTACAACATGTTTATTTCTAAAATGCCTTTACAAATTAAAGTTACTTGCTGACTAACATACTTGTTGACTGCACAGGATTTGTTTTTCCTTCTTTTGAAAAGTGGAATTGACAAAAAGTGTTATTATTCCTGCCTTTTAATAGGCTTTCACTATCTCACCACCTCATTCATTATCAGTGGCACACACAGATACACACAGGTGTGTAAGATGGGGGTGGGGGTTGGGGGGCATTAGGACTATTGCAAAGGTTCCCGCACAGGAGAAGCCTTCATACTACATCATGACTGTAATGACTATGAGGGCCTTATATACAGGGCCCAAAAATATTTATCAGTATCCCTGCACACACACACACACACACACACACACACACACACACACACACACACACACACACGCATGCACACATGCACGTACACACACACACATACACACATGCACCCCCACACACATTCCGAGAGAATGATGCACATTCAGAGGAACTAATTATTTCTCTCATTACTCAGATCACTCATGCTAAGCTGGACTCTGCACCGTGGTGATTCATCATATTTGCCCAGGTGTGCACGACGGGCAGTGAGTGTTGTTTCATCAGGTTTGGCATCGTGGTGCCGATGAACTGTGTTGAAGAGCTATGAGGACTTAATGAAAGTACAAAGCAAAACTGGATCTCTGTGATCTCTGTGATCACCCTTTCCTTCATTCATTGTCATCATTTCACATATTGCACAAGTCTTTATGTCACTTGGGTTACTTCCCTTTAAAACTGTGGGAGGAATGGTAGTCTTTTTTCTTTAGAAGTGGGTAGGAGTGCATTCTCGCACTGGCTTGTGTTCTGTATGTTCTGTGTGTGTGTGTGTGTGTGTGTGTGTGTCTGTGTGTGTGTGTGTGTGTGTGTGTGTGTGTTTGTGTGTGTGTTTGTGTGTGTGTGTGTGTGTGTGTGTGTGTGTGTGTGTGTGTGTGTGTGTGTGTGTGTGTGTGTGTGCATGCTTCTCTGGTCCTGTCATCTTGTGACTGTGGTTTGCTGTGCCATTTTAACATCACCAAAACACTCCATTGTTTAGGCATCACTGTGAGAACGTGTTTGAGCGAGTGTGATGAACAAGACGGGGGGAAACCAGGAAATGCAGTGACGTCTTTGCTATGGTTACACATAGCCAAACAAAACCCCTAGTTTGTCATAGTTACAGTGGTAGTTTTGACGTGGGATGTAGAGACGGTGCTACTCTGACCTACAGTGTGTAAAAACACTACCCCTATATCAGTGTAAGCTTCCCCACGAGAGGGTACTGAAGAAGACAAGCATAGCAACCAAGGAAAGAGAACACAGGGGGTAAATGATAGGGTGCTTTTTAGCAACAGTGAAATCTATCACTACAGTATAAATGCAGTAAATTATTTATAAACATGTCTACAAATGTTAAAGCAGACAGAGACAGTGATAGGCAGACAGACAGACAGACAGACAGACAGACAGACAGACAGACAGGCAGCAGTCTGAGAGGTAGATACAGCAGCAGATAGCATAAAGACAGTCAGACATACAGACAGATAACCAACCAATATCCAGACAGATGTGTGTGAATATGGTTATAAATGATTTACTGATAAAAAACAGTGTAAAAGCAATGGTTACCAAATGATGAACAAAGTGTTAAATGAAAATTAACAAATGCACAATAGACGCTTATTGGGAAGTAGGTATTATAAAGTGCAACCTATAAAGAAACTAAGCATACATGTTAAACGGGCATGGACTGCAAGAAATGCTGTCTTGTTTGTGACCTTGCCAAACTGTAAAGCACTTTGAGCTGCATCTTGTATGTATGAACTGTGCTATACAAGTAAAGGTTATTATTATTATTATTATTATTATTATTATTATTATAATAAACCTCCCTCAATGATGCCACAGTCGGAACAGCAGAAAAAGTGGGAACAGTGTAAGTATGGGATGGCAACCACTTGTTGGAGATAGATCACATGTTTTAGTATCGCAACAGCTTAACCTCTGAACAGAGGAAGGAAACAGAGGAAATGTCATGTTCACCCTTTCTGTCAAAAAACAAGGAAGTGATCTCATAGGGTCATTGAAAGTTTCAGGAAAAATGAAATCCTGGGAGGTAAATTATAGCAGCAAAAATTGCCCGCTTGCTCGACTCAACTACAGAAAAATCATAAGATAGAATAAAAATATTCTATCATAAGCAATTACATATATCATAAAAAAACATTAGTGTAGGCTAATAATAACAAACTAAAACAAACGTAACAAACTACACCCATGGAGAACAGGCTTACCAGAATCACAGCAACCACACCAAAAATGCTTATGGCTGTTGTGTACTGCTAGTTGGACCTTAAGGAAACTGTGGCTCTTACATTGTCATATATTATGATGAGTGTTGTGATGCAATGTGCTATAGCAATCTTGCTACATATAGTGCCAAGTGGCTTTGGGGATGGGGGTTTGAGCCTGACACAAGCCATTTCCTGATCCCAACCCATTTCTGTCTTATTTTATTCCTATTTCACTCATCACTGTCCTGTCTTGATAAAATCATGAAAGACCAAAAATATATATTTTAAAAAGTCACACTTTATAGTTGGAGGCAGTGTGTGACTAAAATAGTAGAGTAAACCATATGATGAAGTATATTCAAAGGTTATTTAAGGTCATTTCTAACTCTAGAACAATCAATAAATATGTCTTTCATTTGACAGACTTATTGAAGATGTTCCTGAGGCTAATCTGAATGGGAGACATCAAGTCCTGACTTGAATGCTCAAAGGTGTTCTCTCAAAATAAATTTTCTGAGGTATTCAGCAGATAGTATCATGAAATATATCTCACAGTGTAGGGAAAGGTGATCATTTCTACATCACTGTTACTACTCACTTATGACTTAACTGATACTTCTTAATACCTCATAGCTGTTTACCCTGTCTTTTTACTAAGAAACAGGAAATGAACTGTTTGTCTAGTGTGTAATCTTGCAAAAGGTATTACCTCATGAATGTTGAGTCAGCGAGTCCTATTCTGTTTACAGTTTTTTCAATTGTTTACACACTTATTTTTTACACATAATTTTGAAAACAGGCCCCCTTTTTTTAAACACCTCACACAATTAACTGAACAGCACACCCAATTTGCAGATCACCCCAGTTTGTTTGCAAAATAAACTTTAAAAAAAAACAACTCATGTAACTATATCAGTCTTTCAATGTTTGCACAACAACAGCAATACTGTAACTAATCATCTCTCCGTCTGGCTAGATCAGGCCATAAGATTTCATCCACATCACAGGCTACGTCTTCATTTGCAAGGCACCACTGGAAGAATGGATTTGGACTGGACCAAATTGGTGGAAAAATACCGCTCTCTCTCTATCTTTTCCACTACCTATGTCTCTTTCTCTACCTCCTTCTTCTCCTCTCTTTGAGCTCTCATTGTCACTCCTTCTTCTTCTTCTTCTTCTTCTTCTTCTTCTAACTCCTTCCATATTTGTTGAAGACAGGTGAACTCACCTGCTGCCTTTTTCTCACACATCCGAGTGGTGTTTTCAATTAAGCACATGTGTGTTTCTACACCTGGTGGATGTGATTATTCAATTTGTTCAAGTGTGATCATTGACAAGTCAGTGCTTTTTTTGACAAGGACATAACCTCACAATCCTTATCTGTGTCTAAGGTGTGAAAATGTGTGTAGAGTTTTAAGTCTGTGCTTATTCTTGTGCAACTCTACACAAGTGTTTTGCTTCTTGAGTGTAAAGACTTGTTAATTGTATGGAATTTTAGTTACTACATTTTAGTTTAGTTATTTTAGTGTGTAAACAACTGTTAAAAACTAC